>RRZL01000080.1:847307-959090 GCA_006782975.1 Chlorella sp. Dachan | reverse complement strand
CTGCAAGGGGGCGGGGGGGCGGTCGGACGAGGCTCACTCAAGCCGCTCGGAGGCTGCAGCGGCGCCAGGCCCGAGCGCAGTGCCTGCCAGCCCTGCTGGGCGCCGTGCGGGCGCCGTGCGGTACCCCCACGGAAAGCGGGGGCGCGCTTTTGCAGGGCGCGGCGCCGTGCGCACCTGTTTCCCGCCCAGGGCGGGCCGGGACCCTGAGGGAAGGGCTCGTGTATACTGTAGTGCGCCATCAAGCGCTGCAACCGTGCCGCAGGGCGCCTAGACGCGGCTGGATGGTCGGGGTTGCGCGCTCGGGGATCAGAAGCAGTGTGCAGTGCAACCAAGTGTGAGAACAGTGCTTGCAAGTGCGTGACGGCGCACGGACGGGAGCTCTCATGCTGCCCAACCCTGCTGGACCCCAGCTCTCATGGCATGCCGGGCCAATCCTCTCTCCCCTCCCCCCTTTGAGCCCTCCAACAGCCGCACACGTCACATCAAGTGATCAGAGACGGCGGACGGACAGAACCCGCACCCAGATGGCGCCGCCGCCCACGCCCCCTCCGCCAAGGGACCACGCTCACACGTGACGCAGTACGTGCCAAGGTGTGCTCAGCCTGGTGCATCCGCAAGCTGTGTTGGGGTGGCAGGCACATCCTCATGTCCGCCAGAAGAAGATGGTCCCAATCGGCGTGAGGTGTGGCAGGCCGCACCGCCACCGCAGCTTGGGTTCCTTGGGCTGCCGTTGCTGGTGAACAGAGGCGCAAGGCCATGTTTGCTCGCACGAAAAGCATGCCTGCTGCCCAGTGCAGCGGAACCGATGCAGCAGCTGTGCCTGCAAGCTGCCTGAAACTAGCGCTGTTTGGCTCCGGCTCACTGCCCCTGCCCACCCCCCTGCCACCTGGCGGTGTGTTTGTATTGCACAGCAACTGTTCAATACAGCTGGTGAGGCGTGTGTTGTGTTGCAGCAGAGGGAGCAGATCCGAGGGTGCCGGCTGTGCACCGGCCGCAGGCAATAAAATGCAAGGCTTTGGGGAAACTTTGCAGGTCGCAGAGGTTGACAGGGAGGGGGGAGAATGGGGCGGGGAACACGTTGACACAAGAAACCACAATGCTAGGGAGCCGCGCGTGGGCGCCCCAGGGGGGGGGAGGCTGAGCGGCAGGAACCGGCCGCTTAAGACACCTCGGCAGTGCCGGCGGTGAAGCCGGGGTGCTCGTAGCGGTACCGGCCATCGGGGCCGATGCCAAAGCCCTTGGGGTCGGCGAACACGTTCTCAAGCAGCTGGCTCATGTCCTGCGGGGCGGAGGGGAGGGAGTGGGGTGGGGTGGAGCGGGGGAGGTGTGTGCGGCGGCTGTGAGGGAAGGCTGGATGGGAGGTGCCGAGGCAGGGGCCTGGAGGGAAGGGGTGCGGATGCAGCGGCAGGCGCGCCTCCCCAAGGTTGCTGTTGCTGGGCAGTTGTGCACTGCAGGCAGCCACAGTCAGGCTTCCGGCCTGGCAAGCTGCCGATCCGGCAGGCTTCCGCCTCGCAACACCCTCCCCCCGATAGAAGCCCCACCAACAGTGAAGTGAGCAGCTCACCGGCTTGGGGGCAGCGTCCGCGTACTCCACGCAGTCCTCTCCTGCCGCTCGCTTCCCAAACCTCCTTCTAACCCAACCCACGAATGAAGCCAGCGGCTCTCACCGGCTTGGGGGCGGCATCGGCGTACTCCACGCAGTCCTCCACCTCCTCCTGCACCTTCTTCTCAATCGCCTTGATGTCCGCCTCCGTGGCCAGCCCGTTGGCAACCATGAACTTGGCGAACTGGGGGATGGGGTCACGCGCCTGTGAAGGGAGCAGCAAGGGGAGGGGAGGGGAGGATGAGGCGAAAGAAGCTGGAACTCCACCCCACTGCCCAGCTGAAACCCCACCCCACTGCCCAGCTGGGACCTCCGCCCCACTGCCCAGCTGCCAAAACCCCACCCCCGCCGCCCCGCCCCCACTCACAGCGTAGTGGTCCTTCTCCTCCTTCTTGCGCAGCTCATCGGGGTCGGCCAGCGAGTGGCCGCGGAAGCGGTACGTCTCCGCCTCGATCAGCGTGGGGCCCTCACCGCGCCGCGCACGCTCCACAGCCTCCATCGCCACCTCGCGCACCTGGGTAGTGAGGTAAATGAAGTGGGGTGGGAGGGGTTGGAAGGGGGGGCGGGCAGGCACGAGGGGCGGCATGCTGGCCGGGAGCAGACAGATCCACATGCAGACCTGTGCACACCAAAACCCCTGCAAGCGAAGCCTGGAAGGACGGCAGCATGGCCAAACGAGCCACCCTGCCAATCATGTCCATGCCATCAACTGCTCCCCAAATCGCTCATTGGAACAACAGATCTAAACCGGTTTCCAACAGGCCTGTCCACAACCACACCAAGCCCACCTTCATCACGTCCATGCCATCCACGTGCACGCCGGGCATGCCAAAGGCGGGGCCCTTCTTGTAGATCCACGGCTCGTTGTCGCCCACGGCGGAGGGGGCTGCGGGGCGGGAGGGATGGGTGGATTGGTGCGGGTTGAGTAGGCGGCTGGTTGGAGCGTATGGGGTGGCCGGGGGCAGGGCAGGAGCGGCAGGCACCTGGGGCTGGCACCGCCCTTGCCCGCGCAATTCCTGCTGCTGCTGCTGCTACCTGCTGCTGCTGCTACCTGCTAATGCTGCTGCTGCCTAGTGGCGCATGTTTGCCCCAGCGGCCGCTGCTCGCAGGCCGCCCGCTCAGCCATCAGCAGCCCCGCTGCCTCAGCGCACTGATTACGCACCGATGGCGCCGGGGCGGCACATGCCATATCCCCACAGCAGCAGAGCAGCCCAAACTCCAACTGACACAAACTGGCTCATGCCAAATCCCACAGCAGCAGAGCAGCCCAACCTCCCAACTGACACAAATTGTCTCATGCCAAATCCCCACGGCAGCAGCCCAACTTCCCCGACATAACACGCACCGGTGGCGCGGGGGTGGTTCATGCCGATGGCCCACTTGTTGTTCTCCACCACAAAGATGCAGGGCAGCTTGTACAGGGTGGCCATGTTGAGCGACTCGTAGAACTGGCCTGCACACAGGAGGGGGCCGAACGCGAGCAGGGCAGTGAACGCGCGACTCAAGGCAGTCCTGGTTGAGTGACTGGTAGACCTTGTGGCCTGCTCGGGGCAGGGTGTGGCATGGGGCGATAGGGCAGTGAGAAGCGTGCTAGGCGAATCAGGGGTGGTGAGGGACCAGAAGTGAGCGGCAGGTGCACCATCAATCAAGCAGCACCAGTTAGCGCGCGGCAGTGTGGAACAGTTCGAGCTGCAGCTGCCGTCTCCAGCCAACGCACCGACGTTGCAGGTGCTGCGCCAAGCAGTGTACTGATAGACCAGACGTTGCCACCACCTCCCAGCCCAGCCTTTAACACAAACGCATCGACGTTGCAGGTGCGGCGCCCAAGGAGTCGACCGACAGACGTTGCCCCCACCTCCCAGCCCAGCCTTGAACAAAAGAAAACAGAAGCGCACCGACGTTGCAGGTTCCGTCGCCGAAGAAGTTGACCGACACGCGGTCGTCCTGGTCGTTGCCCAGCACCCGCTGGCTGTACGCGATCTGGAAGGCGGCGCCCAGGCCCACGGGGATGCCCTCGCCGATGAACGCGTAGCCGCCCAGCTGAGGGGGGGGGGGGGGGGGGANGGGGGGGGGGGGGGGGGGGGGAAGAGACGCAGAATGAAGGATGAGCAAGCTGCAAGAGCGCCCGTTGATGCCCACGGGGACGCAGTCGCCGTCTCAAGGCGCAGCCGCCCAGGATTGGCGCGAAGTGAACGGTAAGCTGCGAATGGGCAAGCTGGTCAGAGGGCACAGGATCCAAATGGACGCGTTCACCGATGAAGGCGTAGCCCAGCATTGCATGCGGACGCCGAATTCGCAGTGCAGGGCACTTGCACACACACCCATCACCCCACCTCAGCAGGCAGCAGCAACCAGAGCCAGAAAGCATCCAGGGCGCACAGTCGGGCCCGCGGTGCAGGGGGTGTGCTCACACCCATCACCCAAGCAGCAGCAGCAGCAGCAGCAGCAGCAGCAGTGGGAGCTAGCAACCAAACAGTAAGGCGCACCGGGCTGTGCTCCTTGTCAAACAGACACTAACAGGCACTGAAGCTAAGCCAACACAGCAGAGCCAAGGCCCAGCAAGCAAGGCGCACCAGGCCGTGCTCCTTGTCAAACATGTGCATGGAGCCGCCCTGGCCGCGGCTGCAACCCGTCTTCTTGCCAAACAGCTCAGACATGACCTGAAGAGGCAGAGCAGGAGTGCATGGACAGAAGTGAGCAGTGTGCTCCGGCAAGAGCAACCGAAGCCGCAGCAGGCAGACAGCTCAGGCAGGACCAGCAGGATGAAGCAGAGTGCAGGAAATGAGCACAGGTGAGCAGATGCGCTGGCTTGGGGGGCGCCGCTGAGCAGGGCAGCAGGCTCCGCCGCTGTGCAGCACATTCACACAAGCACCCAGCAGCGCACCTTGCGCGCCGACACGCCCTTGGACAGCGCGTGCACGTGGTCGCGGTAGGTGGAGCAGATGAAATCATCCTTGCGCAGGCACGCCTTGATCACGCCTGCCAAGCAGCAAAGAAGTAAGGGATCCAGTGAGGCAATGAAACAAGAGGTATGGAGCGTCAGATGAAGTCGTCCTTGCGCAGGCACGCCTTGATCACGCCTGCCAAGCAGGGACGCAGCAGCGCAGAACAGGGAGGAGTGTGAGTCAGACACAGTCAGCTAGGTCGGAGGGCAGCTGTCCTGGCGCAGGCGCGCCTTGATGACGCCTGGGAACAGCAAAGGAGCTGGCGGGATCCAGCGAGGCAATGGGACAGCAGAGGCACGGCTAAGAGGCACGGCTAGGTCGGATGAAGGTGCCTGCATGAAGGCATTGATCACGGCTGCGGGTGGGGTAGAATCAGCCTGAGGCACGGCTAGGTCAAAAGGAGTGCGAGATGGCTTTGCATATGCGCGATCCATGCCTGCAGAGATCGCATTCGAAAGCAAGCGAGCAGGCCAGCAGACAATAGCTGCAGCTTAAATTGAGCAGCACTAGCAGTGTAGCGCAGGGCGTGCCAGCAGCGTCAGCAAGAAGAATCAAGGTGGCTGGCGCGGCGCGGCGCTGACGCACGCCAGAAACCGCGGCGCTCGGCAACCACCGATCGCTCCGCTGCTGCGAACTTCAATGCTGGTGCTGCCAACCGGCACACCAATATCCCAACACAAAGGCAGCCGGCAGAAGCCAGAGTTGCATCAGCAGCAGCACCCAGAAGCGTCGGCGGCGCACCAGTGGACACTGCCTCCTGGCCGGAGTAGAGGTGCACGAAGCCAAACATCTTGCCGCGGTAGTACATCTGGGCGCACATCTCCTCAAACTCGCGGCCCAGCACCATGTCGTAGTACAGCTTGTGCGCCTCCTCCGCCGCGATGGCCGCCTTGCCGCCGGGCTTGGCGCCCGCCGCGGGCTTGACCGGGGAGGCCACCGCCTGCACCGATCCGCTGCGCCGCCGCTGCTGGCGGGTNCCCACGGCAGCGGGCCTGCCCGCGACCGCCACAGCGGGCGCTGCCGCCGCCTGGACGAGGGCGGGAGACATCGTGCAGTTGCTGGCGTCGTTTGTGGGCCCGCAGAAGCCGCGCAGCTATTTGATGGAGACAGCGCAGCAGTCTCCATGCTGGGGTCCAGGCTCGCCAGCGGCCCCCCATCGGCCCTGCTGCTGATCATCGCCCCCTGCAGGCAGCAATGCGAGCGATCGGGGCAGCTTGCAGGCCCGCCCGCCCAACCCTTCGACCGCCTGCTGGGGGGAGCTTATCCTGCGCCCATGCGTGGCCAGCAGCAGCAGCAAACAGCCCCAGATCGATGGCAGGGGCGCGCGCCGCCTGTAGGCGCCCAGCCGGCTGACCGCCGCCGCCGCTGCCTTGGGCCGGCCAGCTAGCCAGCTGGCTCGCTTGGTTGATTCCTGGGCTTTAAGCCGCGGCTTCTGCATACTGACAGCGGCTCGTGCTTGTGCTTGTGCTGCGTGCACGTAGTTTTGAGCCTGCAGGTGCGCCGCGCCAAGGCGTCGCTGCAGTGTACGTGTGGACGTGTGCAGGATGCGTGTGGAATGTGCGATGCTCAAGCAGGCCGGACTGCGAGGCCGGACCGCGTGCTACACAACATCTGTAGGCTCCATTCAGCGCTCCTCACAAGATTGGGGCTACTTGGGAGCCATCGGAGTTCTTGCGCGTGCCCGTCCATCCCTGGTTCCGGTGCCGTTGTTGGCCTTGAGCACAGCTGACCTGGCCTCTTGCGCGCGCGTGCCTGCTGCAAATCAGAGCGGCTGTATGCGAGTGTGCAAACCCCGCAGGCACACAGCGCAGCTCTTGAGTGTGCACATGTTGTGGCCCCCTACGGCAGCCTCGCACGGGGCAGACGGGATGTTGCTGCATAAACAAGATTGACTCTTGTTGTTGCTGCGCATCACAAGGCGGTGCATCACAAGTCCATGCTTTGCATGCGGAACGCATAGTCCAGCCAGACCCATGCTGGCCTTGGGACTCATGAGCTGTTAGATGGGCAAGACGGTGCAAACGTGGTGCACATCGGCGTCCAGGTTCACCGCCTCACCGCGCCGTGCTGCGGTGCGGCAGGTCCATCAGCTGTCAATCAGTGGTCATTCCAGCAGAACGCACCGATCGAGCGCTTGCAACATGGATCACTGAGCAGTTGCGGCAACCATTGACACCCGGCCGCTGCGCCCGCCCGGAATCCAGTCCGCTGCGCCGCCCGGCCGCCCTGAACACCATCAGCCTTCCCCTGCCGGATCCGTCGCCTTCCATCGTACCCCACCTTCGTCATCATGTGCGCCGGCCCTGGCGGCAGGCCCAGACGAGCTCCCGGGCGGCTGACGAGCGCGGCGCTGCGGGTTGCGCTGCTGCTCGCGATCGCCTCTGCTGGCTGTGTTGGCGGTTCCAGCCAGGTGCGCGGGCGCCCCAGTGCCGGTTGGTGCCCCCGCAACTGGTTGCGCGCCCCCCTGCGCTGTCTGAGCTGCCGCGCAGCCTACTTGCATCGGGCAGAGGTCAGTTGGAGCCCAGCTGACCCCTGCGCCCCACGGTTGCTTGGGTAACTTGCGCAGGCGACGGCGGCAAGTGGCGGCAGCGATTCTTGCTCCGCTGCCCAGGCGGCAGTCGGCCAGAGACTGCAGGTGGCATCGGTGCTCGAGCTGCGTGATGCACTCCAGGATCAGCGGGTGGCGCACGTGGCTCTGCTGCCGGGCGGCAGCTGGAATATGAGCTGGCAGGCGTGGGGCGAGGCGCCGGTGTTGTTGCACCGCTCCGTGCTGCTGGAAGGCGTCCCTGCACCGGATGGCCAACCACCCTGTGGTGAGCTGTGCGATGGGTTGGGGGCTGGCTGTGCATGCCTGTGTGCTGAGCTTCAAATGGTTGAGCTGTCGAATCATGCTGTGGTGAAGTGTCTCTGGTCATCGGATTGAGCATGTGAAATGGTGAGTGTCCCCCTCACACACATGCATCTCCCCTCTCCTTGCAGTCAACGCCAACCAGCTGGCCGAGTTGGTGGTGGTTGGCGCCAACGGCACCCTGCACCAGCGGGGCCTGTTCCTGGATGCCTGCCTGCTGCCCGCCATGCCGCTGCTGTGCCTGGCGGCCGGCGCCAGCGGCGGCAGCCTCCTGCTGGACCAGATGGTGAGGCTGGGTAACTGTATGCTGAGACCTGCGCCTGCGGTGGTGTGGCTGCTGCTACAAGCGCTGACGTCTCAGTGGAGTTGGGGGCAGGCCCGGCTGCAAGCTCTTGCTGGCATACTTGCAAGTGCCTTCCCTGAGCCTCCGCCAGTTGTGCTCACTTCACAGGTGCTGGGAGATGCTTCATGCACAAGCATTCACCACTCGGTTGCGGCCAACTGGCTGCTCAAGGTGCGCATTGCTGTTTGCCCGCAGTTCCTGCATGGCTGCCTTGCTGCTGTGCAGGCAGCAGGCGGCTAGGCATGCTGCCCAGCTCTTGTGCTGGTACACTACACGCCACGCATGCAATGCCTGGACGTGCTGGCCAGACAGTGGTGGTGCTTGCGGTGCTCTTGCCCAGCACTGCACCTGGCTGCACGCCTCCCTCCGATCGAGCGCAGGCGGCTTACACGTCTGCTTGGCAGTCGAGCTGGAGCCAGCTGGACGAGCGCAGCCTGCACGTGGCAGACACAGGTGTGTGCATGAGTACGCTGGCTTGGGCCCCTTGGTACCTGAGCAGCGCAGCATGGCGTTGTGTGCGTGCCTCCCAAGCTGGATGGCAAGAAGTGTTCACGCCAGCCAACTGCTCACCTCGCTCCGCAGGCGAGGTGTGGAGCGTGGCCGAGGGCGTGCGGTGGCGCATCGTCAACTCCACGCTCCGCTGCACGCGCAACGAGGCCCAGCGGGCTGTGGGCTTTGACAGCAGCCGCGGCAGCATGTATGAGGCACAGCTGGCGCTATCCATGCTGGCCTCGGTGGTTGCACTGTTGGCGGGCCTACACTGGCTGACGAACCGCGATGGTGAGGCGGGCGGATGAACTGCAAGGTTGTTGGTGCTTTGGCAAGGATTCTCATGCTTGCATGCTTGAGGTTTGAGTGGCCATGCCGGTGCCCACTTCCCACCCATCTGTTTGGGACGCTGCTGAGGCGGCTCTTGAGGTTTGAGTGGCCATGCCGGTGCCCACTTCCCACCCATCTGCTTGGGACGCTGCTGTTGAGGCTCCCTCCTGCACCCGGTTGCTGCAGTGGTGTATGCACAGCCGGAGGAGAGTGCGGAGGAGGCGGCAGCACGCTCCATGGGCATTGTGCTGCTGGGCGTGATTGGCAGAGGTGTGCTGGGCTGTGCTGTGCTGACTTGGCTAAGTCATGCGTTTCGCTGAAGCAGTGCTCAGGCTTCCCAGCATGTTGGAAAAGCAGCTGGCAGCTGGGTACCAATCAACAACGCCCCGACCCCACTCCGCAGGCACGCTTGGGAGCGTGTTCCGTGCGCGCTACGAGGGCCGGACGGTGGCCGTCAAGATTGTGCGCTTCAAGGACGCCAATGGACAGGTGGGTGGCTGGATTCAGCTTGCACTTGACGCTACTTTACGGCAGCATACCCTGGCAATGGTGGTGCACACATTCCGCACTGAAACGCTTTGACTTCAAATCAACCACTCATTGCTGCAGGCCGCGGCAGATGCGGCAAACGAGTGCCGGCACGCGATGGCGTGCTGCCACCCGTGCATTGCCACCTGCCTTGCCCACTCAACTGTGACCGTCAGGGACGATGTCCACCGCAGCCAGCGCCTGCAGGCCAGCAGGTGGGCACAAGGGGGAGACCAAATGTGCGCAGTGTATTGCGTTGGAGGCGGCCGGTGCACACCTTGCCAGCCCAGCTGCATGCCCCAAGTTCACTTCTGTATCTAACCACCCTGTCGACTCCCCTTTTGCCCACACAGCTCCGTGTGGTCCGGCGCAAGCCATCTGCAGTTGTTAAGGCAGTGGCTGCAGGAACAGCAGCGCCGACTGAGGCAGCAGCAGTGGCAGCAGGAGGTGGGCAGTGCCTCCGCCACATCATGTACCTTGAGCAGCAGCAGTGGCAGCAGCAGTAGTAGCAGCAGCAACATTCGCGGCAGCAGTGGCGGTGGCACCAGGCGCACACGCAGTGATGAGCGTGCCCTCAGCAGCACTGCGCAAGGCTTTGTGTCGCTGCTGGTCATGGAGCACTGCCGCCTGGGCAGCCTGCACCAAGCCATCGCAGCTGGCCGCTTGCACGCCTGCTCCGGCCAACCCAACCTGGTGAGCCTGTGGGCCTTTAGGATGGCGGCTTGGGAACGTCAGCAAGTTGCCCTGCACTTGCGACCCAGCATGCCAGCGTTGCATACTTGGCCCATGCTGCCTTTTGTTGTCGCATGCGCTTTCACATAGCTCAATCTGCTGGCCATGCGCAGGACTGGGTGCTGCGCACCGGCCTGGATGTGGCCCTTGCCCTTCAATACCTGCACGACGAGTGCGGCATTGTGCATCGCGATGTGTGAGTTGCGTGGGGGTGGAGGTGGAGTGGGTGGCGGCGGTTGAAGAGATGGATGTGAAGCAGCCCCTAAAGGCCGGAAGTGCAACCCAGTCTGCCTTGCCTGCCTGCTGTTTTAAGATCCCTTGCTGGCGGTGCTCTGCCGCAGGTCCACCAACAACATCCTGCTCACGCCCGACCGGTCCGACTGCCGAGGCTTCCGTGCAAAGCTGTCCGACTTTGGTGCGGTGGGGAAGTGTGTCTCGAGGTTGCCGGTACCTCGAGGGGCCTGCGCAGCGTGTGATCCTCAAAGTGATAGCCAAGCAGGCCTTGGCAACCATGCCATTAAACTGCCCATGCAGGGCTTTCCACTGAGTTGGCGGGCGGCGAGCCGCACATGACGTCGCAGCTCAAGGGCACCGTGCACTTCATGCCGCCAGGTGCGCCGTGCTGCCGGAGGGGCGGGATGTGAGCCATTGTTTTGAGCACCGCGGTGTGCGTGCCCTATCGAGTGCAGTTGGGCAAGCCGCCACATCCGTAAAGTGAGGTGGGTGCTCACTGCCCCGCCCTCCCTCCTGCTGTTGCATTATGCAGAGGTGTTCACCAGCGGCGAGATCCACTTCGCCACAGACGTGTACAGCCTGGGCATCGTCCTGTACTGGATGGTTGCCGGAGAGGAGCCGTACGCGGGGCTGGCACCTTACCAGGTGCGCGCGTGCTGCCTGCTGGGCAGGGGGATGCCTGGTTGGCCAGGGGCTCATATTGGGCACGTGACATGACGAGGAGTAGCAGGTTGTGCAGCAGGCGGCGCACGGTAGCTGAGGGGCTTGCGCTGGCTAGATGTGCCTCAGTTGTTCGCCACCCGCTGCCCACACACTGGTGTCTGCTCTCAGCTTGTGCTGCATGCTTATGATTGCAGGTGGTGGGCAAGAAGCTGGAGGAGGCGCACCGGCGGCGGCGCCTGCAGCTGCCGCCCTCCATGCCACCTGAGCTGCAAGCCTTGGTGTGGGCCTGCACCCACTCGGACCCACAGCAGCGGTGGGTTGATGATGCCGGCTGGTTAAGGCACAATGTGGCAGCAGGGCAGCAGGGTGCGCCTGGCCTGGGCGCCGATGGTAGTTGGGTGGCGAAGGAACCAAGCAGCTTTGATTGCGCAACAGCGTTGTCAGGGTGTTGTCAGGGTGTGAACCAAGTGGTGATGGAACTGCCTTCTTGCCTGTGCTGCTCCTGCAGGCCCACGGCTGAGGAGGTGGCGCATTGCCTGGCTGGCCTGATCTGCAAGCTTGCACATGGCGGCAGTAGTGGCAAGGCCCGCAGTAAGTAAAAGCGGGTCAGCATTGGATGAATTCGTGTTGCACCTGGTAATTCTGCCACCCAGGCCATCACGATGTAAGATGGCGGGAACTGCCAGGTTTTTCAGGAGACTCGCACGCAGCCCTCGCTCAATTGGCACCGGCTGGTCATGCATGCGGCATATGTGGAGGGCATTCCAGCGGCGCACGCGGCTGCAGCGCAGGGCACAGATTGGCACTTTTAGGTGCATCTAACCCTGAAAGGACGGCTGGGACACAGCAAGGAGGGTGCGTGGTGGTGCGATCTCTGCAGGCTGTGCGGACACAGTCGTAGCGCAGCTCAACCTTGCGGATTGGCAGGGCGGGAAACAGGCGGAACACAGTCGCAGCGCTGCTCAATACGTGTCTTGTTACAACTCTGCGAACGTTGTGGGGGAATGAGAGCAGGTTGTAGCCAGCCTGTGCAAGTGGCATGGACTTGCAGCATGGGACCAGCTCTTTCGTTTATAGGGCTCATATCGCTTGACGTCCATCCCCTATCGCTTGACGTCCATCGCCTGGAAATTGGGACTGCATGGCCCGGGCCCCACGGCACCGCCGCTGGCGCGGCACGGCATTCGCTCTTGCTGCCTGTTGCGCGTTGGTGAGCACAGAAAGTGTCTGTGCAGCTGGACGGCGCGGGCTAGCAGGATGCGGCCCACCGCCCCGTCCTGCTGCCGCTTCCCGCTTGCACCATCCCGCCGCACCCTGCAGGGTAGGCTCCGAGATGAAGCCAAGTGCTTCTCCTAAGCAGGTGCACCCGTCGCCAAAACCTGTGCTACCGTAGGTCCTGTTGATGACGTATAGGCCAGCAGTGCAAGTTTCGACATCCGAACCAGCACCTGTGCGCAAAAAGGTGCAGAACTGGACTGACGTGCCGGCGGACCTTGACATCCCGAGTGGTGTGCCAGGCTGGGCGTCCCAACCGTTTGCCCCATCAAAACTGGAGGAAGGCGAGGTGCCGCCAAATGTGAGAGCAGCGCGAGAGCCAGCCTTTTACAACGGATGCGCCACTGTCCTGAGGCCCTGCTGCTGTGCTTGCCCATGGCAGGGCGCTGGGTGCACACACACACACACACAAGAATTTCCTGGGACATGTTGTGCTGCAGGAGAACTGGATTAGCCAGTTCAAGGAAGACAAGTGGATGTTTGATCACCTGTTTTATAACCGGCGCAACGGTGAGTGCACGCGTTGCCTGTTTATTGCCTGCTGGGCTGTGAGGTCGTGCACCTGCAGCTGCACCGCTGTGGCTACTGCTCACGTGCCTGCCACATGCCTCCTGCATGTGTTGCACAGGCTTTTACCTCGAGTTTGGCGCAATGGATGGCCACCAGTTTAGCAACACCAAGTGGCTGCACGACAATGCCGGCTGGAAGGGGCTGCTGATCGAGGCCGACCCAGGTGGGCGTGGAAAGGGTGCGAGGAGGTCTGTTGCAAGTAACCATCAAGCTGGCGCACCTGTGAGCCTCCACGCTATGTATGCCATACATGCTGGGGCCCCACGCCGCAGGCCAGTATGCAGCGCTGGTCCGGAACCGTCCGAATGACATCACCGTGGGTGCCGCTATCTGCGACACATTCCGCAAACTCCACTACGTATTCGCCGGCGGCGTAGGGGGTAAGCTGGGCAAATTGCCTGTCTGTTGGCGGCAGGTCGGTCACCAGGCATTCCTGCATACATTGTGCTGCCGATATGCAATGATGCAATGGCAGCGCCTGACCCTGTCATTGTCAGTGCACTACCTGGGTCCCCCTGCAGGTTTCTGGGAGTTCATGGCTCCCGGTTACAAAGATGTGAGACGCTGCATATTACGCGCAGCCCGTGCACCTTCAGCTGCTGTGTGGTATTCAGTGCCAGCTCACCTGAGGCTCAGGCCGGCAGTTGGATATGAACCAGCCTTCCCTCCAGTCACTGGTTCCTGATGCAGATCTTCCATAAAAATGTGGACCCCAGCAAGTTGCCAGAGGTGCCCTGCGTGCCCCTCATGTACCTGCTCGACCGGTGGGTGCAGAGTTTTCACAATTAGGAGGATTTGGCACTGCCAGGAAGATTGCTATAGCCTTGGTGTGGTGGAGGCGTCCCTCTCCCCTGAGTTGTAGGCTGCCGGGCAGCAAAGCCCCACAGCTGCTATAAGGCTGCTGCCTCCGCTGCTGCTGTCCCATTGTGGCGAGCTGCCCATGTGCCACACGCAGGTTTGGCATCAACCACATTCACTTCTGGTCGCTCGACGTGGAGGGCGCAGAGCTGCCGGTGCTAGAGTCTTTCGAATTTGACCGAGTGGCGGTGGATGTGGTCATGGTGGAGACCGATGGGCACAACAAAACCAAAGATGCCGCAATTAGCTCGCTGATGGTCGCCAACGGCTTTGTGGATGTGGAGCACAGCCCCAACCGCACCCATGGCACAATGAATGGAATGGTGAGGCACTGCTGGGAGGAAAGCTTGGTGGGCGGGTATTGGGGGCGCAAACTGGATTTACATTCTGAGAGATTGTGCATATGTCGCGGCTCCCTTGCCCGCCCCTAACTATCGGCACCGCCCCTCCTGCCACCCCACTTTTGCACAGGACTCTGTTTATGTGCACAAGCGCTTCATTCCACACCGCAGCAGTGCGCCCGGAATCACGAAGTTGATGATCGAGGCAACCTACACTGAACGCTAAACTCTCACTGTGTGGACAGTGCTTCGGATTCACAACTTGCTGTGAAGGGTCCGTTGTCGACTTCAGCCTCACCAGTAGCACAAGTGGCAAAGTGGCACAAGCGGCAGTGCCGATTCCTGAAGGCGTGATTGTTGGGCCACCAGCTCGCAGCCCGCGTTGGGACAAGTAGCTGCCCATGTGCCCCAGCTGACTCAACAGCAGTCCCAAGAGCAGCAACAGCAGCAGATGCAGCAGTGCACGCTCGGCTGTCTGTGCCTTCTCCTCTGCTGCTGCTGCTGCTGCCACCGACCACGGGGAACCGCTCGCACCCCTGTGCAGCGCCCCTTTGCCGCCAGTTTGGTGCAAACAGCGGCCTGCATGAGTGAGGGCCATGCCAGCGGCCAAGTGGGGCCAAATGGCCTGTGACATTTCATGCAGGAACCATGCAGTGGCTCTGCAAGGTACATGCCACTCCGCTTGGTTCTTGGCGGCGTTATCTGACATTTGAGTCGTCCCCATGGCTGGTCCCCGAGCCTCCAGGGAGCGCGGATGGGTGGTGCCCGCAGCGGCGGTTCTCCTGGCTTGCTGCGCGCTGGTAAGACCGTAACTGAGGGAGGAAGAAGTCAGCGAGTTGCCTGTGCAAACGGCGGCATGGGTGCCGCTGGCGCCTTGCGGCCTTGCCGCCTTGCCGTGCCCATGTCTTCCAGCTGCCCCTCGCCAGATGGGGAGCCTGCACATGCCAGTCTATCTTTAATCACAGCCTCACCATTCTGCAGTGGCTGCTGCTGGCGCACAGGCCAGACTGCCAAGGAAGCGTGCAAGTTGCAACACCGTCACCAACCACTGAGCACCGCTGGACCAATGTCCCCGCTGATCTCGCCATTCCTATGAGTGTTCCTGGCTGGGCCTTCCAGCCATTCATGCCAGCAGCACTGGAGGAAGGAGACCCGACAATGGTGAATGTGAGTTGAAGGACAGCCAGGCCAGCCGCTAGTCAGGCGTGACTTTGCAGAGCCGCTTAGTCTCCCCTCAGTCGGCGGCCGCATTTGTTTCGCTTGCTAAGCAATCCTCCGTCGAGAGCGTGCTGATTCTCAGCCTTGCCAAGCGGTGCTGCAGGAGACCTGGAGCAGCCAATTTGGCGAGGACAAGTGGCTGGTAAACCACCTGTTCCACAGAAGGCTCAATGGCAAGTTTGCTTGCTGTCCATCGGCAGCGACCGGCTTGCTTCCTAGGCCGGCCATCAGGCACGCTCCGCTCCAGCAACAAGTCGAATAGCATGCTGCTTGCTGCGTGTCAGACAGACCTGTGCGGCCCCCCTGCCTTGCTTGTTCCCCAGGCTTTTACCTTGAGTTTGGGGCAATGGATGGCCACCAGTTCAGCAACACCAAGTGGCTGCACGACAATGCCGGCTGGAAGGGGCTGCTGATCGAGGCCGACCCAGGTGGGATCAGACGATTGGTACTCATTGTTGTGCACCTTATTAAGCACAGCGGTTATCTACCCTAACTGGTGCATTGCCTGCCTAACACGGACCACTGCACTGTTGCTTCTGTGCAGGCCAGTACCCCACGCTCGCCCAAAACCGCAAGAACGACATAACCGTTGCGGCGGCCATTTGCAACACTTTTCGCACAATGCATTACGTTGCATTCGGCTCCGTCGGAGGTGAGTCAGGGCAGCGCACAGGGAAGCATGAAGGTTGGGGTACACAGGTTCTTTGCTTACAGGCATTCTAAGCGACCATATATGCTCCCAACTGAGTGACGCACGCAGGCATTTGGGAATTCATGGCTGATGGGTTCAAACAGGTGGAGCTGAGCTGCTACATCACTCAGTACCTGCTTTTTCGCAAACCTGCCCCGGGCCCAGAGTTGTTGTGAACGATACAGCTGTTGGGCAGTGCACATGTACTGGCTGAGGCTGCACTCATACAGCCTCGCTTCTGTCAACCTTTGGTGTAGAGGTTCCATCAGCAAGTGGATCCCAGCAAGCTGCCGGAGGTGCCCTGCGTGCCCCTCATGTTCCTGCTTGACAGGTCGGTGTTGTGTGCCAAGCTGTGCTACGGTTGCTGGCTGCCGCTGCTGCTGCTGCTGCTGCTGCTGCTGCTGCTGCTGCCCAGCTATGAAATCTCCAGGCCGTGTGCCTGTGTGTGTGTGTGTGCACACCCGCTGTTGCCGCGGATGCTCCACCTCTGGCAATCCTCCTGCCTCCCAATCCGTTGCATGCAGGTTTGGCATCAACCACATTCACTTCTGGTCGCTGGATGTGGAGGGTGCTGAGCTGTCGGTGCTGGAGGCATTTGACTTCAAGCGTGTGACGGTGGACGTTTTGGTTGTGGAAACTGATGGGCACAACAAGACCAAGGATGCGGCGGTTGGCTCAATCCTGTCCAGCAACGGCTTCGTTGCAGTGGAGCACGGCTCCGACCCGACCACTGCCGAGCTCAACATGATGGTGAGCCCTGCCTGCTCGGCGGCCATGCCTGCTCCGTTGCAGCTCGCACTGGGCGCCATAATGCCACAAGACAGCATCCATTTGCCCTGTCTGCAGGACACATTCTTTGTGCACAAGCGCTTCATGCCAAACCGCAGCAGCGGCCCTGGCATCACGGAGCTCAGGACGCGATAACCCAGATCAGATACATGATCGAACGAAACCAGTGGATGGAGCATTGCAGATTGCCCCCTCGCCGAACATGCCGCCCATAACGGGCAGTGGTGGCAAGCTTTCTGCCCTCTGCCCTTTGCCCTGTGTGCCACCCAGGCCACCGCGATGTAGGATAGCGGGAACTGCCAGGCTTTTTCAGATGGGGGGCCATCCCAGCGGCCCAACAGCTGCACCGCAGGGCACAGATTGGCTCGCCCTTAGGTGGATCTAAGCCTGAAAGGACGGCTGCAACATGGGCGCCAGTGGGACCTGTGGAATGTATATCTCCCCATGCTTACACCCGGAGAGCACTGCGCACCAGCGGTTGCAGAAACAACATGCGATTGTTTTTCATAGGGACAAGCGCCCTTCACGGTGATTGCAGTCGGCACGCTGTCCGTAACAGCTGCGCCGCATGCGGTCAGTGGTACTGCACTGCACTCTCCCGTCCCCTGTCGATCTGCTCGCAGGTTGCCTCGCTGCGGTTCTGTTTTAAACACCCGTGGTTTTGCCCTGCTCGCGAGCGTCGCCTTTCAAGGTTCAAGGGCCGTCCGCCCCATGGGGTCTCTTAACCGCAGCTAGATAAGAGAGAAACTCGATGCCTCGGACGTCACACCGCAGTAGGAGCCTGCGCAGGCTCGCACTGGTGGCAGCAGCCTTTGCGGCGGGCGCTGTGCTGGGTGTGAGCTTGTCATGGCCAGTCACTAGGGTGCAGGGCGCGGGTAAAGGGCTCCAGGCGGGCCCAGCCGGCTCTGGTTCGGCTGGCGCCGCCGCTGCCGCCACGGCAGGCAGCGAGGCTGCCGAGCCAGATCGGCACCCATCCGCTGCCGCAGCGAACGCATCTTCATCGTTGTTCCGTGAAAATCAGCTGGCTGAGGGCCTAAAAGGGCCGGGCCCTGCGGCAGCAGCAGCTGCGGCGGGGCTGCAGCGCACCGATCCTCAAATTGGGGAGCGGTCGCGGCGCTGGGCACCCATGGTGCTGAACCGGTGCACCCCGGACATGCCGCGGCATTATGCGCCTTGCCTTGTAGGCAATGCCAAGGATCCGAAGTGAGTGCCAGCCTGCAGCTGCTCCCCAGTGCTTGCTGTGTGTGTTGGGCAGGCTTTGGTTTGGCACGGTGGCTGCCGCAGTTTGTTTGCTGTGTGTGCTTTTGCGCTTGCCAGCTTGCATGGCAGGCGTGCCTTTTGAAGGCCACCTGCGCAGCCCACCATGCGCACCACTCTCTTGCTGGCTGCTTAAGTCTCCTCGCACCGGTCCCTGTGCAGTGTGGTGTATGGGGAGGAACTCATCTACCCAGACTTTTCGATTCCTGAGCCACATTTTGTGTCCGAGGTAGGATTGGGTCAGTGATTTGCATCTAGATGCCAGATTCCTGTCTGGTGCTGGCCAACCAGTCGTAGGCTCCACCCGGAACGGAAGCTGACGCATTGCATGCTGCTTGCCTGATGGGAGCACTCGTCGCCCTTGCCTCCCATGCAGGGCAAGGCACGTCTCTTGTTGCAACCCTGCGCAGTCCAGAATAATGCAGGCAGAGCACTCAAACTCTTTGCTGATCTGCCGCCCTGCTTTGTGCTACGCAGGAACATGCTGCCTTCTGGCGCTCCACCGTCAAGGGCCAGGGGGACTACCTGCTGGAGCGCTTCACACTGTGGCACGGGCGAGCCTACTACACGGGGCAACGCGGCCAGAACATCGTGCTGCGCAATGTCTCCTTCAAGTGAGATGTTGACAGCATCAGCTGCAGCAGTGCGGCTGCCTGTGGCTGGGCGTGGCTTGCCTGAATGCGTCACATGCAATCTCCAGTGTGCTTGCCTTCCTCTCCCGCCTCATCTGGCCACCATCCTGACGCACCAATCCAATCATGTTGCCCACCCAGCAACAACCCACCCTCGGACTCGTGGGCACATGAGGCGTGCACCAAACCTGGCACCACGCACCGCTTCCTGGTGCCGCTGAAAAATGGGCAGGCGCCAGAATGGGCTGGGCGTGCCTTGCTGGTCAACACACCAGGTGTGGGCAGCTTTTGCTTGATGCGTGCTTGGCGCCAAAGGCATGTGAGCGAAACTGGCATTTGCCATAGGCTGCTGTACATGCGGGCGTTACTCCGCCAGCTGCCCCATTGCTATCCCCCCGCCCCTCCCCCCTCCGACATGCACAGATGGCGCGTACTTTCAGCACTTTGTAGACCGCCTCACCAACGTGCTGCTCCAGAATGAAGCCTGGCGCCTGCCTGGCAGCAAAATTGCAGCTGGCGCACAACCCTCCTCACAGCATGTTCGTGACATCTGGCCGCTGTTTACTGCCGGTCAAGAGGTGCGCTTAGCAGGGGCACTGTCAGGCAGCGTGCGCTGAGTGCACCTGGGGTTGCACAGTATAGCTGCGAACGTGCTGATCTCCTGCTGAATTACGGATTTCACCCGCTTACCCTCTGTGGCAGGTGGTACATGGGGCCAGTAGCTTCAGTGTGGAGGAGCTCGTGTTCTCCTGCAGGTTTGTTGTGGTGGCTGGATGAATATGCATGCTTTCATCATAGGACTGCCTGACCGCAGATAGTGGGCAGGTTTGGGCGCGATAGCTAATGGATTTTAGGTGACCGCCCTGCCTTCCCCGTTGTATATGCGTCTGCGCAGGACGCCGTATCGGCATCCGTTTTTTCGCATGCGGCTGCAAGAGCTTGTCGGGCTGCCTGAGCCAGCACCCCTGGAACAGCGGAAGGTTGTGCTGTACTTCAGCCGCAACAAGGGTGGCAGCAAGCCTGAACGTTCCGTGAGTGGCTGGGGATCTTGTGGATGGAGTGGGGAGTGCATTTCCCAGCCTGGCCACGGCTATGCCACTGCACGTGCCTTGGTCTTTGCCATCTTCACAGGTGGTGAACGAGGATGCACTGTTGCAAGCGATCCAAGCAGTCTTGACCGAACGCAACGCAGGGGAGGAGCTGGTGGTGGCGCCCCCGGTGGGTGGGTGGCTGGCTGGGACTAGCTGGCTTGCTGGTTGGCATGGCTTTCCAGGGGCATGCAAGATTGATGATCTTCCTCAGATAATACCATTAGGTGACTGCGTGGCCGAGATCATGCTGGAGATGTGGGGCCGTTGCAACGTGTAACCAACGTTCTGCACCACCTTTGCCCATGCAGGCCTCGTTTACACATGCCCAGGATATCGCTCGCTACCTGCATGCCAACGTGTCTGCCATCATTGCCCCACATGGTGGTGCTCTAGTGCGTTGTTGTCTCTGCCGTTGCCGCCGTCGCTGCCGCCGCCGTTGCTGCCGCTGCCACAGGGGCTTTCCAATGCTCCTTCGAGTTGGCCAATCAGCAGAACACAGGTGCTGCATTGAGCTTAGAACCACAGAGCAACCGTTCGCTGACTCGCTGCAGTTGGACTTTACAACACACTGCCCTCATTGCCTCCTTATTACAACCTGCATGCCTCACACCACACAGACTAACCTACCTTGGGCCGCGCCGGAGACACTTGTCATTGAACTGTCACCCTCCAGCCGGCCACATCACACCTACTGGGCAGAAAGCAACCTTGTTCGGGCTCGGTGCGGGCACAAAGCAGCGGGAGGCCAACTGGTGGTGGTCTCAGCTTCTCTTTCTAAGCAGTCTCTGCTCCTATTCCTAAGCTAGGGTAATGCACAGATGGTTGTGAGGTGCTTTCTGTGCTGTTGCAAAATTCCAACCCTGTTGCCCTGCCCACACCAGTCCTCCTGCAGGTATTGGTGCATTATTGTCAACACCACTGCGCCAGCGCACCACATGACAGTCGATCCTGAGCAAGTTGCGGGCGTGCTGCGCAAGGAGCTGGGGCTGCGGGGCAAGCCCGAGGATTACATAATGGTAGGCAGTGCGTGCTGGGTAGTGCTGGGAGGCGTTTTTGGCGACGTTTCCTCTGGAAGCTTGTGTGATGCTGCGCGTGGGAAGGTTTGGCTGGCCAGGGAGGTTGTTTGGGGCGCACGCGTCGTGAGCCTGCACATTGTGCCCCATGCACCACTTTCTGTTTGCTTACCAACATCACTCTTTTTGATGGACCCAATCCGCTCAGCCGTTCTACTTCTGGGAAAACACGCTGGAGGGGCAGATAAATACCGACGGCTGGAGGTGAAAGCACGGCTGTGCGCTTGGCGTGCATGCCTCGGCTGCCAAGCCGCACAGCTGCGACTTGGTCCCTCAACTGGAGATTGTAATACGCATGCACAACACCCTCGCCGCCAGTGCTGCTCTGTGTTGGGAGGGTGCTGCTGAGCTGGCGGTGCTTCAGGCATTCGACTTCGACTCTCCCGCGGCTGCTGCCACTTTTTGCCCTCACAACATGAGCGGTTCCGAGGAGCGCTGAATGAAGCCCGCACATGCTGTTGAGCACGCAGTCTGGCGGAGAGCCCGTTCTGCTTCAGCCTCGCACATTCCACACGCATCCCGTCACATTCACACACACACTGCAGCGGCGCCTGGCCGCGGCGAAGCTGCAGGCTCAAAACGGGTGCATTGTACCGGCACGATGCCTGCCTTGTGCCACGCTAAGCTTGTCCCGACATTTTGTGTGCTGACTGCGCATTACAAAGCCTAGGTCTGGCCTGGACAGCTAGATCTGTGAGCCGTCTTTGTCGTTTGAGTAATACTCAGCGCGATATATGGCATAACGCAAAGACATACGCTCAGCTTCTGGGTAGAGTGGGTGCGAGCGCGCCATGCAGACCTGGGACAGGGCATGAGCGGGGACAAAGTGAACCCACAATGGCTATGTGCCAGTGCACTGCCATAACAATGCAGGTGTTCAATGACATGTCTCTTGCTGCCAGTTTCTCGCGCCATCCAAGCTCTTTTGCACCTTGATGACCCTGGCATACGCAGTACTCACCACATTCGACCAGTGCTTGTACTCCAGGCGTGGGCTCCAGCAGCCGGTGAGCCGTGCCAGGCTGCCCTCCTCGCTGGCTGGCTTCTGGCTGTTGCCAGCCAGGTAGCACACAAAGTCCAGACCTTCCAGCCAGTCCACCACGCCCTCCAGGGTCTCGCTGGCCCAAGCGCCGCCAGCATTGCTGCACGTGCATCAATGGGAGCGAAGGGGTGCAGGGTCGTACCCGGGCACTGAACGTTGTAAAGGCCCTTAACACTGCTTTGAGCAATGATGAATCCCTCCTGGCTGCAAAACCGGAACGCATGAAGCCTGCACCCACCGCCATTTCGGCCTCCCCTGAACAACTGAGACCTCGCAAGACCACGCAAGACCAAAAGGAAGGCAGCTCTGAACACTTACTACTCGAAGTAAAGCACCCCCACTTTGCCGCCTAGCAGGCTGGTCAGCGCCGATCGTACAGCAGGCGCATCATAGCCTGGCACAAGGGGAAGAGAGAGCAACCTAGATGGTAAGCCGTTTTTAAGTGGGCAGCGATGATCAAAAGGGCCAATACAACACTTCTAGTACATAACTCGGCGACATCACTTGCTGACCTTCAGTGTCCATTTTGAGCACGTCCACGTGGTCCCAGCCATACATCTCCAGCAAGGAGTCGACACTCAACATGGGCAGCGTATCATGCCCAAGAACAATGTCACTCGCCACGCCCAGCCTGGCATGCGCACGTGGAAAGCAGTGGGTGATTGAGAGGCAGGCCAGTGGGGCGCACAAAAATTACAGGGGGGCAAGTGTCTGCTGTAATTTGCGTGCGGCATGCGCACAACAACGCCTCGACCAGGGGTCAAGTAGGTAAGCAACCACATCCAACGATACAATGAGAAACCAGCTCACCCGCACTCCTCCCGTGCCTCCTTGCAGCGGGGGAATGACACATACTTTGGCAAGGATCCCCCTTCGCCGCATGCCGCATTCACCAAATGCCTGAGTAAGGTGAACGCATCAGTTGTGTGTCAACAATGCTCATCTTTCTAATCGCATGTGCCATGTAGCCATGCAGTTCAAGTTTTGTCTGCTCACCACTGTGCCCAGTTCTTCGAGGGGTCCTTGAGCAGCTGGTCCCTCACTTGGACCAGTTGAGCAAATGCCATCTGGCATGCGGAAAGGACGCAGGGTGATAGGGACAATGTGCACCCCATAAGGGAAAGGCAATGCATGCCCACCTGTTGTTTCTTCCCTGCACTCTTGGCTGCCGCGCGTCACCTGGTTGGGTTCTACGCACACCACTTCCACACTGGGGTGAGTGCCCCCAGTGGACAATCTTGGTGCTGCTTGATAGGTAGAGTTGCAGTCTGCACATAGTCAGACAGTGAGAACGCAAGATGAAGGTATGCACTGTCCCAAGGACTACTGACATGTGACGCACGGTCACGCCGCATGAGCATGTGCCAATAATTGCGCAACACCCCAGTGTGGCATGGCCTGCAAAGGTTGTCCGAACTCGGCGCTTCTGCTGGATTTACTGCGTACAAGTGGGGACGGTCCCGGTCTGTGGCTCTGCCAGTTCTGCCCGACGCACCGTTGCAGTAGCCGCAGTGTTTGTCGGGCAGCACGGCCTGCAATGCCTTGGGTGTGAAGCCCAGCTCCGGTGCCCAGCGTGCGAAAAATTCGGAGCTTGTATAACCTGGGGCAGAGGGGTACACAACAGTTGAGAAGGTAAGAGTGGCAGCAGCAATGGAGCAGGAGGCGAGGCAACACACCTGCAAAAACCACACGCCTGCCTCATGAGCTGCCAAAGCTGGTCGCCATGCTGCGGTGCGCACCCTTGTTGCAGCCAATGTCGATGAAGCGGTAGGGCCCGCCTCGACTGCGCAGCAGCCGCTCCAGAGCATCTGTCCACCCGCCTGAGGGGCAGGCCGTCCACACGATGTTGGCAGAGCGCAGAGCCAACACCTTCTGCGCCATTTGCTGAGCATGCTCAGGCTTGCAGGATCTGGAGGGCAGGGCAGGTAGTAGGTTGGTGGGGAGCTCTAGCAGCAGCGCAGACCCGCCGCTCAGCCGCCTAGCCGCCGGCTCCTGGTGCTCACTCAAGGATGTGTAGACTGGGCGTCTGTGTGGCTTCTGGCCGCGCCTTGCGCACATACTCTCGTGCTGGCGCCTGCACCGCAGGTTTGGCATGCTTCGTGTCGCCATGCGGTTCCGCCGCCGCCCTTGCAGGCGTGACCGCCTCTGTATCAGCAGTTTGTGCGCCGCCCGCTACCGGCTGAGGGTGTCCAAATCGCTGTATGTGGTCGCCTGTGCCAAGTGAACCGCGCTAGGGGACGAGTTCGCACGGATTCGCAGTGGGGGAGCTGGGTTCCTGGCGCCCTCACTTGCGAGCCTCGCATACTCTACTTGCCTGGCAAGCCCAGCACCAAGAGTAGCAAGACCCCTGCCGCGAAGCCCGCTGCAGCAGCAGCAAGCAAGCGCTGCCCTCGTGCAGACGCGGCGCGAGCTTGTTGTCCTGGTGGCATGGTTTGCAACAGCTGCAGGATGGTGCCGGTGCCTCGGCCGAAGTGTTCTACATGCAGCTCAGGGGGATGCATGCGTCCCCAGCAGGTGTATCGATGCCTGGCCAGGTTGCCCATCACGTTTGCTACCTGTTGCTCCTAACAGCTTGTTATGTGCTCGCCTCTGAAGCAATGGGCAACATAGGTGGACAGTAGCCTAGGCCTGAGGCAGTTCCCTCGGAACAGCGCTCTGCTCGCGAGGTGGAAGCTCGTGTTGATGGCCACACTGGGACACGTCAAGGCACGTGCTGACCCAGCTGTAATGCAGGGGAATGTGCGCCAACGTGGTGCAGCGGCAGCTTGATGGGATGGAGCCAGCAGCACAGCACGGCTAGATTCCGCAGCAGATTGAATACGTACCCTACTTTAGTGTCGAGAGGTTGGGAGGTTGTGAAACGTCTGCAAGACGACCTGGGTGCACAATGGCCGTTGTGTGGGTCTGTGGGTCTGCTGCTATGCCCAGCGGGGATGACCCTGAGGACCACAGGCCAGCCGCCGCTAGGAACATCTGTTCATGCAAGGCCCATGAGGCTTATGTTGTTAATATCTGGACAGCCGGTTGCAGTGGCCACTTCCCATCAGCTCGACACCTGCGGATGTCACGCAAGCAGACTGCTAGCTTCAGCGTGGCGGCTGCCTTGAGGACCCACGCTCTCCTCACTCTCAAGCGGCGCTGCCAGGCGGCCTGGCCTCCAGCATGAGCACTTCCAGGAGAACCTGCCCTCGTACAGCCAGGGAGTGGTGGGCATCAGGCTGGCCTCCTCCCTCAACGCAGTGTGCTACAACATTGAGTTATGCTGCAGTTCTAAAGGCATACAGCCGACATGTTGACTGCACCGCGCCTTGACTGCTTCATACGCTAGCACACGCGCAGTCACCGCTGCAACGGCGTGAGAGGTGCCAACTGTAGCATGCTTCCTGTTGTACACTGCAAACCCAGCACGCTGATCAAGCGCACCTCGGCGGCCGCCGTCACCGGTCACCACTACAGTGCTGGGCGAGATGAAGATTGCCTTCACGCTCAGCAGGCCCAGCGCGTGGACCAGGCGGTACTGGAGGAAGGACCTTCTAACCATTTCCTGCCCCATACACAGCAGCTTCGAAGCGGGCAGTGTCATCCTCCCAACCCGATTGCCTTCACGCTCAGCAGGCCCAGCACGTGGACCAGGTACTGCAGGGCTGATTGTTGGGCCGTGGGGGCAAGGCAGTTGGCGCCCAGGCACGCCTTCACAGGGCAAGCCTGTGCCCCTAAATTCTGACAAGCCGTGGCAGCCTGGGCAGCCAATTGGGGGAGGGGGAGGCACACTGATGCAAAGGTGGCAGCAACCGTGGCAGGACTGGCAGAGTGAACCACGTGACCTTGCTTGACTGTCTCAGAGCTCTCTGTTTTTATTTTACAGGGTTTGTTCGCATCTGTAGAGTCGGCACGCTCAGTTTATTATTAGCAGGGCCGCAGCGCGGTGGCTGGGCCCAGCCCGCCGCCGGTGCTTCACATGCTCGGACAGCATCGCCGCCATGCTTTGGGGCGCGCCAGGCCGCTCGCACTTGCCCTGGTGGCTCTCCTCTCCCTCGCGTGCTTCCTCACGCTGGGTGGGGGCGTGCTGCGGCAGAGCAAAGAAGCGATTGTTGTGCACATTAACGGCGTGACATCGGGGGGCGTCGGTGTGGGCAGCAGCGGTAGCGGCGGCGGCGGCGGCGGCAGCGGCGGCGGGAGCGCTCGTGAGTCGAACCTTGCAGGTGCGGTTGCACTTCGCGTGCAGCAGGCACCATGCACACCATGCCGGCCAGTTGCTCCTGCTGAGTACGCTTCCTTGTCACTATGCAGGCCCTGAAAGGTCTGCACCGCTGCCATCACAGCCGTCCAGCTCAAATGCTACACTGCCGCCGCCGCAGCTCCCATCAGGCACAGATGCTGCAATGGCGGCAGCAGCAGCAGCCGGTCTGCGGTGGCAGGCAGTGCAGCTAGGCCCCCGCTCGGCGCGGTGGGCTCCATGGGTGCTGCCGCGCTGCTTGCCTGGCATGCCTAGCCACTGGGCGCCGTGCCGTGTGGGCGCAGCAAGGGAATCCCCCAACCTCGTTTATGCTGAGGAGCTGGTTTATTCCGACTTCTCCATACCCCAGCCACGCTTTGTTAAAGAGGAGCACGCACAGTGGTGAGGGGTCCTGGCTGACGGCTGGCCTGTGTGCGCACTGCAGGCGTGGTACGCTCAATGTTTGGTGCTGCGCAGCTAACCCACCTGCCACGCAAGCGCAGGTGGCGGTCCCAGGTGCACCCTCACCGCTACCAGCTGCTAGACGGCCGTGCATACTTCAGAAGCTGGCGTGGGCAGAACCTGCTGTTCAAAAATACGGCATACAAGTGAGGCTGTGGTACCTGCGTCAGGCCAGCCCAGCCGTTTGACTGTCCACTGCAAGCACCTGAGCTGGAAATCCCCAGTTGGGCGAGCGTGGCGCACTACAGACATCTCCCGCTGCAAACTGCTTTGCAATGCAGGGGCACACCCGTGAGCGGCTGGGCTGATGACGCATGCATGGAGTTTGGCGTTTCACATCGAGCCCTGGAACCGCTGCCGTCTGGCGTGCAACCACAGTTTGCAGGGCGGGCCGTGCTGGCCAACACGCCAGGTGCGAGGGGCAGCATGCTGTGAATTGCACAGCAGGATGGATAGCTTGCTGCCATGTTGCGTACGCAGTTATTGTTAGCCAGCCCACCTTGGTGCCTTTGACGTACTGCAGATAGCTGGAGCATGCAACACTTTCTGGACCGAGTCACCAAGATACTTGTGCAGACTGAGCCATGGCGGGTAGCAGGCCCCTCCAGCCTGAAGTACCAACTGCGCACCAGCCCGCCATCCTCTGCTACCGCACAAAGCATTCTCACGGTCGCAGTTGGGGCTGAGGGCGAGGTGCGGCGGCAGCCAGCTGGTCATGCCGTGCACTGCATGCTTGTGCGCTAGCTTTTCCCAAGCTCCCAGCATTCGCTGCTCTGCAGGTTGCAACCATTGGAGAATTCAGCGCCGCCGAGCTGCTGTTCCCCTGCCGCACACCTTTGACGCACCCATACTTTCATGAGCGGTGCGTGCAATGCTGCTTGTTCAGGTCATGCTGCTGCTGGTGCACTGCGCGGCTGTGTTGGCTGCATGGTGTAGGAATGACTTGAAATTGCTAGAGACGCCTGAGCAAGTCAGAATGCAGCAGTAGCAGTTCAGGATGCGCCTCCCACCTCGTTTCCTGCAGGCTGTGGGAACTGCTCACACTGCCACCAGTTGTGCCTTTGGAGGAGCGGAGGGTAGTGCTTTACCTGTCACGCAGCCACGGCGGCGCCAGCAATGGCGGGCGCCAGGTGCGGCTGGGTGGCAGCTGGTAGCAAGCTTGCGCAGCACCACAGGCGGGGCTACCACCTTTGCAAGCCCCATGCGTACACATCCACCACGCACAGCTCACGACTACTCACTCCTGGCCTCAAATCTTGGTGCAGGTGACCAACGAGGAGGCAGTGCTGGAGGCGATACGAGGCGTGCTGAGCGAGCGTGCACGCGGGGAGGAGCTGGTCCTGTTTGACCCGGTGAGCTTGTCAGGAGCGGGCTTGCAGTGGCGGCGGCCAGTCCGAGCATGCATCAGCATCTGCTTGCTGCTGGTGCTGTCTGCGTTTCCAACCAGGGCAACTGCTGCTGGCTAAGGCACTGCCCCCAATGGTTTGCCGCAGGCCAGTTTCCCGGGGGTAGAAAACCTGACCGCCTATTTCTTCTCAAACGTCTCGGCAGTTGTAGGTCCACACGGTGAGTCGTGGGCTTGCATGGCGCAGCACGGCTGGCATGACAGTAAACCATCGTGCCAGCACTTGCTGCATCCCACTGCGATGGGCATGGATGGGCATGGGCACTCACCACTGCTTTTGCAAACCCTGCCTTACTCTTACTGCGCCCTTTGCAGGAGGCGCCTGGTATAACTACATGTTTCTATCCGCCCCCGACACATTCGGCTTGGAGTTCCTGCCCATGGGTGCGCTGATGTGTGCTCTTCAAGTACAGCCCGACTGTGACAACAGGGCAGCGCATGCGGTGGGGCAGGTGGTGCTCATCGAATGTCGGCAGATTGACCAGTCTACTGGCATGGCTCTCCGCTCTTATGGAACCTGAGAGAGTCACACTGCTTTTCTTCTGCATCAGATGCTCATTCTTCAGGCCACCGACTCCCCTGTGGCACCCTGCCCGCAGGCCGGTTTGGCGTGCTGGTGTGGGAGGAGGCCTCCATGCGGGGGCGGCCTGTAACAGTGCTGCCTGTCGCCTCCGCAAACGCGCAGCATGACATGGAGGTAGGCTGCCCCAATGGCAAGGTTGCTTTGCGCGCCACCCCTGCACCACCTCGCCCTGGCAGCAGCCTGCAAACTGACTGCGCTGCTGAACCTGCCCGGCACAATCCCACGCCGCAGGTGGACCCTGCCCTCGTGGCCCAAGCCCTGCGAGACCAGCTGGGCAAGCCGCCGCCGCAGGAGCCGCAGCCCAGCTACACATGGGATCTTGCTCCATTGAGCCGATAAGGCTTCTCAACACACAGAATCAACTCTCTTGCCTGTCAGTTTAACGTGAATTCTAGAACGCCGCCCTGTACCGGGCCCCAGTATGGAGCAGTGAACTAAAGACGCGGGTAGTTGCTCCGGGTGTTCTGAATGAGGATGATTCACTGCCACAGCTGCCCGGTGTGTTGCGCGCTGGTCTGGTCGTGATCGCCCCTTGGCTTCCCTTGACATGCGTGCACGCACAATCTTGGAGGCCTGGACCCCAGCGCCTCTGTAAGCAACCTGGGTAGCACAGGCCCCCTATTTGCTGGAACACCTGAGAGGAGGCTCCCTGTCCCTGTGTTGCAGTCCTGCCGAACTGCATCAAACAAGGTGGCGCCAGGCGCTAGCTGTGACGCGTGAAGTGCCAGGAGCCACGCAGCGCCAGCCCTACACCTGAGACCTGGCGACATTGAGTTGATCAGGCGAGCTAATCTTGTCAGTTTCAGTCACTGCTACTCGCCTTTGCTACCAGTCTGGTGTAACACACAGCAGCCAGCAGGAGAGAGGAGCATGCATGCCGTCTGTCTCTATTTTCTCTCTTTAGGTGTCTACCGGGATGAGGTTGCCAATGCCCTTCCAGTCTGCCACCTGCAAAAGCAGAGCCAAACACGGGGGTACTTGTGAACTTCCGCACCTGCCTGGGAGGCCGTAGGATTCGCAGCGACAGACTAGCGGCAGTCAGAAGCAAGGCTGATCGGTAAGGCGACGGTACCTTTGAGACATATTTGCCATCATGCTGAAGAACCGATTCGAGCGGGGCATAGAATAGCAGGTTGGAGGCACCACCGGCCTTGTCCTCGCGCGCCTGCAATGGAAGGCAGAGTAGATGGGAGAATGTAGTCATTGTCTTCTGAAATTTGCATTGAACACATGTGTTTCTGGGCATGCACACCGCACACACACGCTGGCCAGAGTAGCTTGCCTTGATCGATGCCCTGTGGATGGCCTCAGCCGCATCGTCGCAGTCGTATCCTAGCAGCTGCTCCACTGAAATGGCCAGCAGGGCGTTGGCCCACTGCGCATAGGTCACAGACAGCAAGCAGGGGTGAGTCATGTGTTGCCAGGCAACAAGGGCTGGGTATGAAGGCGTACCTACCCATCTGCCCGCCACTGTGCACAACAGCAAAGGATGGTGCTGGGACGCACTGCAGGTGGCCCACCACACTCTGCTGTCCCCTCCTCTCGGCACACACAGTGCGTCATCCTGGCGGCGCACCTCAAACCACTTGCGGGTGCAGGATTTTAGGTTATCAACATGCACACTCTCGTGCATGAGGCCATCTCCGCACTGCATCTTGAGCAGCGTCCGCAGGCCGGCAGCCTGGTCCTCAGGTGTGGTGCTGGTGAGGACCTGGGAGGGGCGGCAAGCAGACAGGAGCAGTAGCTTGAGCACGAGCTAAGAGGCAGCGCAGCATTCAGGCACCTTACACACTTGCATATCACTGCGCCCCAGGAGTGGCCAAGGCATCAAGGGCCAAGGTGACTAGCTTGGGCCGCACGCCCACAACCCGCAGCAGCGCACCTCGCTGAAGATGCCCAGCGCCCATGCCATGCCCTGAGAGGTGTGAGGCGAGCCCATGCCCTGCGACAGTGCAGCAGCAGTGCAGCAGGCGTGTATTGACCAGTTTGCCCCCACTTATTCAGTGCATGCTGCCACCAACCAGACACCTTGCCTGGCATAGAGGAAGAGGGACAACAACTGGGCACTCATGGCTGCTATGCTGCCATGCCGCACCTTGAACTCCTTGCCCTGGAAGTAGTAGCTGTTGGTCTGGCTGCTGAGCAGGCGCTTGCGAGTGTTTGCATAAATATTGCGGTCGTAGTCGCGGTAGCCCAGCAGCGGGATGGACACCAGGGAGGGCACTGCTCAACAGGGACAGGAGGGCCACACAGGCATGCAGCAGCTTGGTGCGCAACGGCTTGCCAATGCACACTGGCGCACGCGACGAGGACTGCTGCGGCGCCACATTCAGTCTTAATTGTTCCAACTCACTGTTGGCATCGTCAAAGTCGGTGACGCTGTTGCCCCGGCCGTCCACTTCGTAAGCGTAGATTTTGCCGCCATCCTTGGCAACCACGCCGTACTTCTCAATGCCTGCAGCACGCAGACGAGCACCCAAGTCATGCCGCCTGCAAGCAGGCGAACCTTGCGCAGAGCGCAGCCATGGTGGCCAGAGGCACATCTATTTCTGTACTGTTGCTGCGCTGCCCACTCCCTGCACTGCCGACCTGACTTGATGTCCGCCAGCAGTCGACTGGCCTTGGCCTCAAACTCGGGCACCTGCCAGATCTGCATTCAAAATGAAAATGGGAAGTGCAAGCAACTCTTTACAGCAGGAGCAGAGCAGAGCGCTCATCAAAGGGCGCTGTTGCCCAGCCAGCCGATCCACAAGCCGGGCTGCAAGCCGCCTTTCCATACAAGTCACCCCGCCAACCACCCCTGCCAGCCGCACCTGGCGGTTCAGCTCCAGAGCACGCTCCAACCCCGCCGCCGCGTACATGTTGGCAGCGATGGGATATGCCAGCTGACTTGGGTCGTCGGACGGGCGGAACCCGCTCCACACCAGGCCTGCCAGCATGTGCAAGGAATGCGCCTTCAAATGTTGAACTGGCCAGACTTGCATGCAGCAGTGTACAACATTAGGTGTGGCAACTGGTCCTGTACTGCACCTGTAAACTCCCCAGTCGGCCCAAGCCCGCCGTTGGACAGCTCATGAAACCTGCATTGTGCAGAGGGAGAGTGGTATTGGTGCCACACGGCATGCCCGCAGTTGCGCGGCCACCTCGCTGTGCCAAACTGCACTTCCACAGACTCGCATCCAAAACCTGCCACTTACAGGCTGTAGGCTGGGAAAGCTGCCACACCTGTATGGAGACGACTCATTGCGCCGCTGTTCCCGAATCCTGCAGCGCAGGCAGCAAACAATCGCCTTGGTTGATAGCAGGGGCAAACGGGGAGAACCAGCACCAGTCGACCATGTGCGCACTCAATCTGCCTCCGGCAGAACAGCCCAGCTACCGGCCATCCAGTCAGCAGCTCACCAGACATCCACCAGCAGGTGGGCGGCATCAAAGATAAGCGGCTCCTCCAGCAGCCGGTCGGGGCGGTATAGCCCAGGGGTCAGGTACCAGTTCCACAGCAGGTTGAGGTAGTAGGCACCACTGTCCAGCTCAAAGTTGCGCACGCCCACCCAGCCGCCCCGCCCAGCCATACGATCCCCGTTGTGCCGCGAATCTGCAGCAGCCAAGGGGCTGAAGTGAGTGGCCGAACCACGCAAGGCAGCAAGGGGCTGTTGCGAACCACAGGAACAGATGGACTGCAAATCCTGCTCAGAGATGCAACATGCAGCTCACCAGGAGCAATCCACTCAGGCTCGTAGCCATTTGCATAAGGGTCCTGAGTGGCAGGATGAATGGGGTGAAAGCACCATTCAGCACATGCTGGGGTGCTGTTAACCCAGCATAGCCGTTGTTGCGCTCGTCGTACAACTAAATCCAGCTGCCCGCCTGCCGCACCTGCAGGATGTAAAACGCTTGCGCCCGGATGGCGCCCTCGATGGGCCGCCGCAGCGCTGGCCGCTTGCGGATGCGTGGCAGCAGAACGTTGATTTGGACTGCCGAGTCGCGGATCCACATCAGGGGCAGGTCCCCTGCGGCATGGGCATGAGGTGGTCTGACCGTGGAGCTACAGCAGGGTCTGCTATGTTGGGGCTGTAAACTTTCATGCATCCTCTGGCATGCAGCACATCAACGCCTTCCTTGCCCACACACTGTAAAGCCACACCTGTGGCAACAAACGTCCAGGTGCCCGTCTCGTGGGCGACCCAGCCTGTGGCGTAGCTGTGGTACAGCGTCCTGCCGCACAGCGCCCGCAGTTCCTTCTTCTCATCGTCAGTCAGCAGGGCAGCGACGCTGGCAGTGGCGGAGGATTGCTGGTTCGATCCGCGGGCGTACACCTCCATGGGCAGGTGCGGCCGGGCCTGCGGTCGCCGCCAGGGCGGCGCCGCCGCTGCCGCCTGGGCTGGCAGTGCACGCGCTGGCTGCTGAGATGCCGCCTGCTGCTGCTCTCGCGATGAAAGGTCGCCAAGATGGGACGGTGCGAACGCCAAGTATGCTGCCCCGACCAGGCCGACGACAAGGAGGGCTGAGACACCCAGGGCCCGGTTCCTGCGCGCTGTAGCCGCACCGCGTCGACCTGGAGGCACGACCATGCGTGCGCGGAGGCGCTGCGCCAAACGTACGCGAGGAGCGGTGACAGAACAGCGCTTTGCGGCCAATTAGCGGGGTAATCTCCAGCACCCAGACCACAATGAGCAGCTTCGAGAGTGCAGGAGTAGCAGTCGGTCGTCAAGCCAGCAAGATTGTTGTGTTCCATGCTGTGGCGGGCCGACGCCACGGGTACGCCGCCGCTGCAAATCAGTGGGCATCCTGGGCAGGAACAGCCATTTCAACACGCATTGCCACCTTGACTCGTGAGCGTTGAACAGCATCGGCAGCGCAGGACATCGACCTGCTCAGTGCGTGCGGCAGTCTGGAGAGCAGCAGATGCCTGGGGCACGCTCGCTCAGCACGTGCCGTGTGCACACGTAAACGCAGCAGTGGCCACACAGAGCGAGTAAAATTGTTGATTGGGACCATCTGGTAAAGTACCTCGTTTCCAGCGACCAGTCCCACAGGTTAGCTGCGTTCTGCCCACGCGGCGGTGCATGGCTAGCGTGCCCCATGTACTTGTACAAGCTGTACACTCAGACATGCCGCTCAATTCTAGCTGTCACAGACTAGCGCCAGCACTTTCTCCTACCTGGCGAGCCGTAGCCCACGCCGAGTAACCCGGCCCGCACTCTGCGGCCTCCAAGCGGCACAGCGGCTCGCACACTTTCAGTCAACCCCCGATGGCTCGTCGCTCTGTGTTCAGGGGCGTCAGTCCAGCGGTGCTCCTTCCTATCGCGGCTCTCGCCCTGGTGTGTCTCCTCCTGCAAGACAACTACGCAGCGCTCCGAAGCCAGCATGCCCTAACGGTGCACGGCACAGAGGTTCCGCCCTGGGCGAGAGGCAGGCACCACCGCGGCGGTGGCGGTGGCGACAGCAGCACTGGCGGCAGCTCCTCTCGCGGAGGCACACATCTCAGTGCAGATGCATGGGCAGGCGGCCATGTGTCCTCTGACAGGGAGCGGCAGGAACAGCTGCGGGCCATGCTGAGCGCAGACGAGCAGAAGCAGCTGATGGAGCTGTGCGGCCGCTGCCTGTGGCACACGCTCACCGAGTTTGCGGTCGCGCATGGCGGCGGGCATTTGGTGCACGTGCCTACAGGCGACATTCCAGACATGTGGTGCGCCTGTTGCACGGTTGATGGCAACACATATGGGTTGATAGCCGAGAACACAAACATGCGATGCGCCTGTGGAAAGGCCAACTGCAGTGCAGGTGCATGAACATTTTTCTTTCTGTTGATGCTGCGCCCAGCCGAGCCTTACTTCCTTTGACGCTCAGTGCTACTGCACTGCCACCTGCCACAGGATTCGTGACAGCAGCGTGCAGATGGGCATCTACATACCCCGCGTGCGGCGGCGCCCCGCGCTGCGGCGCCTTGTGGAGGGCACCCTGCGCACCCAGGCGCTTTTCATCACGCAGGTGTGGGGCGGTGGTTCGAGGGCCGATGTTTGGCAAGGGCACAATCGGCATGCTGATTGCGAGCAACGCGCGACTGTGCAGCAGCTGCACGACCTGGTTGTACCCTGCTCCTGTTGTCTCCCTCTCCCCATTGCAGGATCCGTATGCGAATGCATACTACAAGCAGTGGCGCAAGCCCACCGACCTGGCCAAGACGGAGCGCATCATCGGCCGCGGCGGCTGGGTGGGCACCCACAATTACGAGCTGGACAGCGGCGCCTACTTCATCTCCCTGGTGAGTGGGGTAGCAGCCGGGGCATGGTATATGTTGACGACGCAGTGATGTTCTCCTGCCTGTGTTGATCTGTTGTGCATGTGCAGTGCTCACGCCTGGCCGTTGAGTTGTCTCACTGGTAGCTCACTGCCTAACCGGCTCGCCCCGGCGCAGCTGTGGAGCTACTATGTGGCTCCCGATGTGCACGCGCCAGAGCTGCTGGTGAATGAGCCTGTGGTGTTCGATGCAGTGCGGCTCATGCTGGACGTGTGGGTCACAGAGCAGCACCACGATGAGCGCAGCCGCTACCGGTACAGCGAGCTGCCGCGCGACGGGCGAGGCCCGCTCGTGAATTACACTGGTGGGCAGAATGGGAGCGGGGGCCTTGATCGCATAGCATTGCTAACTGCCTGATGTGGTACACAGTCCCGTCTTTTGCACACGCTCAACTGCCTCAAATGCATTGCTGCGCCCATGTTGTAGGGATGACATGGTCGGCCTACCGCCCGAGCGATGATCCAACGCAGTACGGGTACCTGGTGCCTGCCAATATGTAAGTTCCTGGGGCGGGTTGGCAGGAGCTCTGGTGACAGGATGGGTATGCAGACGTGTTGTAGCAGCTGCCAAAGCATCTATGTAAAACATGCAGACTTTGAGGGTTTGACGCCCTGAATGCGTGCGCTCGTGAATGGACGCCCGCCAAGCTGCATCCTGCTTCAAGTCCCACCTGCAGATATGCGGCAGGCGCGCTGGAGCGCGTGCTGGAGCTAAACCGTGCAGTGTGGCAGGACGATGCCCTTGGGCTGCTCGCCGCTAAGCTGCTGAGCGATATCGAGTCAGGTGGGTGGGCGGCAATGGGTGGTGCTGGCTGGAACCCAAAAGCGACGTGGGACAAGGTGGGACAGCCGACTGCCCCACACTCCAGCCTCCACACTGTCCTGCCTCTGGCTCGCACAGGCATTGAAAAGCACGGTATCATAGACGTGGAGGGCGAGCGCATTTATGCCTACGAGGTGGACGGAATGGGCAACCATCTGGCCGACTTTGACGACGCCAATGGTGCGTCTGCCGGGCAATTCCACCTGCTACCCTGCACGACATGCAGTTTGCACGCACCTGCATGGACTCTTATCTTCTGCACCCCGGCCCGGCAATCCTTTTCCACTCCCTTCGGAATTGCTGGCAAATTGGTTAACAGCCTGTTCAATCAGAGTGCTCCCTGTCCCTGTGCAGTTCCCTCCCTGCTGTCCATCCCGCTGCTGGGGTGGAGCAGGTATGACAAGAAAGTATACGAGGCAACGCGGCGGCGCCTGCTCTCCCCCAAGAACAGCCACTACTTCGAGGGGCCTGAGCTCAGAGGCATCGGGTCGCCCCACACGCCCAGCGGTTATGTTTGGCCTATCGCGCTTGCAGGTAGAAAGCACCAGGATGGAGGTTCACCTGGACGCATCCAGCAGTCTCACCACGTGTTGGATGCATGCTGTGTTCCCCAGGAACACTGGGTGGACCTCCGGAGCTCCACTGATGGTGCAGAACCTGCTATCTGTGTTTCCCCCTGTTGCAGTGCAAGGACTCACATCCAAAGACCTGGAGGAGCAGGCGTACATTCTGCGCACCATGTTGAAGCTGCAGTGCGGCAACGGGCTGATGCACGAGAGCGTGTCTACCCAAAACCTGACACAGTGCACGCGACCGGTGTTTGAGTGGGCAAACGCTATGCTGGTGCGTCAGCCTGCAGCAGCTGCCCAGCACCCGCACACCAGCGGTTGGAAGGCGGTTATCGTTGAAGAAGCAGTTGCTTGGTAGAACAGTCGCGGGTGACACTGCCTACCTGCTTGCCGGCCCGCAGGATCGCTGTCACAGCATCAACAGCGGTGCTTTCCACGCTGCAGGTGCTTGCCATACTGTACATGTTTGCTGTCCTTTCCTGCAGGTGGTGCTGGTTGAGAACTTGCTGGGCCGGAACTGTGAAGAGGCAGCAGAGGCGCACCGCCTGGCAACAATCAAGGTGTGGTAGTGGTTTCTGTCATGCGTAACTTGACGGCAAGGCTTGGCCACTGCCTTCCAAGCTCATGCAACCTGCTCCGTGATTTGGCATGAACAACCGTGAACTTCATGCCCTGGAACTGCAGAAGCGTGAAAAGGCGGACAACAGCACCCAGCCACAGAATGGTGGCGCTGACCTCACAGCCTATTACGAGAGCTTGGAGGACAGCATTCGGTTTGCAAACGACAACATCCCTTCCCGGTAGATAAGCATGCTGGGATTGACGCTTCGTTACTTGGTGTAATCATCTCCTCAGGCTGAGAACAGCAAGGCAGACGTACAGTCTGCCATTCACAGGCACCCAGAAGTGGCCAAAGAGTGCATGTTGATCACAAGCAGCGCAGATAGTAAGAAAGCAACATGACGCTTGATGCTCAGTGTGAGTATCAGGTGAACAGCCCCGGCAAACATTGCTTTAGTCTGAGTCAAAGCAAAGAAGAGCGACTGACTTGTCATTCGCGCCATGTCTCGTGCGCAGCAGCAGCAGCGGCGGCGGCGGCAGCGGCGGAGGCGTACAATGAGAACTGCGATCCAACCTGGTGATAGTATAGAGCAACACGCTCTGCAAACCTACTGGAGCGCCGCGTGGCTTCGGCGTGAGGCCCTGCTCTCGTACTCCCGCTAGGGGGGCCAAGAAGAGCTGCCAAGGTGCCGCCGGCTCTGTCTGTACTCGCGCCGGCTGTTCGGCGCACCAGGTGTTGCGCAGCAACCTGCTGCCGCTGCCGCCGCTGCCATCGCCACCGCCGCTGCCTGCTCGCGAGCCTGCTGCTCGCATCGCCACCGCAGCTGCCGACTGTCCCGCCGCACAGTGTCGCAGACGTCAAGCCCTGCAGCTGCAACGAATGATGAAGCTGGCCCAATAGCCAACTCAGATGGACGGGGGGCATGGACGGCCAGGCCGGCGCACCCGGCAGCACAGGGGGCGCAGCTCCTTAGTAATCTTACTGGCGCTCTTCACGGCTGCCCTCGTGCTGGTGGGCATGATATTCAAGTCACATGTGCTGGTTACTGCCAGTCTGCAACCGCAAGGTGAGCATGTGAAACCTGGGCCTTCAGCGCCTTGCACGTCCTATTCTCTGTTCTCTCGCGTTCACTGCAGGGGGCCGCTGCTGCTGCTAGGCATCTTCAGCCTCCATGTTGCACAATTACTTGCTGCAGACGTTCTGTGGAGCCTAGCGCAGCACCGGCCGCAGCAGAGGGAGGAGCAGCGGCGGCGGCCCATTGACTATGTGCAGCAGTATGGAGCGCTGGAAGGCAGGGATTACCCCCGAGAATGCCAGGATCTGTACCACGGCCTGCCCTATTTTCAGCATGTGAAAGCCAGCTGGCAGCAGCCTGTGTGCGAGCCTCAGGTAAAACCGTGCTGCGGCAGGCATACAGGCATCCAGCTGCTGAGCAGTGGGTTGCTCCTGCACTCGTCATGCACTGCTCTTGCTGAACCGCTGCCTTGCTATGCATTGCAGGAGGGCGCGGTGCTGGGTTCCAGCCTGCGGTGCCACTATCAAATGGACGAGTACCCAGAGATGCACTGCACGGGTGCCAACCTGGCGCTTGACTTGCGCAAGTTTGAGGTGAGCCGGTGCGGCTTTGGTGCATCGTTGGTGATGCACTGCAGCTGGCTGCGGCAGATCAAGGCTTGTCACGGTCCTCACCTGCCTCTGCTCCTGCTTGCGGCCTGACCGTGCAGGAGGAGGATGCGCCGCTGCTGAAGGAGAGCAACAACACTGGCCCTACTGGCCTGTTTGAGGAGCACCCACGGCCGGGCCTGAGGGGCGAGCTGCTGGGGGACTGCAAGCTGCTAGGCGTCACTAGCGGCGCCGATCGGTGGCAGGTGCGCAGGGGAGGTCAGGTGGGCATGGTTGTGTGCAGATTAGGGGGTGTGCAGGGCATGGCAGCATGCCCATCTGGCTTGGCAGGCAAGGGGCCTGCTTGGGTGCAGCACATGTGCCTGCGATGCCGGGTGGTACTCACGGACGGCTCGTCGGCATGGGGTGAGTGCCGCTCTCCTGTTGATTTGCAGGAGTCAGCTTTTGGCAAGGGCGGGCAGCGCTGGTTGTTTAATAGCTTCCAATCAACACTAGGAGGTAAGCAGTCGTGCTGCATGCATGCACACTTGGCATCAAACCTGCGCCGTTCATGTGTGTGCAGCGTGCACATCGCAGCAGTGGCAGCCTCTGGCAACTTGCCAAAATTGCTTCAGGTGAATAACGCAGCATTGTGGCAGCGGCACGACTCACACTCCCTCCCGGCTTGGCATGCTGCGCTCGATTGCCCACAGAGGTGCAGCAACCGCAGTGCGTGGCCTGGATAGAGCACCCAGTGTATTTTTTGAACGACAAGTACGACTCGTTTAACCTGTGGCACGGGCTGGAGGACGTGGCACACGCATTTGAGGCTTTTGCGCTCAAGGGCTGGGGTGCGGAAGTGCAGGTGCGGCTGCTATTCTAGGCTGGTGCTGCTTTTCTGGCATTGCTCTCACTTGTCAGCATGCGTGCGAACGTGGCTGCCGAGCGATGGCTCAAATGTGCTCCCTGGATGCCATACAACCAACCGTTCCTGTCCGCCCTTGCAGGTGGTGGTCATGGATGCGGGCACCGTGGAGAGCGTGCTCGCACTGCCCTACCTGCCCGTCTGGCGCAAGGTGTTTTCACCTCAACGGCCCCCGGTGCTGCTGCGCCAAATGGTGGCAGACATGCGCGCTAAGGCCGGCGGCGAGCTGCCGCCGGGAGCAGCGCTATGCTTTCGAGGTGCGCCCTGCCATGATGCTGGGCCAACTCCGGTTGGTATGTACTGCGGTGCTAGGTCCCCGGGCAGCACAAGACGGCTGCAGGCCAGACTTGCGTTCCCGTGCTGGTTAAGACAGCGCAGCACCAGGCCGCCAAGTGAGGCCCACAACCTGCCTCATCCACCTACCGCAGACGCCTTCTTCTCTGTGCACGGCGGCATCTCCATCCTGTCCCGCTCCATTCGTGGCCCAACGCCTTGCGTCAACTCCACCTTCATCCGCGCTATGGCGCACTTCATCACAGACGGCCTGCAGCTTACAGCCGTGCAGCCACCCAGCAGGGCCGATGGCAGCGGGGCAGAGCAGGCCAACTTGCGGGTGGTGTGGGCGCTGCGCAGCAACCGTGCAGAGCGGCAGAGCGAAGTTCTGGACCTGTTGCGGCAGAGGCTGCCGGAGCAGGGAGCAGAGGTGCGGGGCCTGCTGGCCGAGCGAACATGCATGCCAAGTTGACACCATCCTGACCCACCCTGCCTGTGCCCCCTTTGCAGCTAGTTGCCGTTGACTTTGGCAAGCTGCCGATTAAGGAGCAGATACGGCAAGTGCGCTCTGCAGACGTGCTGGCGGGGTACCATGGTGCCGCGCTCACCCTGGCCTGCTTTATGGATTACCGAGGGGCGCTGGTGGAGATCGAGGAGGAGTGGCGCTGCGCGTGAGTGAACCTAGGCAGCAGCTGGGCATGATGATTTGACTTTTGTGGCAGGGCTTTCACAAGGCCGTGGCACAGTTTGAAGTTGTTAAAACCTCGCTGGCGGATGCCAGCCAGCAGTCCCACTATGCGCAGCCGCTATGCAGTCGAGTCATAGAGACCGATTGTCGAGCAATTCCTTCGTGAATGTTTGGCTTGCCTGCTGCCACCCAATGCGCAGGTGCTACACCAACTGTGCGCGCTGGCAAGGCTTGGAGTACAGGTGTGCGCTGGGCCTGTGCTATTGCATGGCATGCATGGATTTTGTTTGCGGTGTTGCTGCTTGCCGAAGGATGTCCATTCTGATGCGGTGCTGCTGGTGTCTTTTGCGGGTTGCAACTCCATGCGTGCGGAGGGTCAACATACCGCAAGCTGCTGGTTGCACCACTAACGCTGCCCTCCTGCTGCTCAATAAACGTGCAGGCTGATCAAGGTGGCGGAAGTGCAGAACGGCGGCGAGCCAGGGGTGCTGGCTGCCCGAGTACTGGGGGAGGTGCAGGCAGCACTGAGGGTTGTGCAGCAGCGCGTAACCGGCACCGCCATTCAGCAGACTGTTTGACTCAACGTGAAGTGCAAACAATGAACGAGGCACATAGCTCAGATGCAGAGGGAAAATTATAAATGCGGGAGGTCGCAGCTCTCCCATGTGTGAACCATTTCGCAGCGTTACAGTATGGCACAACCATGCATTTTACCGGGTCCAACCTGCCTCAACTGTGACCAGGTTGCAGATGCCCTTCCAGTCTGCCACCTGAAACATTGCGGATGGAAACCAAGTCGACTTCTTGGCATCAGCAGCGGGCCATACAACAACAGCATGCTCAGTGCTCAAGGATCCCAAGTGGCACAACAGGTTGGCTGTGCCCTCGAGTGTGTGCTCGGCACATGCGGCGGCGACAGCGGCCGGCCGGCGGCAGGGGGCTAAGGGGCGACAACTCAGCTGCCCTCAACTTTCAACTCGCGTCGATTGTTGTCAACAGTTCCACCTGCCTTAGCCTTGCGGGAGGGCTGAGACACCCAGGGCCCGGCTCCTGCGCGCTGCAGCCGCATTCCGGCGGCCTGGAGGCACAACCATGCGTGAAAGGAGGCGCTGTGCCACACGTACGTGAGGGGCGGTGGCAGAACAGCGCCTTGCGGCCAATTGGCGGGGTTATCTCCAGCACCCAAGGCACATTGAGGAGCTACTTAGCTTATGGTCAGCAGTCGGCCGTCGAAACCTGCGGATTTGGGGTTCCATGCTGTGGCGGGCCGACACCACGGCTGCGCTGCCGCCAACGCAACCAGTGGCCAACTTGGGCGGGAACATCCATCGCAACACGCATGGTCAACTTGACTCGTGAGCGTTGAACAGCGTCCGCAGCACATGACATCAACCTGCTTTAGTGCAGAGCAGTCGGGAGAGCAGCAGGTACTTGAGTCGCCTCGCTGAGCACGTGCCGTGTGCACGTGTGACGCAGCAGTAGCCACAGAGAGCGAGTGCAATGACTTGTAAAGTATCTTGTATTCGTGACACCAGTACGACAGCAGGTTGAGCTGCGTCTGGCCCATGCGTCGACGCGTGGCGGCAGCGGCAGCGACAGCGACAGCGGCAGCGGCAGCTGCTGCGGACGGAGGGGGTTAACTCTGCCGCTCAATTTCCATTTGCACCGACAATTGTAACGAGTTCCACCTGCCGGCCGAGCAGTAGCCTTGGGGCCGGGTGCACCCGGCGCCCTCCAAGCGGCGCACCGGCTCGCGTCACCTTCCATTAACCATACATGGCACGTCGTCCTCTGTTCAAGGGCGCCAGCCCCGCCGCGCTTGTATTTTTGGCGGCCCTCGCCCTGCTCTGTATTCTGGCCCTGCGCGACAACTACCTGGTGCATCAAAGCCAGCATGCGCTCATAGTGCATGGTGCGGATGTTCCGCCATGGGCGAGAGGCCGGCGCCACCGCGACGGCGGCGGCAGCAGCGGTGATAGCGGCGGCAGCACGGCCAGCCTTGCAGGCGAGGTGTGGGCGGGCTTTGCGCCGCCCAGCTTGATAGACCAGCGTTCTGCAGTGCTCAGCCTGCTGAGTGCTGATGAAAAGCGGGAGCTTGAGTCCCTCTGCGGTCGCTGCCTGCTTCACCAGCTGAAGCTCTTCGCTCCTCAAGGCAACGCACACAAGGTAACTGCGAATGTGCAGCCAAACGAGTGTTGGCATGATGCTGAGGCTGCCACGTTGCCTTGCATTGCCATCCGGCTGCATTTCAGCTGGCTGGTGCATTGGTTCCGACGCCAGCACGCCAGGAGCCGGCCCTCCCCTCGCAGGTGTTTGTGCCAACTGGAGACATCACCGAGAGCTGGACAAGAGACTCGGCCGTTCAGATAGGAGCCATCATTCCCCGCATGTCGCAGTGGCCTGCTGTGCGGCTGCTGGTGGAGGGCGCTGTGCGCACCCAGGTGATGCAAGGGATGCTGAGCAAATGTGCATAGGCATGAGCAAATGGCTGCTTGCCTGCCCATTCCCTGCCCCAGCGCCCTCATTACCCTCCGTGTTGCGAATGCAGGCCTTCTTTATTTTGCAAGATCCGTGGGCCAACGCCTACAACTTCAAATGGTGCGACCTAAGGTGTTGCTTTGCTGCAACCATCCACCTGACTTGACGCTGCATTGTTGCTGCAGGAGGGATCCTGCGTCTTACTTGCCACATGAGCGGACCATGGGCAGAGGAGGATGGGTTGGCACAAGAAACTATGAGTTGGTAAGGGCGCAAGGTCAGCAACGGTTGGTCTAGTGAAGGCTGTGCATTAATTAGTTCTGCAGGATCCAAACATTGCTGAAAAGTCCCCTGCTTCCGGTGCACTGCAGGATTCTGGGGCATATTTTCTTCAGATGCTGTGGAATGTCTACAGCACACCAGGCTACGCCCGCAGCCAGGCGAGCCTCGATGGCCTGCCGCCCTGCCTACGGTCGGACATGCTTGGAACTGGGGGGCCGGTGTAACCTGCTCTTGCTTGCTGCACTTTGACTGCAGGTGCTAGCAGAGGGTGCTGTGTATGAGGCGGCGTCCCTACTAGTCGATATCTGGACTATTGAGCAGCAGCACGAGCAGCGCTCGCCGTACCGCTACTCAGAACTGCCGTGCAATGGGGTGGGCCCGCCCACCGGCTTCACGGGCATGACCTGGAGCGGGTTCCGCCCCAGCGACGACCAGCAGCAGTTCGGCTACAACGTGCCCGTCAACATGTGAGCTGGTGCCAGCGTTGCGTGTGCTGCGTGCGTACCAACACCGCATTACTGCACCCTGTCTGCCGCCTGGCCAACCAGTGCCTGTGCCTGCCAAGCTCAAAGGATGCTGATCCCAACATTGCTCGCTGCAGGTACGCTTACGCAGCCCTCCAGCGTGCGCTAGAGCTCAACCGCAACATTTGGCGAAGTGACAGCTTTGAGCAACGAGCTACCGCGCTAGCTGAGGGCATTCGCCAAGGTGTGGGTTGTAGCATTGCAATGGAAGTCATTCAAAACAGCTGCAACCCTGCATGCTATACTTTAAACCTATCTGAGCTAATCTGAGCTTGCCCACTGCTGGCCGGCTGCAGGCATTGAGAAGTGGGGCATCGTCCAAGTGGATGGCGTGCGCCTCTATGCACTGGAAGTGGATGGCTTGGGCAACAACCTGGTGCGCATCCAGCTGCAGCATGTTGCTGCGGTAGCCGTCTGGGCCAGCAGATATGTTGATGCAATCTGTGTGTCGTGTACAGACGCCTTTCATGGCAGGCTTTGCGAGTAGGCCTGCATGACATACCTGCCTCTGGCAGGCAGCCTGCCACCAATCTCAGGCTGCTATATGCTGCAGCCCCGGCAAATGGTGGGCATGAAACAGCTGACAACTTGTCTGCCTCTGCTTGTCCTGCAGACGGATTATGATGATGCAAATGTGCCGAGTTTGCTGTCAATTCCCCTATTGGGCTACCCTTATGACAAGGAAATTTACAATGCCACCCGGAGCCGCATCCTGAGCAGCAAGAACCCGCTGGTGCGGATGGCGCGGTGGTGCTATGTTGCGCACATCATTGCTTGCTTCAGAAGCCTACACAACACGCCTGACCACTGCACGCAGCTCCGTGTTGTGCTAACTACCCACCCGCCTGCCTTCCCGCAGTTTTACTCAGGATCCCAGTTGAGAGGAATCGGGTCAGCGCACACCCGGGCCGGGCAGGTCTGGCCCCTTGCCCTCATGGTGCAAGGCCTCACGGCCACCGCTGTAGAAGAGCGGGCTGAGATGCTGCGGCTGGTGCTGAAGACGCAGTGCAGCAACGGGTTGATGCATGAATCAGGTAGGTGTAGAGTGCTGCAGGCGCTCAAAACGGGAAGCATTTCCAGCCTGCCACCCGTGCCTGATTAGGCCTTCATGCGATTCATTGCATGTGCCCTTCCCCCGTGGTGCAGTTAATGCAGATGACCTCAACTCATGTAGCCGCGAGTGGTTTGGCTGGGCCAATGCCCTGCTTGTGGCACTGGTGGAAGCCAGCTTGGGCATCGACTGCAGCAAAGCGGCAGAGGAGCAGCACAGGTTGGACACGCTCGTACGGAACAAGGCCAACCCTTCTGATCCGCCCAAGAATGGGGGGCCGCAGGATCCAGCATACTTCCCCAGCCTGCTGTCCACCATTGCTTACGACTTGGACACCTTGACAGTGCCCACATACATTGGGCAGCATGCAAAAGCCATGTGAAACAGGTAGAAGTCGAAAACTGAAGGCAGACAGATTCACACAAGCAGTCGCATCCAGATGAGGGGTCAGCAGGTGAACAGCCCAGACGTATCCACAGCTAGCCTGCCCCTCGCAGGCAGCGGTCCACCATCTGCAGCAGGTTTGGGTTCTCCAGCGCCGCCGCCACCCGCTCCTTGTCCGCCAGCTGCTTGTTCACCGCCGCCTCGCTGGCGTGGCTGCCGGGGGTCAGCAGGATGTCGGCCTGGGGGGTGGGGGCGAGGCAGCGGATGGTGGTGGGCAGGAGGCCGTAGAGGCAGCAGAGGGCCGCTTCAATCTCTGCATGCTGCTGCTACAGCTCAGCATCAGCAACACACTCTGCAGCTACAGCCTTCCCCGCCAATTCACCTTGAAGCGCGGCGGCAGCGCGCGCAGCAGCTTGACGCGGATGCACAGCCCGATCAGCGTGGCCATGCTGCAGTGCTCCACGGTGGGCGTGAACCGCACCTGCGGTGTGGGACCAGGAGCGGCACACCAGCATCTCAAGTGGGCTGCACACCTCTTCATCCCTTTGCTCAGACCAGCCGAACACAGACCAGTCCACCCCAGGCTTCCCTAGCTGGGCCCTGCTACAATGTACCTGCACCGTCCCCGCCGCATCGTCCACCTCCACCTGCTCCTCTGTCACCACATTCAGCTGTTCCAGCGTGTATGGGTGCTCAGGGTCGACGATGTCGCGGATGTGCTGCAGGGAGGGGCACCCGGGCAGTGCGCACAACGGTCTGTGCCTGCTGCAGCTGCCGTGGGACACAAGTTAAAAGTCGTAGGGGTGGCACCTTGCTGTTGCCTGTGCTGGGGCCAACGTGCCACCCACCTCAAAAACCTCCAGCGCATCTATGGGCTCCCGCTCCGCGCCGCCATCCACTGGCGTCTGCTGCAGGGCAAGGGGCTTGAGCACAGTCAGTCCGGCAGTCGCAATCGTAGCAGCGGCTGGCCATGCGTGGCAGCGTTGGCCAGCTGCTGCACACTGCACCTGCGTCTGCTTGCACCCACCAGTCTTCTTCGCCGTGTGGCCTTGCGCTCGTACAGCTTGGGGGCCGGATTGATGAGCTCCATTTGATGGGCAGCGGCGGCGACGGCGGCAGCCACAAGCGGGCGGTAAGGTGTGCTGCGCTCACAGTAGTCACGCGATGCACTTGGCAGCGTAATTGTGCGGCCGCCAGCAGCGAAGGTGCAGCGGAGTGAAGACGCTGGTGCGCAGGCGCCCTGCGAAGCCTCCGCTCAAGGTTTCGATGACCTGAAAGCCAGCTCAGCGATCGCGTAAATTTTGTGCAGACGAGAGCGCTACTGGAAACGGCTTGCCCGCTCATGGCTGCTGCGGGTCCACTGCCGCCACCGCGGCCCACGTCAGTAGCTCAAATGCTCTGATTGCTATGTTACAGTGTGCTGCACCTCTCAAAACTACAATCCAGAGCTAGGAGAAGTGGCTGGCCGCGCCTTTGAAGCTGGCGCGCCACATGTAGGCGCGCGACAGCACCAGCTCAATGTCCTTCTCGCCCCAGCCCGTGGTGGGCGGCTTTTGCAGGAACATGATGAGCTCCTGAAACTCCAGCTGCATCAGCTGGGAGCTCCAGCTGCAGGTTAGATGGGGGCATCAGGAGGCAATGAGCAAGCAGCAGGTGCAGTCACACAGTGCGTGGGCAGGCAGGGTGAGAAGACACGGCATGCGGCGCTTTGCTTGAGGTGGGCGGCCAGCAGCGCCCAAAATGGCAGCTGCAAGCTCAGCAGCCGATCGTACCTGAGCAGGAACGCGGCGAGTGTGTATGCCAGAAAGTCCTTCAATTGTGACCTGCGAGCAGGGCAGGCACATGGACGCGAGATTTGGCTGAACAAAACGCCACACGAAACCTGCAAGCACGGCAACCGCAACGCTGGCCAACGCAGGTAGCGTTCACCACCAGTTCAGCGCCCCAGGCCTACCATGCCCCACTGCGCACCCTTCTGCCAGGTAGGTGTCCCAGAGCCGCACCGCCAGTGTAAACGGCACCTCGCGCAGCAGCAGGCAGTTAACCCAGCGGAAGGCAAACTGGATGAACTGCAGGCCCTCCTTCTCCAAGTGCAGGGCCACCGGCTCCTCCACACGCCTGCACACGGAAGGGCGGCGAGCGATGTGCTGCTTATGATTCGCAGTCTGATGCACACACGCAGTCACGAGCGGACGACCGGCGACATGCCACAAGGCAGGTTTAAGAGCAGGCACCGTGTGCGATGCTGGGCATTCTGGACAGCGCCACACCTCACTGCTGCGCCATGCAGCCCACCTGACCAGCTCCTGCGTGTGGAACACGGTGCGCTGGATGCCGGGCTGCGCATACGTGTAGTGGTCCTGGATGCCGTCCAGCAGCTTGCAGAGGCACCTGCGGGGGTTGATAGGGGCAGCGGGCAGTACCAACATGCTCAGCCACTGGTCTGCCGCACCAGTGCTGCTCACACATAAGCAGTTGTGCAAGGGCTGCCATGCTTTTCTGCCAGCCACTGGTGCCACCACGCAACACCCCTCAACGCCAAGCATTACTGTGTCATTGCTGCTGCGCAAGCCCGCTGGCATTATGCGCTGCGCTGCCCGCCCTACTCACCAGTAGCAGTCGGCCTCAACGTCCAGCAGCAGTTCCTCGCTGCAGCCGTCCACCGACCAGCCCTCCATGGGACCCTCAATGTGTTCCGACATGAACACCGCCATGAAGGGCGTCACCAAGTCGTTGATGCCCTGCACATAGCCGCTGGCCGGGTGCCTGCAGCAGCAGGGGGGCCAGCAGCGACAGCGCTGAGCGAGGATGCAGCATCCAGGCGCAGTGCAGGCGGCATGGCACCACACAGCAGACTCTGCAGCATGGTGCAACCTGATGAGGGCAAGAGGGCAGCAAGCCTAAGGCACACAAAACCCGAACTTGTGCACTGGAATCACCCGTGTAGCTTCAAATTAAACACGACTAGCGGCCCACCTGATGCCCCAGATGTACAGGATGCGCTCCAGCGACTTTTGCACCTGTGACAAGTGGAAGAAGGGCACCCCCGGCGCCGTGCGCGGCACGTCCACTGCTACCTGTGCAGGGTGGGGGGCGGCGCATGACACTGCTTGCCTGTTGCATCCAAGTATGCAGGCCCGAACACGGACTTGCAGACATTGTGGCACCGCTGCATGGCTGCCTCCAGCCATGCCTGCAGCCATGATACACGTCCCGCGCAGCTTGCAAGCAACCCACAAGTGCAGCAAATCGAGCACTGAGTGCTTTGGCATTGCAGCGCATTGCCCAACCCTCCCAATGCCTGCTGCCCCGCACCTGCCGCAGTGCCCCTAGCTCCTCTCCAGACTGCTCAGCTCCGCTGGCCGCTAGGTCGTAATAGTCAGGCACCATGTCGCGGTACTCCCGCCGCTTGCGCGCCAGGATCTGCAATCAGGGCAAAGGCAGGGCCAAGGTCAGCAGCGCGGCAGCTGCGCACATGACAAGCCAAGCTTTGTGCTGCCTGCAATCCTGCCTCCCCGGCCAGCAGCAATCGGGCATCAATTGCGCCAGGACAACCGCACCTGCTCGCGCCGCTCGCTGTTGGGCGGCAGGTAGCCCAGCAGCAGGCGCCAGCAGGTGGGGCGCAGCGCGGGCGGGATGCCGCTCCAGCTCAGCTCCCGCAGCGCATCCAGGTCAACGACCTAGGAGGGAGCAGCGGTGGGGATGCGGCAGGACATCATGCTGCTGCACAAGCAGTGCTGTAAGGGCGTCTATCGCAGACATTCGACCACGGCACGCTGCACGTTGGGTGTTCAGGCGAGCAGCAGGGTGTGCAGGCATCCGACCGATAGCCACCCCCCGCACCTGCTCGCCCAGCAGCCGGTTGAACTTGGCTATTCGCGTGTTGCTCATGCTGCGCAGCATAGCTACCTGTACGCCCTCCTGCTGCGGCTGCACGTTTTGCTGCTGGCCAGCGGCCGCCGCTGCCTCGTCTTGCGACGAACCGCTCCTGGAGCTGCCACCGCTGGCACCCTGCGAAGGCGCCTGCTGCTGCAGGGGCGAGCTGCTGCTCACAGCCTCCTGCAAATGAGGATGTCCCAGTGCAACGCTTGTCAATGGCGGGGCATGTCCCGGTGCAGCAAGCTAGCAGGCTGCAGCGGCACATGGCTCGGTGCTCGACGTGCCGCCGCTCACCATCTGCCGCCGCGCCCCGCTGCTGCCTGGCCGATCCCCCAGCACAAGTGCCGCCACGCCACGCTGCAGCTCCGCGTCCTCCGGCTGCTGTGCCGCGCCCCCAGCGTCGCGGGTCTGGCGGGAGAGCTTGACGGTGCCCGGGAAGCCGCCGCGCCCAAACAGGCTGCGATCAGGGCGATCAGGATGCAGGTGTGAGATCGAGGAAGGCAACAGGCAAGGCAGCGGGGCAGGCGAGGGAAAGCCCCAGCTGCCGGCGCTCGCCTGCGGACGCCTGGGAAGCCCGCCGCCCCGTCGCTCATAGCTGCTGTGCTTGTGGACCGCCGTGAGCACGGCCGCAGAGCCTGAAACGTGACCTCAACTCCCCATGCTGAGGTGCGCCGCCTGCCGTGCCTCGTTTGCGACACGCCCTTGCTGCGGCCGTTTCTGACCTTCTCTGCCTAAAGTCACCTTCCATGATGACAATGCGCATGGGAGCTTCAATGGCAATTTGCATAGAGCCGTCGTTTCCAGCGCACAGCGCATGTTTCCTCATCCCGCGCTCGCTGAACCCGCAGTCCCTAAGCAGATGAGTGCATTGCTTGTACGTGAGCATGCTCAGCCGGGGAGAACATTGGTGCCAACAATTCCACCACTACTGCGATTGAGGATGGTGTTCAGTGGCCCTCCTGGCACAGCTTCTGTGACTGGTGGCGAGCTGGTGCAAGCATTGTGCGGGGAGGTGGAGGCTGCTGCGGCTGGATTGGAGATCAACGGGCTGCTTGCTTTACAGCGCAGGCGATGCACTGACTGGACGGCAACTGGCAGGTCTCGCAAGGGGGCTCAGCGCTTTGGAATGCATGGTGCGGCAGGCTGCCCGCTGTCGCATGCTTCCCATTCAGCCTGCCACTAGACAATCAGGCCCACACTCAACCTCTTCTTATACAGGTTGAGTGTACACACAAAGTGCACTCAGTGCTGGCACACGAAGGGATGCAGCTGGCATGAGAGTGTGAGCCGCTTCGGCTGCTATTCTTAGCTTGCTGCGCATCGTTGATAGCTCCGTCGATGTTCTATCGAAATCAGCGAGTTGGAGCTCGCAAGCGTGGGACAGCCAGGCCGACAGCTGGCCCCGCAGCGCGGGGTGAGCGGCGGCGGCTTTCTATGGCGCCCGGACGACTAGCATCATTTGCCACCGCGTGCTGCTGGCTATTGATGGCTTCTCCTTCTCTTCGCTGTACAAGCGTGCGGTGCTGGCGGGCGCTGCGGTGGTGCGCGTGCAGGACTGGGATGGGGCCAGTGGGCCCTGTAGAATGGTACGAGCCCATGCTGACCCCATGGCAGCACTACGTGCCAGCAAAGCCATCCCCGAGAGGGTGCAGGCGGGCATAAATCACCTGCTGTCCAATGAAAGCGCGGGGCTGCATCTTCGCTGCGAGCAGGTGGCTGCTGCCGGTCTGGCCGCTGCGCGTCGCATCTTTTCTGATGCCGCCATGCGCTGCTACACGTGTTGGACGCTGGGCGCAGCGGCGGCGGTGCAGGCCGCACACTCCAGCTGCCCCAATGCCACCCCTGATGTTGTTGTAAGTGGTGTTAATGCATTATGCAAAAATGAGAGGGGAGGGGCTTCCCATACTGCGCACCAGCACATCGTTCCTGACGTTGTTGGGCCCAGAGCAGCTGCGTTTGCCGTTGTTTGCTGTAGGACGACACGCTGCACCAGGCCTGCACATCTTTGTGACCATTCGTCTGCACGCGGACCCGCCTTTCCTTACAACGCCTCAATGGCTCAAGTTGAGTGCAGCTACGAGAAGTGGCTGGCCGCGCCCTTGACGCCAGTGGCGCGCGCGACAGCACCAGCTCGATGTCCTTGTCGCCTTAGACCGTGGCTGGTGTGCTTGGCTGGTGTGCTTGGCTACTGACATGCCTAAGCAGGTTTAAGAGCAAGGTGCAAAGGGTCGGGAATGGCAACGCTGTGTCCTGGGTGCGCCATGTTGCCAAGCGGCACGCCGCCGCCGGTGGCCCATGTGTTGCCATGCGAGGAGCTGCCAGATAATTATGTGTTATCAAGCTCTACAACTTATTACAAAGACGCGAGCGCGGTCTAACCGGCGCTTCCTGCTGTCACCCTTCACCAGCCTTGGATGCCGACGGCCTGCCGCGGGCTGGACTCCTGCTCTGTGCTATACTGCCGGCAAAGCAGATATAAGGGGCACCTGAGCGGCGTTTAACTGCTACGTAACAACCCGTCTGCCAACCAAAACAGCACTAGCTCGCTACTGCTGCCGCTCTCCCACTGCAGTGCCCAGCTCAGCGCATGGGGGAGCCACCTCCGCGGTTGTGTCTCCTTTGGGACTTCACATGTCAGTTTTCTCGTGTTTCTGCTCAACAATTCACGCCCAAAGACAGCCTAGAGAGCGGTCAAACCGGCGAATCTGCTCTCCGCCCTTCACCGGCCTTGGATGCCGCCGGCCGCACTCTTCGTAGTGCTCTGAAACTGCCGGCGCCGCAGCCACTAGGCGCGGCCGCCGCTGAGCGGCGTTTGGCGCCCTTGGAGCCGCACCTCGTCCGCCTCCTCCGGCCCTGACCGCGATGCAGCCCTACCACCAGCAGCAGCCCGCCCCTAGTGGCGCGGTGTACGCCTCCACCTACCCGCCGCCGCCGCCGCCGCCCGACGGCTACGCCCAGCCGCCGCTCCGCCTGGCACGCTTCCCGGGCGATGCGCTGCACGGCCCAGGCGGAGGCCCAGCCTCAATGCCCATGATGCTGCCTGGCCCACGGCCGCCCTACATGGCGGGCGGCCCAATGCAGACCTTCCAGCCCATGATGATGGCGCCGCAGCGCCCGCCGGCGGGCTTCCTGCCGCCCCCAGGCTTCCCGCAGGCACCCTACCCACAGCCGCCCATGGGCCCGCAGCTGGCGGCGTGCGTGCCACGATCAGGAACCGTCACGCCCAAGGCAGCACCCACCTCCGGAGCAGCCACACCCCTGCACCCCATGCAGCGCACGCTGAGCGCCGGCCAGCTGCTTGCTGCGCCGCTGCCACCGCCGGCTTTCCTGCAGCCGCTGAGCGTGCCATACATGGTGCCGCCACCGCCCGGCATCGTGTTGCCAGAGTCGCTGTCTCCGGGCTCCCCTGGTGGCCTGCGCCCCGCTGCAGCCGCCGCCAGCGCGCCGTCCAGCAGGGCGCAGTCGGCGGCACATGCGGCGCATGCGGCTCACGCCCGAGCTGGCTCCTTCGGCGGCCCAGCGGGTCCCATGGAGCCGCTGGCACAGTCAGGTCTAAAGCGTGCCGGCTCAGCTGGCAGCACCAGCGGCAGCCTGCGCAGCTCGCTGGAGCTGGGCAGCCTAGGTGGTGCTCCCTTCCAGCCGGGCGGGGTGTCACGAGCTCCCTCACACGCGGGCAGCAGGGTTGGCTCGGCTGCAAGGAAGGGCAGCGCTGCCGCTGCACCGCCACCTGAGCTTGACGAGTTTGACAACATCAAGGTAGGGATAGGCTGTGTTGTTGGATGGCAACCGCAGAAGGATGGGATGCTGCCGCCGCACACCAGCTGTTCCGACAACACACTGCCCGCACCCATGTTCGCAGGTGGCGGTGCGGGTGCGGCCGCCCAACGCGCAGGAGCTGGCTCGGGGCGATGCACAGGCCCTGTTTGTCAACCCCGATGACTTCCGGCAGGTGTGGCTCAGCCTGGTGGTGCACTTGGTTTGCATTGTTGCCATGGCACGCTGTATGAGCAGGTGCTGCAACCACTCTGCTGTCCCTGTCCCTGCCTGCAGATCCAGCTGGCGGTGCCGGCAAGCTACTCCCGCAATGGCATGCCCCTCACGCGCAACTTCACCTTCCACGCCTGCCTGGGACCCACCTCAAGGCAGCAGGTGTGGGGTTGCGAATCGTGAGCAGCTTCTACCATGCTGCCATCCGCTGTTGGACACCAGGGTGGCAAAACATGAGCCCTCACTGGTCACTCCTGCCGGCCTGCAGGACGTGCTGCGCCTGTGCGGCATCACCCAGCTGTTGGATGCCTCGCTGGACGGCTACAACTCCACTGTGCTGGCATACGGCCAGACGGGCAGCGGCAAGACATTCACCATGGCAGGTCCGCTGAGTGGTTTGAGCTGGGCTTGATTGCACTGGGCCTGGCGCCACCCTACCTCCTCAGGGCATGGCTTGCCCTCTTGCCGCCTCTGCAGGCCGGGAGGACGCGCTGCTGGCTGAGGGCTACATGGGGGACAGCGATGATGGCATCGTGGCACGCTCCCTGGATTACCTGTTCAAGCAGGTGGCGCGCCGCTCCGGCAGCGACGGCTGCCGCTACACCCTGCGCGTGTCATTCTCAGAGATATACAACGAGCAGATCTACGACCTCATCCGCTTTGACAAGAAGCCGCTGCAGGTGGGGCGCCTTGCCAGTCCGGGTGGTGCCATGTGCATGCCCCTTGCTGCTGCTCAACGTTATTTATTGCCCATGATGCAGGTGCGGTGGGATGCCACCGCCGGGTTCCACGCTCCAGACCTGCTAAAGCAGGAGTGCACCTCGCTGGAGCAAGCGCTGCGGGTGGGTGCTAATCCTGCATGACACGTGGCATGAAGCAACATGGCAGACCACCACCTCTGTACTCATCATTGCTGGGCCACTTGAGGTCAACACTGCCTGCAGTTACCATTCCAGCACTCACTCCTACTGGTGCAGGTTCTGTCGACGGCGGTGCGCCACCGGCGCGTGGGCAGCCACGAGCTCAACATGGAGTCCAGCCGCAGCCACTCCATCTTCACGGGTGGGATGTCGTTTGTGTGCACTGCATGAATGCTTCCGAGCAGCTGCTCAGCAGCAGGAGATTTGTGCCGTGCAGTTGCCCATGTTGCGATGCCGCTTGCTTAGCAAGCAAGCTTCCTGTCTTGGTGGTGCAGCGTACGTCGACTGCACACCAACCCGGGCGGACGACCACGAATTTGGCATGACACGCTATGGCAAGGTCCGGCAGGTTGGCTGGAGGTTGCTGATGGTTGTTTGGGACATATGCCAGGCTGTGTGTGAGATGTGTAACCTGCCACCAGGCTACCACTGTTGCAGGTGTCGTTTGTGGACCTGGCTGGCTCGGAGCGCCTGCGCGACAGCAAGTCTGCGGGGGAGACGCTCAAGGAGACCACCAACATCAACCGCTCGCTGTTCATGCTGGGCAAGGTCATCGCCGCACTGGCCGACGGCGCGCAGGTGCGGCATGCTACTGCTGCTGCGTTTCGTGCCGCCTGCCCACAGCCATGCAATGCGACGGCTGGGCAGCTCAAGCCGAAGTTCAGCTTGACTTGATGCCTAACTTGGCTCTGGCTCGCTCCTGCTTCTGCTGCACCTGCTGACCCGCAGGGTGCACGCGTGCCATACCGCGAGTCCAAGCTCACCAAGCTGCTGATGGACAGCCTGGGCGGTTCCTCCCTCTCCCTGCTCATCGCCTGCTGCTCGCCATCGGCGACCCACTTTGAAGAGACGCTGAGCACGCTGAGCTACGCCTCGCGTGCCAAAAACATTCAGAACCAGCCGGCAGTGCAGGTGGGATGACAGGTTGCAGAACGGAACCCTAGATATGGTCCGAAAGCGCAGGTCAGGCGTCGACTGCATGCGTGGAGTTGCCGTGCTGTACAGGCTGCAATTGAAGCCCACGCTTGTCCCCTCACACATTGCGTTGCAGGTAGACCCCGAGCAGGCTGCTCTGGCGGCTCTGAAGCGGGAGGTGAAGCTGCTGCGCAGCGAAAATGCTGTGCTGCGAGACACTGTAGAGCAGCTGCTGCAGGACCAGCGGACTGCCGGCAGTGGTGGTGCAGCGCTGGCGGGATTGGCACCTGACCAGCAGCCCCCTGGGACGCCTAGCGCAGCTAGCTATGCCATGCTGCCGCCTGCTGGGACGGCTGGCTTTGCTGCGCGAGGCATGGCGCAGGGCGCTGGGGCTGGTCCAACCACTGCCGGCAGCAGGCCAGTTACCGGGCCATGGCCCTCCGCAGCTGCCCCACCGGCAGGTGGCCCCACCCCCAGCTCGGAGGAGCTCATGCGCCGGCTGCTGGACACGCAGCGCATGCTGGTGCAGTTCAGCCGTGAGAACGACAGGCTGGCCAGTGAGAACGGGCGCCTGCGGACGGGCAAGACGCTGGTGGCCAATGACTACGCAGGTGCGGGTAGTCGATGAGGACGTGGTGCCAGGCATCATGTGATGTGGATGGGATCAGCTGAAGCGCTGCAACTCTTCTCTGTCGGCAAACCCACTGCTTCTCCTGCTCCCCAATCCTGCAGGCGCGCTAGAAGAAGTGGACTGGCTCAAACTCAAGCTGGAGACGCTGGAGGCAGCCCTGCTGTCTGGCTCCCTGGACAGCGGCCTGCTGGCGGCGCTGGACGGTGGCAGCGGCCTGAGCCGGGCAGAGGTGCTGGAGGCCGCTCGTGCCGCCGTGCAGAGCGCAGTGCTGCAGTCGCCTAATGGACCGCCACAGCAGGGCGCGCCTGAGGACGGCCTGCAGCAGGGGACCTTGCTGAGTTTGGAGCCGCTGGCCAGCCAGCTGGCCTCTGCGGCGCAAGCCGCCAGCGCCGCCGCCGCCGAGGCAGCTGCCGGAGGGGCTGTGGGTGAGCTTCTTGTGGGCCAGCTGAGCAGTGGAAGAGCCAGCATGCAGGCGGAGGCCACCATGCCAGCTGAGGCACCGCAGGCTGTGGCGCCGCAGCCGACCATCGTGAGCAAGCCACCGTTGATTGAGCGGCTGCTCATCAGTGAGGCACTGGAGGTGCCAGCCAGCTCTGCGGCAGACACATTGGAGGTGACAGCACCACCAGCGGCCGGGGTAACTGCCACCGTCTCGCTGGTGGGGCCAGGAGCAGACGCCAAGGCTGGTGCTGCCCATGCTGGGCAGCAGGGAGGGGACGACGGCGTGGCGCTGGCGGATGTGCCACAGCTCTGATTGCTTTGGTTTCAAGGATTTACATGGTGCCTCACAGATACCGAACATACTGTTTGAATTTGTGCCTGCAAATTGTGTACCAAGGTGTATAGCGCTGAGCATGAGAGTCTTGGAAAATGGTGAACGCGATGATGGGAGTATACAGGGGGCAAGTGAGGCTTGGGGCTAGAAGATGTGGGGATCTGTGCTTGGGCTGCTGCTATTGCCAATTGTCCTGCCGCTAATCCTGTCATATCCAGACCTCACGCCTTGCTGGCTAATTGGCTGACTCGAATGCTAGTTGGCTTGCCGTTGTTTGTCCATCTACTGAGGTGCTGGTGCCACCATTGCTGGTGCTCCCACCGTTACTGCTACTGCTGCTGTTGCCGCTGCCGCCGCTGCTGCTGCTGATTCGATGGATGGAGTTCCTGCACTAGGCGATCACTGATCAGTGCAGCCTGCACTCTGCGGCTGCACAGTACGCCTGGAAGCCGCCCTCGGGGGTGAGGCCAGGGATGTCCAGGGTGCAGAGCGTGGGGCCCGCCCACGACTCCTCGCACTCAAACGCCGCCTTGGCCTTCAGGTCACGCAGCATGAAGCTGCAAACAGGGTGAGCAGCAGGTAAGGGTGGGCATGCATTGCATGTGCCACATGCGCCAAGCACCGAAGTGAGCCAGCCAGACATCTCCCGCCCAGCAGCACACTGCACTGCTCACCCAAGCGAGACGCCATCCACGGTTGGGCACGTCTCGTCGCAATCGCACATCGATGCACCCTCGCAGCTCACAGCTGCAGGAGAGGGGGAAGAATGGCTTGTCAACGCACACGCTACGCCCAGACTGCATTGCCAAATGGACTGCCATTCTGATTGCATTATAAACCTGCACACAGCATTCCCTTCAAATACACCACACCCCACCAGAAACTCACAGCTGTCCTTGAACTTGCACGACAGCGCACTGCACGTGATCGGGTAGCCACTGCGGGGATGATGGAAGCCAGAGGCATGGGCGTAAGCAACAGCAGATGACAGTGCAGACGAACCGCATCGAAAGACACAAGCGGTGCAGTGCACAAGTAACAGAACAGCCCCACCTCATCGCGAAATGGAAGTCACACTTGTCCACCTCCACTGCAAACAGGGACAAGGGCAAAGTCCTAAGGTTAAGCTTATATGGGCGGCAGGGAGGCAGGCTGACCACAGCGACATGGCAGCACCACGTGACCCATGTCATACCCCAGGCCGCACCCGCGCACTCCACCCAGACGTGGGTGATGCTGCTCTGGAACGGGGTGCCGGCTGTGTCGCATGCAAAGCTCTTCTTTTTTGTCTCTGCAGGCATTGATGGAGGGTGGGGGCAAATGGGTGCAAGTTGGAGCGGTGCATGCTAACATGTTAGCACGTTGTGTGTCCTGCAAACATGGGCAGCAGCAGTGCGCACCGGCAGCGGTAACAGTGACTAAAAGCATGGCTTGCAGGCCACCAGAACCCACCTGGCATAAATACGGTGGTGTTGAAGCACCAGGCCGTGTCGACCTTGGTCATCGCCACGCACGCGGCATCCGTCACGCACTGCAGGCAGGGGTGGACAAGTAGGGTGGCGGCCTTACGGCCGCAAAAAACGGGGCGGAGCCCGAGGGGCGGGCCCCCCGCTGCCGTCGATGGAGGCGGCGGCACTCGTATCTGCCTACTGTTACCTAGCTAACAACAAAGCTTAATGCTAGAAGCTACACCTAATTAGAAGAGAGCAGGAATGAGCTAGAACTGGCTTCCCATGGCAGCATCTGAGAGTGCGCCCGAGAAGAGGTTGTGCAACATGGGCATGGGGCCTGGAGCGTTTGGTCCCAAAGCGTCGGTTGGGGTCTTGGTTCTCCTGCAGAGGCGAACTGCACGGCAGCGGTCGGGGCGGGCCAACTGCACGGCAGTGGGGCGGGAGGGCGGCGGCGGCACAACCCTAATGGCTGCCACTTGCAGGCTGCCGCGGCCCTTCCTTCGGCCGGCGCACCTGCTGCGCTTGGGCGCGGCGCGCTTGAGTGCGTAGCCGGGCCGCCTCGCGACGAGCTGCCCGTGTGCTGTCGAGTAGCCGGCGCTGCCGGGCCAACCGCAGCTGTGTATCGCTCGTAAGCTTGCGATTGCGGCCCGCAGCGGCCTCAGGAGGGCCGGCGAGCAGCAACAGGAGGAGGAGGGTTGCCCAGGCTGTCCTCATGGCTGCCCGGGCTTGCTAAAGTGCGTGGAGACAGCTTGCAAGAAGACAATGTTTCTCACGGAATGCCGAGAAGCGAGACGCGACCCTCACTTGAGTGCGCGCGCGCCTCGTGATGACGCATCCCCTCTCCCCCGACCCGCCGAGCCTCCCTGCGGAGCCTCCGCGATCGCGGCGCCCCGTTTTGAAGGCGCCGGGACGCGCAGCGGGCGCTCGACACCCCTCTGCTGATGTCTGTCGTAAGCTGGCGGCGCCCTCGGCGCATCGCGCACACCCATTTCGACACCCTCCCCTTCGGTCTGCTAGCTTGCACACGCTTGCTTATGAATAATATGTTGGGGCAGATCGCTTTCCGAGGCCCTGGAGGTGGAGACAGGCTGGGCCCCTATTATTCAAAGGAAATCAAACGAACGAACCAACACGGTAAACTAAGGGGGCTCCGCCCCTACGGGCTCCGCCCCGAAAAGCCAGGACGAAGCGTGGGAAGAGCCAGATGAAAGAAGGTGTGCACTTCTCAGAGCTGCTGATATTGCCAGGCTGCAGGCAGATTACAGCGGCACCTCAAACAGCACAGCGAGCGCAACGTTGTGGCAGACACAGCAGGGGGATGTGCAGCAAGCCACCCACCGTGTTGCAGCCGGCGCCGATGAGGCCTGGCCCGCAGCGGGCGGCAGGCGCCGCACTGGTGGCGAGTGCGGAGGCAGCAAGGAGGAGGGCGAGCAGCAGGCGCTGCTGGGTCATCTGCAGCAGGAGGGTGGAGCAAGGTAATGACGAGGAATGCTGAGGCAGTGCTCAGGACAGCAGCAGTTACGTGGCAGACGAACGGGGCAGTGACGGCCAGCACGCGTAGGAGCGGCGGCCGTTAGCCAGGCCTCCCTCCGCAATCCTGGATGTGTGCGCAACAACTGGAATGAGAAAGCGTGAGCGAAAGGTGCAACAGACTTGCAAGGCACGGCTGGAGGGAGCGGGGCTCAGGGTTGTCGGCACGCCTGCCCCCTCTCTCCAACGACGTGCAGCCATGGTGCATGACCACTGAGCCGCGCGACAGTCGGGAAGCTGGTGCGGCTGCCACGATTGCCACCATCCCGCGCGCCGCAACGGCCGCCCGTTCTCCCCGCACCTGCGTTGGGCGCTTGTAACTTGTCAGGCTGTAGGCGATGTTGCGTAATTGAGGTGCGCTGGCCGGCGAGCGGCGCCTTTTGTCGCGGCGCCCGCTGCCACGCTGCGCTCTGCCACCTGTGGCCAGAGCTGCATGCCGCCAGCGGCCGGCCCACATGCTGGTGCCTAACAAGCTGCGTCACTTGTTCGGTGACCTTTTGGCATCATGGGCGATTGGCATAGTTTGGTGCACGAGCCTGCGACTGCAATGCGCGTCAAGCTGCACCACTGTCGACCGTTCAGCCGCTGAGCGAGTTTTGCTCACAGGGAGTCGTGCTCACCTGCACATCATTTGCACCTTGCGACAGGCCTCATGCTGATTGATCGCCACATCCGCGAGTGCTGCCTTGCATCTCGCCTGGCGTGCATCGAACATCGTGCTGCTGCACCGCTCTGCTGCGCTGCGACACTGCCCCGCTGTGTTGATGGCGCGTGGGCGCCCTTTGTTTGCTTGTTGCATCGAGCTAGACTGGTGTGGACGATCGCAGCTCCAAACACGGCATGCCGCCCGCCTGCAGGGCGCTTGGGGTTCAGCCCGCCAACTGCCCGCAGCGTGTCGGCAGGCCGCGGCGCGTGTTCCCGGCTTTCAGCGATCCACCGTCAGCCGCCTGGGAGCGGGTGCACCAGCGACAGGCCGCTCAGGTGCGGGCTCGCGCGCAGAAGCTCGCCAGGCAGCGGCAGGGAGGCTCGCCGAAGCTGCAGAATGTGTTGCAGCCGCTAGGGATGCCTCCTGGGCAGCGATCTGGTGCTGCCCGTGGCCGCCGCCTTGCCCACGTCTGATACCCTCGATCCTCCGCAGGCGCTGCCCTCCCTTCGCCTGCACCATGCACCTTGCATTAGCAGCCTGACGTGCCGACGGCCGCGACGTGCGACTGGCACGAGTCAGCCACACAGCCAGCACACGGCCGCTGGCAGCGCCGCCGACAGCTACACGGATGGCGAGGCAGAAGGCGGTGCGGCGGCGGCACCAGCTGAGCTGCGCGGGGTGCTGTCCAGCGGCGACGAGGAAGGGCGCTGGCACGATGCCGTGCAGCGCGCGCTGGTGGACTCGCTGCAGCCGCCGCGCGCGGAGCACCCCTCGTGGTGGGGCAAGCGGTACCACAACCTGCAGGTGGGCCTGGTGTTTGTTCAGGCTGCCTGCCTCCATGCTCGTCCGCTGCATTCAGCCCCAAGACAGGGCCGTGCACTAAGTATAGCGAACTGTCCGCTGGGATTATTTGCTGCTCTTGATGCTGCCACTGCCGAGCGATGGTCGTCATCCCTTCCTGCTGTGCAGCGCCGCATGGCGGAGGTGCTGGAGAGCCGAGAAGCTCATTACATGGTCATTGGGCTGGTGCTGCTGGACCTGGCCATTGTGCTGGCCGAGCTGGTGCTGTCCAGTTTCTACCCCACACCCGAGCTGGCGCCGCACCTGGGTGGGTGGCCTGTTGCGGGTGGCCTGTGGTGTGGCAAATGCGACGCCCTTCCATCGGGTTGGCACGAGCCAAGCAGCCACTGCCAGCACCACTGTGCAGCCGCACTCGCTGCAGCTGATTGTGTGTGTGATGTTTGCGCACTCTTCATGTTCTGCAACTGTCGTTCTCCTTTCATGTAGTGCATGTGGCGGAAGAGGTGTGCTGCTGAGCTGGCAGGGTTGGAGGGACGCGTGTAGGCAGCGTGCTTGATACTGGGCCAGCTGGCCATGCGCAGGGCGTGACAGCAGGTTGTGCCTGGCTTAGTGCTGCCGTGTGCACTGCTGCTTTTGATTGTGGCCACGCCTTGTTTGCGCCTCAAATCTTGCCTCGCCCTGCCTCACCAGGCGCTGTCCTACACGTCCATCGGCATCCTGGCCATCTTCACTGCCGAGCTGGTGGCTAAGCTGCTGGTGTTTGGCATCACCTACTTCACCCACAGCAAGTGAGGCGGGCTGCAGGTCGGCTGTTGTGATGCTGACAGGGTGGGGCTGGGGCAGGCACTTACAGCGCGCTCTCTGATCACTGCTTGCCGAACCGGCTGCTCATGCGGGCCCGACCACGTCACAGGCCATGCTCTCCTGCCTGCTGGGTGCTGACCTCCGGCGCCCCACTGCCTCCTATTCGCAGGTGGCACCTGTTTGATGCAGCAATTGTCATCTCATCGTTTGCCCTGGAACTGAGCCTGCGTGGAGTGGCTCAGGAGGTGGCATCACTGCTCATCTTCTTCAGGTGCACACCCTTCAACTGGGCTTGCATGCATGCAAGCTGTGCGAGTGAAGTGAGGCGACCTGCGGCCTCCATCCTTGCTGTTCAAGCTGACCCTGGATTCCGCTGCTGCAGGCTGTGGCGCATCATCCGCATCATGCACGGCGTGGCTGAGGCCATGGAGCTCAACTATGGGCAGGAGATGGGGCGCCTGCAGCTGCGCGTGCAGCAGCTGGAGACGGTGAGCGGGCCTTTTGGGACTTCTGCTGGTACGAGGTGGTTTGAGACCATTGAGCGGTGGTGGATGCTCACAGAAGGCTAATGCCCTGGCTTCAGCCTGCGACAGCAAACTCCCTTCCCACCTTGCTCCCTCCATCATCTACCAGGAGCTGTCGGTGTCGCAGCAAAAGGTGCTGGAGCTGCAGCACCAGGCGGCGCTGCTGCACGTGGCGGCGGCGGCCAAGGGCCTGGATCTGCACACCGTGCTGGCCAGTGCGGCTGAGACACAAAAGTCTCTGGCCTCAGCGGCGCAGCAGTCGTTGCTTGCAGCAGCAGCAGCCACTGCCTCCAAAGGCATGGAGCTGCGGACCATTCTCGAGGCAGCGGATGCCGAGCTGAAGCTGTCGTCGGCCACCGCGCAGCAGCAGCTGTTCCAGGCGGCGGCGGCAGCGGCGGCGACAGGGGCACCGGTGGCGCTCGTGCACACTCCCCCTCCTGCCGAGCCACACACGCCTGCTGCGCAGGAGCAGGCGCACAACGGCCACGCGCGCGGGAGCAGCGGCGGTGGGAGCAGCGGCAGCGGGGACAGCAGCATTGCACACTGATGCGCTTGTGTATTATTATAGGTATTTGGCTGAACTGATCAATGTATCATATTTGTGTAACTGATTTTGGCAGCTAGTTGTAAGGCTGCACACCATGCAAGGCAGGCGGATCTGTGACAGATTTGTCGACGCGCCTGCTGCCGCCCGCTGCCGCTTGCGCATCTTCAAACTGGGCTGCCCATCGGCCATTCTCGCATTCGCTCCCGCCTCGCACCGCTGTCATGGCTCCCCAGACGCGGCGCGCCCCGCTGTTCAAGCAGCAGGCGGCGGCCCCCGCCCGCTGGCTGCCCTGGGCGCTGACCGCGCTGGCGACCTGCCTGTGTGTGTTTGCTCTATTGCGCGCACCACCTCAGCGCCCGAGGCAGCCCAACGGCGCAGCCGACGGCGCGGGCGGCCTCCAGCTGGGCGCTGCGCAGCGCCCCACGGCCCGCGGCCGCACCCTGGTGGTCTACGTGTTCAGCGGCTCGGATCCAGAGTACGCCGACAACCTGCGCTTCTTCATCGAGGAGGCGGTGCAGGTGGGTGCTGCCGCCGCCGCCTGCCGCCGCCGCCGCTCTGTTGTCGTGTGTCTGCTCAATCGCCCTGCACTCCAGCCTGCCAACTCCTGTGCCCCTTGCCCACCCACCGAGCAGGCCGACGATGGCTGTGACTACGTCATCGTGCTGCAGCAGGGCACGGGGCTGTCGCAGCCCGACCCGCTGCCGCCGCTGCCACCCAACGCGCGCTACCTGCGCCACCCCAATGAGTGCTACGACATTGGCACCGTGGGCTGGGTGCTGGAGCAGCAGCTGCCCGCCGCCGCGGCCACCTACTCCTACTTCATCTGGCTCAACTCCAGCGTGCGCGGCCCGTTCCTGCCCGCCTACCTGCGCGGCCGCCTGCACTGGACCGAGCCGCTGCTGTCCAAGCTGGGCGCCACCGTCAAGCTGGTGGGCGCCACCATCAACTGCGGGCGTGCCTACGACATCCCGCCCACGGCGCACGTGCAGTCGTATGTGTCAGCCACCGACGCCGCCGGGCTGGCGGTGCTGCTGGCCACGCGCCGCGTATTCCGCTGCTGGGGCCACATCCATGAGACCATCATTGAGTCGGAGATCGGCGCCTCGCGCGCCATGCTGGCCGCCGGCTACTCCATGGACTGTCTCATGCTGCGCTACCAGGTGCGGGCTTTGCAGTGCAGCGGGGCGCTGGCTGCATTTGTAGCAGGCTGTGGCCACGCTGGGTTGCAGGGTGGAAGCTTCTCACTCACATTGTGGCTCAACTGCAGAGCGCAGTGCAGCTTTGGCTTTCCTGCCCGTCCAGCTTGCATCGGCCCCACATGATTGTACTGCGTTGCCCACTCACCCAATCACCCGCCCACCCATCATCCTGCCCCACCCGCCCACCGCAGGGCGTGGACTGGCGCGACCCGGCGGTGACGCGGCGCGCCTGCAACGGCGAGCTCAACCCCCTGCAGCCAGGCTTCAACGACGGCCTCAGCGTGCACCCGCTGGAGGTCATGTTTGTCAAGGTCAAGGCGGCGATGCGGGCGGCCGGCAACTGGCCGCACGTTACGGCAGCCGTCAAGTACGGCCAGTGGCTCCAGCTGCAGTCGTATGAGGCGGCAGCACGCGCGGCGGGCGCCTCGCAGCCCAGCCAGGCCTGGCTGGATGCCATTGCAGCCAACGAGTGGCCGCAGCAGCAGGCGCCGGCGCTGCTGGCGGAGGCGCAGCGCCGCGGCCCCGCCTGCTTTGACCACACCTTTTACATCAACAGCGGCTATGACCTGTCCTTCATGTGGGACCAGCCCGACCCTCCTGGCCTGGCCTGGGACCAGTTTCTGCGCATGGGGCTGTACGAGGGCCGGCCCTACCGCTTCACCTGCTGACCGGCCGCAGGTGCCGGTTGCCCACCGTGCAGCTTGCCAACGCTGAGGACGCAAGCTTGCTCAGGTCGGTGGCACCGCTGCTGAGGAGGATGGTAACTGATTGCTGGTTTCCTCTGTGGCTGCTGAAGGACATTTCACATGGCTCCCACCCGCTGCTGCAGATTCCACTGGACCTCTGACTTGCATCTAAGCCAGTGACTGCCGGCCCCGACAGCCCCTCTCAAGCGACAGCAGTTCCGGAGACTAGGTGGGGTATGGGACAAGTTGCCCATAGTTTGGCGAAGGCATGAGAGCACTGTGCACCTTCTTGTTGCCGTCACTGCTTCCCTCGTCATACTGGTAATGCTTACTGTGGCATCCGCTGGCTGCAGGATGTGGGCAGACCTCCAGATGTTAAGGCCTGCGACTGACAAGCTGCCTCTTGCTACTGCGTCGTTGTGGCAATTGTAAGGCCGCTAGCTGCTATGCAGTGCAGCGCAGACATCCGCCATGGGTTGGCACAGCGTGGGCAGGCCGGAGAGCAGGAAGCTCACTCAGCGTGGGCAGGCCGGAGAGCGGCAAGCTCAGCGTGGGCATTCTGCCTTGAGTGCACTGCTTCTCGGCAGTGGTGCACAGCACTGGTTGCAGTGTGAGGTTTTGGTACGTTGGCAGCCAGCTTAGCAATTTGAGAGGCGTGCAGGGTGCTAAAACGCACAGAACTTAACTGGCTAAACGGATGCAGGGACACACTCTCAAGTGCATGCATGTGGTTGCATCTGCCGTGGCGACAGGCAGCATGCCGAGATACCCTGCTCAAGCTCGGGCAGCTTGCTTGCACAATCGGTACTGTGATTGCAATGCTCAAGGCTGCGGCTGGTGTGCCATCAGCCCTCCCAGCACGGTGGCGGCCTTGACCATGGGCCGGTGGCGGGCGTGCTCGGCCGACTGGTTGCGCCGGCCATGGCGCACGACCGGGCCGCCCATTCTGGGCGATGCTGCTGGGCAGGGCCGCCCACAAGCTGCACGTAAAGAACGATCAGCAGCGTGGTGAACGCCGAAGGTGCTCATGAGGGTGTTGCCGCCCGCGGCACAGCATGCCCGCCACGCTGCGGCTCCCCCGTCTCTGTTGGGCTCTCGTTGAGCCTGAACTCCCAAACCATGCCTGCAGTGCTGCATTGAAGTGTCAATTGATTCAAGATCAGAGTCTGTCACTGCAGCAGCGCTGCCTTGGAGGGCCCAGCAGCCGCCGGCACACTGCGCACAACTGCACGCCTCGCGCCACTTCCTGGCGCACTGCCAAGCGGCGCACGACTCCTTTCCTTTGGTGAAAGCAATGAGGAAGGCTCAAATGAATTACAGTGGGCCCACACAGACAAAGCAAGCAGGAAAACGGACGCAAAGCCCAGGAGGCGAAATGGCGCATCCAAACTGATCCCCAGCTGATCAGTCATGCCATGCCCCTGCACTGTGCGTGCCCCCTGCACAAATTCCGATGACTGGCTACTGCGGCATGCCATGCACGCCCCCATGCCGCCGCTGCTGCTGCCTTCTCATGCCCCTCGCCTGGCTGCGGTTTCACATGGCCGAGACAGAACCAATGGGCAGGAGGGGAACTAAACGACGGAGCAGCAAAGCAGAGATGAAGGCAGGGCGCAAAATGGTGCGCCGCAGAGCCGCCGTTGGGCGTTTTTGGCGCAGTAACAGAGCAACGTAGCAGGAAACGGACGTTCAGACGCAGCCAAGAGGCGAATGGCGGCACCGCGTTCGGAAGCATCCAGCAGGTGGAATGGCGGCACAGCATGCCTGATTGGGCGAAAGACAGATTTTGGGCCCCACAGGGTAATGCTTGCGCTAAAGTGGAGCAAAACTGTACAAATGAGGCTTATGAGACTTTAAGTGTTGCTCTGAAATGCTTGCTATGGCTGCCATGTTCTACATGTGGTGCCACCTCAAAGGGCAAGGCGGTCCTGCCGCTTGAGGGTCGTGAGGGCAGCCTGCGCGGCGGTGGTAGGGTTGCCTCGCAGCCGCCGGAAGCGGCTGTAGACTGATGTAGCCGCCACGCCAGCAGCAAACGCCGCCTTAAACAGCGGTGCAGTGCCTGGCCACAGCGCCTCCACCTGGCCCTGCCAGCGCTCATGCAGCTGCTTGCGTGCTGCGGTGCCGGTGGCGCCCACGCCCGCCATGCCTGGCAGGTGACCGGCGCCCAGTTGCTTGCAGCCTGCCTCAAACGCAGCCAGCGCCTGCTGCAGCTGCTGCTGCGAGTCCGGGTCGCTGGCTCCTGTTAGCGGCCCCTCATCAGCGCCGGTCTGCATACGAGCTCCAGCATCAGCCAGCGGCTTGCGCATGCTGCCAATGGCGTTGTGCAGCTGGGTGATACTGAGCAGGCCGGAGCGCAGCACTGCGTGCAGCACCTCTGCCAAGCCTGCCTGCTGCGCTGCATTGGCCAGGGGCACAAAGCTGTCCAGCCAGGCATCGCCCTCGCCTGAGCGGATGCCCCTGCCTGCCAGGTTGATGCCGGCGCCATGCGCCACCAGCATGGCACAGGAAGCAATCAGGTACCGCAGGACCGGCTGCACAGCGCAGGCGGCCACAGCATCATCAGCGCTGACTGGCAGGGTCTCCAGCAGTCGGTGGTGCAGCTGGCTGAGCGGCACGCGTGCTGCCGCCAGCTGGGACAGCTGTGCCGAGCTGAAGTTGCGTGCGCCGCTGCGGGTGCGGCCAGTGCCAAGCAGGCCCGTGTACGGCAGGGCCGCAGCATGCAGCAGGTGTAGCGGCGGCTGCAGGCAGGGAGGACGTGGCAGACAGGGCGGGTGTCAGACTGATTCCGAAGGCTCTATTCCCTCCCTCTGCAGAGCATGCTACCATCTGCAGGTTGACACACGCTGCACACACCTTCACGCTCACCCTCTGTCCTGCACCCACCTGCTCGTTGTCGCAGGAGCCCGACACAGCGCCGGCCACCTCCATCTCATCCATCTGCATCAGAAACCAGCAGGGCAGACTGCAGTGGTCAGCTTTCCACAGTGATGGCAAGCGGGGCGCCCAATCAAGTTGGTTAATTGCAAGGTCAATCAAAAAGCTGCAATGTCAAACTCCCTTGCCATGCTGGTTGTTGCAAGCCGTGCGTGCACCTGCGGCTCGTTGACATGCATGCTGTCCAGCGCACCCTCGGCCAGCAGCTGCTCTGGATCCTGCAGCAGGAGTGACGACTGGGTAGTGTGACAGCACCACAAAGCAGCACTGTATTGCCCGCCCCTAGCGTGCTGTGCAATGCAGCTGCTCGTGCCTGCTCGTGCAGGGGTGGCACCGTTCCACTGCAACCTAACCCACATCGCACATAAAGTACCAGACGCTGCACGACATGCGACACACCTGAATCAGCAAGAAGGCCTGGCCCTGCACGCACAGCGTCTTGCGCACAGACAGCGTGGCCCTGCTGTCGCCGCCCACGCGGTCGATCAGCTGCACGCTGCGGCCCTCCTGGGCGCGCACCACGCGCAGCACAATGGCGCGCTGGCGTGCGCCCTGCCCAGCTGCCGCCAGCTGCGGCTGTAGCAGCGCGCTGAGCGGCATGGGGTTGGAGCCCATCTTGAGGTCGGCGCCGTGGCCCACCCGCTCCTCGAACACAGCCGCCAACAGTGCAGCGCCGTGCTCGGCGGGTGGCTCATCTACTGCCTCTCCAGCTGCCTCCTGGGCTGCCTCCTGGGCTGCCTCAGTGTGGCTGCCTGCAGCCGAGGCTGCTGCCACACTGTCCGCGACGCCTGCCGGCAGGGGCTCGGCACCGGCAGCAGCTGCAGCTGCCGCCCGCTCGCCGAGGGTGTGGTCGAAGTCACAGCAGCTGCGCCATCAGGCAGCTGAGCTTCACTCGCTGGCGGCGCAGCCGCGCTCGCTGCAGTCGCCCCTTGCTTTTTTTGCGCATGAGATCTAGGCGGCCGTGCACTTGCACTGCAGTAGGAGTGGCAGGCGAGCCCATGCTCTTCCACACGTCCTTGCCCTGCATGCGCGGAAGGCAAACGAAGGCTAGAGATTTGGGGGGCAAACGAAAGGGAGCCTAAAGCAGCTTGACAGATGAGCAAACGAGACCCCAAGCTGGTTGCACGAAAGCCTGCAGGAGCCCTGTGTTATGCCCTCCCCTGCGCACCGTGGTTGCAAACACACCGCCACGCTGCTCCACCGCCTCCTCAAACCGCTGCAGCATGTCAGGCTGCTTCTCCCAATTCATGCGCTCGCGGCTGCCACGCACGCCTGCTGTGATGCCGCCTGCGGCCCGCTCAGCTGCAGCACGGCGGGTGCGCTTGGCTGGCCCAGGCTGCTCCTCCTCTTCCTCCTCCTCAGCTCCGGCAGCCGCCGGCTGCTCGTGCTCATAGCCCTCCCACGAGCGCTGCTTGGCTGCCTCAAGCAGGCACTCGAATGTGGCCTGCTTGCACTGCTTCAGCAGCGCCAGGCCATCATGCAGGGGAGGGGAGGCTGTGCCTAGCGCCAGGGCCGCCCGCGCCCGCTCCAGCAGGTTCAGTGCCTCTGCTGCCTTCCTGTGACACTCACCACCGCTGCCGCTGGTGCTGCTACCTGCGCCATCGCCGCCGCTAGCCGCCAGCTGGGTCAGCACTGTGTACGCCGCCTGCATCACACGCTCGGCCTCGTCCAGCCGCACCTCCCCTGCTGCCTGGCTCAGGCGCAGGCCATCTTGCAGGGTGAGGGAGCGCAGCGGCATGCCCTCGGGCGGGATAACCAGCAGCGAGGCCTGCTGGCCAATCTCCTGAGCTGAAATCTGCACCTCCCAGTCTGGCAGCGCTGTGGAGATGAGCCGGTGCGCGGCATCCAGCAGCTTGGAGTGGGTGTGGTCCGTGGCGCGGGCAAACTGGTAGTGCGGGTTGGCTGGCCAGGTGCTGGGGTTGTCCAGCGGTGCCACCTTGTCTGCCTGCACAGGGCAGCATGGAAAAGGGGATGATGGTCAGCTTAGGCCTGTGGCAGTTACATGTTTGGAGCAGTAAAGCCCTTGACCAGGCGGCAGGCGGGCAGCCTAAAGGGCAGGCCATGGCTTGCCACAGGCTGCCTCCCTGCTGCAAGGCACACAAGGCATACATAAGCACCACTCCGCCCCTGCCTCTGCCTAGCACGCACCAGGCGCAGCAGCAGCTCCGCAAAGGGCACGATGTTGGTGCAGGTGCGCTCCGGCAGGTCCAGGAAGGAAAAGTAGCGCTTGCCTGCAGGGGGTGGTGGTGGATGGGGATTCCCAGCTGTAAACACCTGCCCACAGCGCTTTGCTTACAGCACGGCACGCAGGCCATGCGACAACTAAGGCCTGCATGCAAGGCTGCCAGACTCTGGGGCCTCCTCGTCCCCATAGAACCCATGCCGCTGCCCCATCTTTGGTGCCTGCCTCAGCTGGCTGCTCCTCCTTTGCCTGCTGCTGGCCATCACCGTACGCCTCAGCACGGTCCTCCTCCTCATCTGTGGATAGGGCAGCGCACATGCGGTTGTCAGGTAAGACTCGGACACCAGAGTCGCGTGCTGCTCAGAGCCAGCAGCACCACAGCATGTTCTCAGCCCACTTGAGCCAATCAGGCACTGCCCACCTGGCGCAGCCCCCTCGTTGTCGGAGCCCAGCAGTGCCTCAGCATCCTCTCCCTCGTCACCAGAGCCTGCAGGGAGGAGGGTGAAGGGGCAGGCGGTCGTGCTGTGCGAGCAGCGCTGCATGAGGCAAATACTAAGTGCATGCTTGCCCGGCATGCTCAGCTGGCGCCACTCTCATGACCCACCTGCTGCCAGATCCAGCTCCTCTGCCAGTGCTGCCGCCTCTGCCGCCGCTCCTCATCCTCCCCCTCGTCCTCCGCCTCCAGCTCAGCCTCGTTCAGCTCGCCCGCCTGGCGCCGCCGCTGCGCCGCCGCCAGCGTCACCGCCACATCCGCCTCGGTGGCCGCTGCCAGGCGGTAGCCGTTGAACAGCACGGCCAGATCGCCGCCCACGCTGCGGCAGAGATTGGGCGGCGCGGGATGGGCGGCATGGGAGGCATGGGAGGCAAGCATGGCCAGCGCAGCGCCAGATTCCGTTAATTGCAGCAGTCAGCAACCTTGCCACCCCAACCCGCCGGGCTCACCGCTGCTGCTTGAACCAGGGCCGCTCCTTCTGCTCCAGCTTCCACTGCTGGTTGACCTTGGCCGTGCGGGTCTGCAGCGCCAGCCCCACGCGCCGCACAGCACCATCGGGCGTGCGGGTACAGAGCGCCAGGTCGTAGCCGCCGCGGGGGAAGCGGCGCAGCTCCACCCAGCTGGCGCCCGCCAGTGCCGCCAGTGCTGCCGCCGCCGCACGCTCTCCAGGGGGCAGGTTCTGATCCGCAGCGCGCGCCGTCAGCTGCGCCGCCAGCTGCTGCAGTGCCCAGCACAGGTCGATCTGGAATGCCACCTCCATCAGGAACTGGGGGCGGCATGAGGGCGAGGCAGGCGGGGTGTCAACCGCTGTTGTGCAATGAACACAGCAACGTGGGCAATGCGCCGATCAGGTCATGATGGGTTTCGCAAAGCAATGGCAGCCGCCAAAAAAATGTGGCGGCAGGGCGGCAGGCGCGCCAGCGGGCCGCCGCTCACGCCCCGCACCTGCATCGCCGCCTTGGAGCCCTGGCAGAGCGTGCCACCCGACTGCCCCTCGCGCCACAGCTGCGCATGGCCCTGCCGGCGCGCCATCCAGGAGCCGGGCGAGTCGCGGCCCGCCTGCTCCAGATCTGGAGCGCGCAGGTTGAGCCCCTGCCATCCCAGCACGGTGGCGGCCTTGATCATGGGCCGGTGACGGGCGTGCTCGGCCGACTGGTTGCGTTTCCATGGCGCACGCCCGGGCCGCCCATCCTGTTGGGACTTCTGGGCAGGCCCGCCTGCACGCCGCAATAGAATGGCGATCAGCAGCGTGGTGGACGCCGGTGCTCATGAGGGTGCTGCTGCCGCTTCACAGCATGCCCACCACTCTGCTGTTCTCATTCTCTGTGCGAGCCCCTCGTGCAAGCCCTGAACTCCCAAATTATGCCTACAGTGCTGCATTGAAGTGTCAATTCAGTCAAGATCACAGTCTGGTCTGCTCAGCTGCAGCAGCTCTGGCCTGTGGGGCGCCAACAGCCCGCCGCCACTCTGCGCACGACTGCACGCCTCGTGCCACTTCCTGGCGCACTGCCAAACAGGCACAGAACTCCTTTCCTTAGTCATAAAGCAATGAGGAAGGCTCAAATGAATTACAGTGGGCCCACACGGAGCAAAGCAGCAGGAAAACGGACGCTCAGACGCAGCCAGGAGGCGAAATGGCGCATTTTACGCAATCTTGGTGACCAAGATCTTCGTTAGCGGCTGCCTGTGGCCGTTCAGACGCCTGAAATGCTTCTTAGCCTTGTACTTATAGATGACGACCTAAAATCGGGCAGGGAAGGAGGAGACGAGTCAGCGCCGCTGCTTGGGCGAAACACAATGTGCCAGGCATCCAAACCGCCACGGCGCCACTCGCGCAGCGTGGCGCGCTCACCATGCCCAAACAAGCTGCCCATTCATCCACAGCGCACTATAAAGCACTGGTCAAGCACGACAGCAAGCATGCCAGGCAGGCATTGCCGCCCCCGCTACCTTATCGGTGGGCGGGCACCCAGCGCCACCGCGCCGCGCCGCGCCGCGCCGCACAGCAGCACACATCCCCCGTCCCACCCAGTGCCCCTGCCACTGTTCCAGGCCTGCCGCCACAGACACAACACCCACCTTGGGCCCCTTGAGCTCCTCCAGCACCTCCGCCTCCACGGTGGCGCCCTCCACGTACGGCTGGCCCACGCTGAACTGGCCGCCCTGCTTCAGCGCCAGCACGCGCCCCAGCTGGATGCGGCTGCCCGGCGCCACCTGCGTGTTTCGGTAGCAGACAGAAGACAGACATCGTGAGAGCAGTGCAAGGTCCGCATGTGCAATCACAAGCAATCCACATGCCCGTGTGGCTGCTACAACACCCCGCACAGCCCCCCGCACCTCGAGCCGGTTGACGGTGTACCACCGGCCCTCCTCCACCACCAGCTGGTGCCCGCCAATCTCAACCACCGCGTACGACTCGGCCGCGCTGCCGTGGCTGGGCTCCGGGCGGCTGGCTGCTGCCGGCGCCTCGGGGGCTGCGAGGCAAGCAGGCAGAGCAAGAGTGAGCGAGCGGCAAGGGCGGCAGGCGGGGCGGCGCAGCCAGCACCAGCCAGCCGCTGCGATGCGCCGCCACAAATGCATGCGCGCAGTGCTGCACCGTTTGCGAGCAGGGCAGGCCGGCAAGCGCCCTCAGCACGGCTGAGCAGCGCATTGCCCCACCTGCCGTCGCTGCTGCTCGGAGCTGCTGCCTGCTGCTGCGGGGGGCCACGCTGCGGGCCGCGGCCACGAAGGGCGTGGCGCGGGTGGCTGCGCTGCCCACCGCGCGGGCGGGGGCCCGCGCCACCGCCAGGGAGCCGCCCAGCGTCGCCTGCATGCTGCCCAGGAGTGTGCAAACAATGTGCGGTCGCCGGCTGCGGCTCAGGAGCCCATGCCGGGAGTGGCTAATGCGTGCATGGCGCCCGGCTTGAAGGGCTCATTGCAGCCCGGTAAGCTCACCCGACCAGAGGCATGTGATCGACACGAACAGCGCATGCAGCCGTGGGCGCTGTGCAGGCAGTGCCGCCGCCTCGCAGCCGCCCGCGGTGCCGGGCCGACCATGCGCATCCCGTTAGTTCGTTGATCGGTGGATCTTGATACGTTGCAGCCACAAATTGGATCATTAGTGAACTAATGAACGCCCATCCAGCGGTGAGCCGGTATTCCTGGGCATGATTAATGTGGATGGCGCCTTGGTTCCAGCACCCGCCTGCCGCTGCATGGCGGGGAGGCAATGCTTGCTGCGAAAGACCGGTTCACTCGTCTTCCTCTCTCCTCTGGCTGACTTCAGGCCAGTGGTTGCCTATGCTACCTCACCATGCGTCGCTGTGCGTCCGAGTGGTAGCTGGAAAGTTGGGCTGATGCTGTCCTCAGAGGTGTAATCCCTCCACAAGCACCCACTGCATGTCTGGCACACCTTAACCAGGCAGCACCCAGGTGGCGCGGCGGAGCCAGCGACCTCATCTCATGTTTATTGGTTGACCTCAGTGCTACCCGCACCCAGGGCTCAAGCTAGGTCCCGCACTCTGCTGGCGTCTGGTCGGGCAGGCGCAATTGCAAGGTGCGGCACAATTGCAAGGTGCGGCGGTGCGGCGGCGGCGGTTCGGCAGCTGGTGGCGGCGGCGTTGCAGGCGAGCACACGACGGCCGGGCAGCATTACCGCCTACAAGCCGTTAATTGACGTCATGTCGCTGCGCTGCAACCCTAGAAGCTGCCCGCACAACCTGGACTGGAGGCCACTGCGTACCCAATTGCTTTCGGCTCCCCCTTGCTTCGGCAACGCGTTGTATGGAATGCGGCGCTCATAGCGTGGTTCATCGCGCTGGGTGTGCGAGGGGTCCATGGCAGGAGGGCAGAACATCGCCTGTGGAGGCCGGAGGACCTCATTTCGACTCACACCGACAGGGTGCAGGGTGTACCACCTGCAAGGTGCCCGGTAAAGCAGGCGAAACAGTACCCCGCACCTCGTGCCGTGCAGGGTGACTAGCACTGTTGCCGCCCGATTTCCCAGTCCGTACCCCTATGCGAGGCGGCCGACGCACCGCGGCAGCCGGGTTTGCTGCACTTGCGGCTGCCTTGCTGTTTGCCGCCGGCGGCGTCGCCGCAGCTCCGCGAGCTCTGCGCCAGGGCCAGGAGCACAGCGCCAAACCTGAGGTGCACGACACGAAACACAGTGATGAGATAGTTCATATCGTGCTCAGCAGCCACTTTGATGTCGGGTTCACGGGTGAGTGTGGATGGAGGCTGCTTGCGGCAGATGATCATTCACAAACAGCACTAGGGCTGCACTTTGCACCGGGTGTACTTTGGCTTCCCCTGTGCAGCGATGGACTCCATCGTCCTCAACAACTGGTTGCACAACCACTTCCCAGCTGTCATTCGCCTTGCGGAGGAGCTGCAGAGGAGCGGCACTAAGGAGCCCTTTGTTTATATGGCTCATGTGCGATCCTGCACCTCTGTCCCGAGTTGGCCGCATGCACTGGGCGCATGGTGCAGATGCACCACTGGCAGGCACATGATGTACATTGTGTGCACCCTTCTTGACCTGCTGCAGTCGTGGCTGATATCGCTCGCGCTGGACTGCCCACCCAATATTGGGATACGCTGCCCGAGCGCCGCTGAGGTGGAGGCTTTGGAGGCAGCCATCCGGCAAGGAACCATCACATGGCACGGTGCGTGCTTGCATGTGGGACGAGCCATTGCTGAGGGACAGGTGGCAGGCATGACAGGCAGCGCAGCTGCGTAACTGCACGCCTTCACCAACTCTGCCGCCCCGCCTGTGCAGCGCTGCCACACATACCCCAGATTGAGATGTTTGACGAGGACTTGCTGCGGGCGGCGGTGCGCCTCACGCACGATTTGGACGCCCGCTTTGGCCTTCCGCCCAAGCAGACAATGAGCCAGCGGGATGTGCCCGGCTTCACGCGTTCAGCCATTCCCATCCTGCACAGCGAGGGAGTGCGCGCTGTCTCCGTAGGGGTGAATGGAGTTACGTCGCCGCCAGCGGTGCCATTCGATCAGCCCTTCTGGTTTCGTGACGAAGCCAGCGGCACGCAATTGCTTTCCTTCTGGCACCCAGGTAAACAAGCAGGTGTGATGCCTCTGTTGTACCATGCAGTTGCACTGCATGTGCTTGAAACTGCTCTCCCTGGTTGACTGTGTGCAGGCGGTTACACTGGTCAGCCTGTTGACAATGCCGACGAGTGCATCCACGCACCAGGGTTCAAGCGTCGCCTGTGCTTGTCATGGACGGGTGATAACACTGGTGCGTTGTGTTATTTGCTGTACGTGCCAGCCGGAGCGCATGCGCTGCAGGAGCCTGTCTGCTGCTGACCTGGGCTAGCAGGGCTGAAGTTTTCACGGCACCTTTCAAACATGCACAGGGCCACCAGCATTGGACCACCTGCAAGATGTGCTGGCGCGCGTTCGCAACCAGTTCCCTGGCGCCAAAGTGGTGTTTTCTGGCCTGGACGAGTTTGTCACACACCTCCTGGAGGAGGCGCCGCGCCTCAACCTGCCAGTGGTGAGGAGATGGTCACCCTGCTTGCTGCATGCACTCCTCTGCCCGCGTTGTGGCCGCTGCCCGCACCTTTTCTGACCATGCACGGCCTGTGCGTATGCGTGTTCTGCAGGTCACCTCTGAGATTGGCGACACGTGGATTTATGGCGTTGCTTCTGACCCAGCAAAGGTGGCAGAATATCGTGAGCTGATGCGCTGGCGGAAAACGGCGCTGCTACGCTATGGTGCTCCTGAATTTGCCCGCTTCGACCAGCTGTTTTTGAAGCTGCCAGAGCACACATGGAGCGTCAGCGTGCAGCACCTCGCTGGACACATTGGTACGTATGACAACCACGCCCTGCACGCTGAGGTAAGCATGTACGACGGGCTGGCTGTTGTGCAATGGTGCAAATGGGCCTGCATGCTTGTATTGCCTTGTTACTGCTTTACTGCTGTGGCGCCTCTGCGCTCAGCATGTTGGCGACAATGCCATGATGGCAAGCCTAATGCTGGACCACCTGTTCTATTTGCAGTTGGCCCAGAATCCTGTGCCGAGGGACATCAACGTCACCGTCTACTCCTGGGAGAGGCAGCGCAGCTACATCGGATGGGCAGTGGAAGCCCTAAGTGCGTGATATTTGGTTAAAAACCCCACCGGGCTGGTGTGCATGACAGCCAGCGCCGCTATACTGACCCCATGCCTACTCTGATCCTCTCACATTCAACACCCCCAACCCACTGCCACCTGCACGTTCAGATAGTGAAGAAGCACAGGAGGAAGCTCAAGCCGCGCTGACTGCCCTGCGGGCGGGCAACAAGCCACCCAACCCCACTGAAGCAGGCCTGAAGCGGGCTGACCCTTCCAAGCCACTGCGCTTTGCTCCACCTTCTGGCCATGGCTGGGAGGTGGAGCTGGATTCGCAAACGGGTGCCATTATTGGGCTGTGGGCACCGGGGCACCGTGCAGGGCATTCTGCCCAAGACAGAAATGGCAGCCTGGCCAGTCCCGCCTTCCCGCTTGGCCAGTTCATGTACAGCACCTTCTCAGGTGAAGTTCGCCTGTTGCGGAAGCTCTATGTGTAAGTCGTCTCAAGCAGTTTGTAGCGGATTGACGACATCTTGGCTTCATGGTACTCACTGCCGCAACTAACACACCACTCTGGTTCGCGCTGCAGGCCAAGATTACAATGATTACTACGAAAACTACCACTACCTGGCTGCGACAGGATGGTTTTTCACGGACTTTGCAAAGTATGGTCTGCCAGGTGCGGCGGCAGTTCATGTGGTGCAGCTGGGGCTTCCTCTATGTCACACCATCATCCCACAAGTCTTCGGCCATCAAACCTTGGCATGCTGCGCAGGGTCGGCAAAGCACACAGAAACTACACCCGCTTTGAAGACGGTTTGGCATGGGCCAAGTGCCGATGGCGGCCTTCACATTGTCACCAAGGTGGGCTACACCTAGTGGCACTAATTATTATAATGTAGGATGTGTTTTGCCAATCCTCCTTTGCAACCAGCGGGCCGTTGCCAATGTTCTGTCGGCCCAGCACGGGTGCCCACCACCTCCAAACCTGTAGGGTCATTTCCCAGATGAGCTGGTGCAGCAGGCAGGAGCGCCTCAGGCTGTCTGGACAGAAATTGTGGCGCCGCCTGGCAGCAATGAGCTGTCTGTGTCTGTCATATGGCAAAACAAGACACCTACTCGGCTGCCTGAGGCCACATGGGTCAGGTACACAGGAGGGGCGGGGATCTTTGGTGGGCGCAGCAGGGATGCTTTTGCAACAGATGGCCGCCTGGTTGCTGCGTGCCACACTCCTCTGCGCGCGTGATACCTGTGTGCTTTGCTGCCTGCCACAGTGTTGACTGTCGCTGCTGTGCTTGCACCTACAGGTGGACGCCAGACTCGCAGGCAGTGAACACTTCATCCTGGCTGATGTACAAGCTGGGCCGGCCCGTCTCCCCTTTGGACGTCATTCGCAATGGCTCTCATTCGCTGCACGTGGTTGGTGACGAGGGCATCGCTGTGCAAACCATGAGCGGCGCTTGGCTGCGCATCAGGTGCGCACTGCAGGCTATTGTTCCCAGCTGAGATGTGCTGTGCTGTGGGCAGATGTGATACAGGCTAAGCTATGCATTGTGCTGATGGGCTGCCAGGCGCATCTACGGTAAAACAATGCGAAACCTTTGTGGAGCTATGTACGCATAAACTGCCGCACCAACCCTGGCCCCGTGGCTGTCCCTGCAGCTCGCCTGATGTTGGGCTGTTGAGCCCAGGCCACCCCACGCCCTTCCCCGTGCTGGAGGGGCCGCGCAACCTGACTGCCGGCATGGCCTGGTGCCTGCACAACAACATCTGGGGTGAGGGTGCGAACTGGTGGAAGCCCTGCCAAGGCCCGTCCAGCTGCCAGCGCATGCTCACGCACCCACGCACCCCCATTTGTTTGTCAGTCTTGAACCACGCGCTCCCCTCCTGCACAGGGACTAACTATCCGATGTGGTACCCATTTTCACCAGAAGATGCCACCATGCGCTTCCGGTTTGTGCTGCGGCTGGACCAGCCAGCAGGCAGGCGGCCAGCACCCCTGTGGCTGCCCATGGCCTCAGTGCGGGGCATAGGGCTGCTGATCCTGGCCTGCGTGGTTGGGTTATTGGCAATCAATGGCAGCAAACGCTTCATGCACCGGGCAAGCCTGGCTCAGTAAGCAAGAGCATCATGCTCCTGCATCAGCCCTGCCGTCCAGGGTCAGTACTCTCTGCTTCATGCTGCTTTGTGGTTTGTTGTAGTTGCATTTTGGGAATATCCTGTGCATTCTCACGCCACCGGGTGCTGCTGGATACGTGTGTGATTGCTGCGGCATGGCGCAGTCTTTTATTGCTCAAAACTCGCCAGCTGAGGCTTGTGATGGCGTCATGACTTACAATCAAGAATCATTTGAAAAGCAGGTTGTACTTGGAACTATGTATTATGATCGGAAATAGAAAAGTACAGCATCAAGGCTTTATTGCTATAGGTCAGACGTGTTTTGTTCTACACCGGCCTGCGCCATACGCAACCTGAACCACGACAGCTAACACAGGCGCTGGACCGCAAGCAGCCGCGCACGGTCAAGTGCTCAGCGTTTCAACAGGTAAACAATGGGCGGGCATCTCGACCCTGACGAACGTCCATTCGACGCAGCAGCCACCGCCCTGCGTGCAAAAGGCAACATTGGCCCAATGGCCCCGGGTGGGACGCGGCTAAAATGCCCACCAGGTCCACTCCTCCCAGCCAACTTGGTTGCCTTGAACGCATCACATGAGCCACAAGCAGGCCCACTCACGTTGGGGTTGTCTTCTCTGCTCACAACGGCGTAGCCGAGGTCGGCAAGGTGGTAAAAGAACATCCCCAGCTCTGCAAGGCTCAGCTCGTGCATGGGCCAGATCACTTGATCCCAGTTCCCGCGGTCCTGCATGGTACACGCGAACTCTTGTTGAGGCGCAGCCTTCGAGTACAGCGTTCCACTGTTTGTAGCCTACACAGATGGTGAGCAGAACAGCTGTGGCAACCCACCTGGTGAAACTGCGTCATCTCATACAGCGAGCGATAGTGAATCTCCATGGAGAGCTGAAGCGGGAAGTTGCAGCTGTCATTGAACTTCAGGCCTGCGCAAATTGAGCAGCAAAACAACCAGCCTGAGCAAGCGGTGCTGGGACTTGCAGCCATGGAACGCAGCACACATTCAGCAGATCTGTTGAGCATCTGCTGCAGAGCACAGTCACTCGTTGCGCACCACCAATTAGCTCGTACTCAAAGCCCTCGATGTCATTCTTCCATATGGTGATTTGCGAGTGATTCAGCATTGAAGTGACATCGTTCAGAGTCATGAACTGCAGGCCGGCGCGTTTCTCAGTGACATCTCCCAGGCTGCGGTGAGTGGGTGAGTGGGTGGGTTGGGGTGATTCGTCCAGATGGGGGTGATTCACCCATTGCACGCTACGCTGGGCATGCAGCCAGCTGGCATGCTCACACATTTTGCATGCTTGCCCACTCACCAAATCTTGTGGAAGAAATGCCGCCCATGCGCAATGCTGTGCCCGTGGGAAATGGTGCAATCAAACGTGTGCACCGTGCAGGTGGTGGCCTGCAGCAGGGCTGGCTGATTTCGGCTTCAAAAACAATGCAGTGTGACCGACCCGTGGACAAAAAGTACTCAAAAACAAAAAAAAACTCCTGTGCCGGCAACTTGCCCGTAGAATGGCCTCCTCGAATCCGTACTCGCCGGCGCTGCCAATGCTGTAGGCCACGCAAGGCTCCTTGAGGCTGTTGCCTGCCATGCAGAGCCACTTGCCGCCATCCCCCTCCGGGCCCAAACGCATCAGGGGCGTGCCGTCAGGGCAGTCCACAAAGGGGTTGAACAGGTCATAACGTGAGTAAGCTGGCGGCTCGAGTCTGCACAAGAAAAGTCGGGATGGGCAGCAGTCAGGGCAGTCGACAGGAGTGGACTCAAAGCAGGGCGGCAGCAGCCATGATGACTGCAATAACTCCTGGCTGAATTGGTTGTTGGCACGCTTGCTGCTACCTGACAATGGGCTCCCATTCGTCGTCCAGGCCACCGTACTCCTGCTTCTCCAGGGCTGCATATTGCTTCTGCATGCGCAGAAACAGGTTGTCCCGCCAGTGCTGCAGCACTGCGCTTGCATTGGCGTACCATGGCGTATTCGCCACAAGTGCACGGGTGTAGCGCTCTTTCCCAGATGCTGCTGCTTGGGCAAAGGTTTGCTTGGGCCCCCGCACATCGGCATGCACGATGGTCTGGCTGCGGCAGGCGGGAAAGCTGCAAGTCAGCAAACCAGGGGTGCAGCGGTGCGTCTCTGAAGCTCAACCAGACCGCAGCAGTAGTTTGCAGCCATATGCATCCTGGGAAAGCCTTAGGGCCGGCAACCACGCGACGCCATAAGTTGCAAGGCGAAAAGCAGACCTCCTGGCACCCACCCAGTGGCTTCCGGACGCAACAAGACCAATGCTAGACAGATGAGGGCGGCCACAGCCACGGCCAGCGCGAGTTGGGGTGCCGGCAGCCGGGAGGGCGCGAACCGCGTGTCCCCCATGCCTGCTGACCCCGTTTTATTGTGGAGACGATCAAGGTACCCACGGCATTGAAAAGAGTCGCACTGTTGGGTTTCCAGCGGTGGTCCCATCCTCCCGGCCGCACGCATGCGTCACATTTACCCAACCAGGGAGCATGGCAACTGGCTAGAATTTGGAGTCGAGAAAGCAAAAGCTACGGGTCCATGGACGGATAACCGAGCTCTCATGGGATCAAACGTGCAACGCCAAGCCGTCCCATGCGGCAGTCATCCTGCCAGGTGAGCGGGACAGGGTCTGTGACGCCAGGGCTAGAGGCAGGGAAACACACACACGGAGCATAGCGTGGAAACCATCTGGCGCATGTCCTCAAGGAGTTTGCCTTTGTGGTCAAGCTATTCGACAAGGGGATCTGCCTCTCTGGCTGCTGCAGTTCCGGCAGCTTTGCAATAGCACATCGAAAGGCTTAACCACAAAGGCACGCATGAAGCATCTCGTGTTGGTCTGCAGGCAACGCACACTGCACGACTGAGCACACCAGCTGAAGTTAGAAGACAGACAGCATGAAGAACAGCAATAACTCCACGCCTGCTCATTCAGGACAGCTGGATGGTTAATGGTCATACGCCGCTGCTACCACTGCTCCAGCTGGGCTGGGTGCGAACATCACAAGGGAACATCGTGGACATTTGGGTAATAACCACGCACCTCGGTGTCTGAGACTTCACCTCCTATCAATTCACTGCTGCCAGCCACCATTGATCCTTGGCTGGCAGCAACCTTTCCACTGCAGAGCTTAACCATTCGGGAGACAGGGTGAGAGGAGCAGCAAAAGATTACAGCAACGTGCCAGCCAGAAGAGCAGCATGAGCACATGGTTGTGCGGCTGAGGGGGCAGCGGTGGCCACGGCAGCCATGGCAAGCGCGCAGCTGCGGCGAATGCGGCGGAAGTGGTTGGGCAGGGACGGGCGCTGGATGCAGTCCCTGCTCGAGCTGGCGGCGCAGAGCTGACGAGCAAGTTGGCATGGTGCCACACCAGCAAGGCGCCACAGTAGCAGATGGTCGTGTTCTGTGACCGCACCCTGCAGATTGCACTAGTTGAGGAGCGTGTGTGGCAGACGTGCTGCACTGCCAGCAACACTTCTCCTATTCACTTTACTTCGCAAGTATTACAGTCCGCGGAGCTAGACGGGACAATCGGGAGGGTATAGTCTGGATCAGATATGGGCCAGATAAGAACTACTGCTTCGATCCTAAGGGAACTTGGGGAGGGTTTCGAAGGATGGAAGATTGGGGAAAGGAGGGAGATGCGTTTAGCAGGGGAGGATGAAGGCAGGACAATGGGAGGGATAGTTGCCACCAGAAGCCCAGTTGTCTTCACTCAGGTTAGGAGCCGTGCGCCTGCCTAGCCATTGCCAGATCACATATTCATGGGCTTTGCCGCTGCCATGGCCTGCTTAAGGCTGCCACTCGGCTTGATGGCCATGGCAGCAACGGTGCGCCTGGTCTTGGTGCCCCTGCGGCATTGACAGAGTGTGGAGGGGCAGGGTGACGAAGAAGCACAGGGGAACATGCCTTCACCCACAACATGCTGCGCCATGGGGTGTGCACTAGATTCCGCAGTCAGCTTGCTTGTACCCCTGACTGCTTGTACATGCGTCAATGCAATGCTGAGCGCCAGTAGCTTGCCAGTCCAAACGGCTGTGCTGTCACACCCTTCAGCAGTGTGGCAGCCCAGCGGTCCCGGCTGGCGGGGCGGCACTCACTGCAGGACGCCCTGGTTGCAGGGCGGGATGAAGATCCTGGTGCCGGCGGTGATCCTGGCGGGCACGGTGGGGTTGGCGCGCATGAACTCGTTCACAGTGGCGCCGTAGCGGCTGACCAGGGTGGACCAGGTGTCGGTGGCGGTGGCGGTGTGCACCTGCGTGGAGGGCGAGGGGGAGGTGGGTTGTTGAGCCACGTGGCTTGTTGGCCGAGGTGGTTGGGCAGAAGTTGGCGAGCAGGGCTTGATGAGCGGGGCTTGTGAGCAGAGGTAGACAGCCCAAGAGCAGGGGTTGGCAGCCTGCATGCACTTGCGCCATGCCAAGGCGTGTGCTGACGACTGCAAGTGTGGCCCGGGCACCAACCAGCACAGGCACACTCTCGTGGGACGTACCTTGCAGGACAGGCCACGGGAGATCCTGGGGAACGATGTGCGCAGCAGGCGCTGGAGCTGCGTCTGGCCCTCAAGCGGGTTCCTGCAGGTGGGTGGGCGGGCAGGAAGCCCCAAGGCAGTCGGTTGGTTGGGCAGCCCACAGCAGAGATGCCCAACGGCCGGCAGCAGGCGCAACCAGAGGAGAGAGTAGCTGCACAGGAGCAGTCGCGGCACCATACGCCGCACATGCCATGGCCGCCGGCCAGCGGTTGCAAATTCCAGCTTGTGAAGGCATGTCATTGCGGCTCACCGGCACTGGAACTGCAGGTTAGCAAGCCAGAGGCGGCCCCTCTGGGCCCAGGTGAACTTGCTTGGGACGGAGCCGCCGGCGATGCCGGTGATCATCGTGTTGAGTGGGCAGCTGACCGTGGCCTCGCCACCGGACTGCGCACCCACTCCAAACAGCGCATCGACAGCCCATCCGGAGCGCAGGCCAACCGTTGTGAAGCCACCAACCTGGTTCACTGCACGGGCAGGGGCCACGGCAGCCGCGAGTGTTGTTAACAGCAAGCAGGACATTGCGTCGTGCACCAGAAGAAGCGCAGAGCAAAGACGCATTGGAATCCAGCGGGATACAGCGTCCTTACCGGTGCCGTCAGCCCAGCCGGGGTCAAAGCCAGGCTGGGCATCGATGGTGTGCTCGCTGCCGTCGGAGCAGGTCATCCGAACAGAGCCGATCCAGGTGGTAGAGCCCTTGCTCGGGTCAACAGTAGCGCCAGCGGTATACCTGTTGAAACAAGAGGCAGGTTGCTTGAACACGCGGCAAAAAGCTGCGGCTGGTCAGCAGGTCGGGGTAACCATCAAAGCATTCGCAATGACGTTGTGCCTCAGCTTGTAGCCTCACTCACGTCCTGCACCCGTGAGACACGCGCTGGAGGCGCGTCAAGGCTGCCGTGCATTAGCACGCACTTTCCAATGCCCAGCCTACAGCTGCCTGCACCACCCACTCACCACTGTGAGGGCTTGACCCAGAAGGAAACGGCAAAGGTTCCGTCAGGGCACTGGGCGTGAACTGGGTTGTCAACCATGCCGTTGACTGCAGCAGAAGTCAGGCAGAACATTCACAGTGACCAGCAGGAAGCTGCTCACTGGGTTGCTCAGCCCACAAAGCACAAGCCACTCATGGGCGGCCAACGGTTGCTGCCACCCCTGTGCTTACACTCTTGCACGTCGCCGCCCCAGGTGCCGAACGTCCGGGTCCAGGAGCCGGAGGGGCAGGTGATGCGCAGGCTCTGCCCATTGGTCAGAGGCCGGTCGGAGTTCAGCCCATTGTCCAGCATGATCTTGGCAGTGGTGGTGCCGTGGTCGGCAGCAAGCTTGACCAGAGAGGTGCTTGCGTACACGGTGACCGTCTTTTCGGTGCAGCCGGGGTTGGGAGGGGGGTCCACAGGTCCGGGGTTGTTGTCGGTTGGCACGTCGGCTGACACCACCTGGTAGGGGAAGGCCTCCACGTTGCACATGTTGACGCCCCGGGCGATGCGCATGTAGCCACCCTCACCCCACTGCGTGCCCCACGAGTTGCGGATTAGCCTGCACGAGTGGCGCAGCGCAGGTGTTGGATACATGATGGGGCAGGTGCGCGCTTAGGGGCCCCGGGCCCGAATGGCAGGGGGGGGATGGCCAATGAGGGCACGCAAGGCTGGGCTGTGGCATGCATGCGTGTATGCCACATCAGAGCCAGCACGAGTTGCAGCGGCAGCACCCGCTGTGAGCACAGCACCCTGGCCATCCAGCAGTTGGTGACTTGCCAGTAAGCGGCGTCCAGGTCCTGGTCATAGCCGGCTCCCACCACAACCACGGCATGGTTGACCGTGCCACTGCAAGCGCTGCTGATGAACACGCCCCCCGTGTAGTCATACCTGCAGCGGGAGGCAGAGTGCAGGTGTTCACCTGTATTTGCATGCAAGAGCTGTGCAACCTGGTGCCGCAGTCCACGTCGCCACCGGCAAGGCTTTTGGCTTGGAAAGGGTCCTGCACTGGCATGCCACACTGAACTCCAAGTGGCTTGCACGCCAGGAGCTCCCAGCTCACCAGGAGTTGTCGACTGTGACAGCCACGGCGATGGGGCCGTTCTTTAGCGCCTGCAGCATGGCCTGGGCGTTCTTGGCAGGCAGCGTGGAAAAGCTGGCCAGGCGAGAGACGGGGTTGAGGCCAGCCGGGCAGGTGCTTTTTTGTGCAATGTAGGGGTAGTTCGCTGAGGAGGTGACGCCGTTCCTGATCATATAATTGAACGCGCCGTCGTACCTGCAGGGCGGGAGGGTGGTGGCAGAGGCAGGGGAGGGCCGGTGGATACGAGGAGCTTCCATCACGTCTGACTCTTGACCCCAGTAAGGCTGCCATCTGTGCCATATGCGTCTGAGACGTCACCAGGTGTCCGGTGATGTGCCGCGCTGCTTGACCGGCTGCCCCAGCCGCGGCGGCAACAGGGCTTCGCCATACTAGCTGAGCCGTCACTCCCCAACACCCTCAGTGCTTGTGTCGCTGAGGCCCCGCGCACTCACCAACCACCGTTGCAGCCATTGTTGCTGGTGTCGCAATCCACCAGTTGCTTCTCACTGCAGGCCAGGGGGGGACCAGCAGGCATGGAGGGTCTTGCAGCCTGGCCATGCCAGTTCCAGCAACAAGCCCCTTTCCCAAGAGCGCGGCAGCTAAGCGGCAGCGTACCTCAGGCTGATCAGGTTGCCGGTGTTGGTGAAAGAGGCGGCCTCGCCCACGGCGTTGGATGCAAAGGCCCAGCTGCAACAGCAAGTGGGATTGGGCGGGTACAGGCGCGCCATTTTATGCAAGAGCCAGGATGCATGGATTGTAACCGCTTGCCAACAGCGTAGCTGCCTGCGCCGCAACACCACCTGCCTGTGGCGTGCTGCAGCTGCCCAGTTGTCACAGCGCTGGCGCAGACTGCTGATTGGTGTGCACTTGTGCAGGCTTACCACGAGCCGCACTGGCCCTGGTCCTTCACTTCTGGCATCGTGCTCGTCCTGCAAGGAGAGGAGAGTGAGGGAGTTGCATGCACTGCTCTCTTTGCAGCAGGATATTGCTCAGCAAAAGCACCGCCGCCTGCCACAGCCATCCTGTGGGATGAGAAGGAGGGCAGGAGGCGCCGCCCGTACAGCCCAGCTCTGAAATGGCGCAGCAGCCATGCGGTATGCTCAGCAGTCGGTCTACAGGCATGCACTAACGCAGCAGCTGCACACAATGCTGTGCACGCTGACCAGTCGGGAATGTCCTCCAGTGCCTGCTGAAGCTTGCGGGACTGGAAGGAGGAGGAGCTTGAGGAGGCGCCCCAAATCCGCTCGGCCAGCTCATCCAGATCCTTGGCAGTGACCTGGGAGGCAGCAGCGGGGCGACACGGCTTGCTGAGCTCCGCAAGGGGCCCACGGCAGAGCGCTAAGCGGAGGCCCAAACAGTCCACTGCCCCGTGACCTCTGTGCAGCCAGGCGCACACACCTGTGCGGAGGTGTTCAACTGCGCAGCACCGTCCAGCAGGATGCGGGACCTGGTGGTCCGGCGCCGGAGGCCCAGGAAGCCAGAGCGCTGGCTGTCGGTCAGCTCGGTGAACCGGGTCAGGCCAAACTGCAGCAGGGGTGGGCAGCGGGCGGCAGCTCAATGTGTCAATGCCCAGATGCATGGCTGAGGGGCTTGCAGGGCTGGGTCTGGGCCACGCATCGCTGGCAAGCTCAACTGCTGAGCGAGGGGCCGCCGCTTCTGGCCGGCCATCCGAGCGCCCGGGAGGGAGGCCCACTCACCACATGCTTGATATTGGTGGCCCGGTTGAGGGACTGGATCCTGTCCATCCTAGACTTGAGTGTGGCCCACCGGGCGGCGTTGTACTGCAGCGGCGTGGGCAGGGAACCAGGGCTACAGTTGAGCGGGGGGCAGGCTGTGCAAGCTCCGGTGCACAGCGACGACTGGGCATGCCGCCCAATGGCTTGGCCAATGCAAAGCTAGCGTGCGGAGCGGGGCATTAGGCGCGCAAGGACACCGCTGTTCAGCTGTGCCAGGACAGTTGGCAACCTTGCTGCACGACGGCGCGCGGCGTGAAGAAGCGCAGCGAACAAGCTTGGTAGAACTCACCGAAACAACTGGCCTGCGCACAGATTTGAGGTAGTTGTTGTACGCTGTCTGAGGTGTCTGCACGGAGCAAGGGTTCGATGGTTATTGTTGTACAGGGCAGCAGGGGCTTGGTGTGGCACGCCTCTCGGCGGGGTCGGCTGTCCACCTGCGCGCCTGCCAAATGCTGTATAGTGCAAGCAAGAGCAGGGGAAAGGGCAGATAAAGGCCAAAACAGCCACTTAATACTGGGACGGGGCGCATGGCCGGCGGCGGCCGGTAGGCGAGCTTGCGCACCTGTCTGGACAGGTCGTTGATGTATGTTACTGAGACAGTCTTGAAATTCGCCAGCTTTGACGTAGCAGGGGCCATCGAACCGTCGATGGGCGGCAGGTTTTTGTCTGCCGCCACACAGCTTGCGCACGCTGCCAGCAATAGGGCCAGCGGCATTAACGCCGCACAAAGGCGCAGTCTGGCCATCGGGAAGGGCGCTGGAAGGCCCGCAGGCTTAGGTGCCTGTACGTTGTAGACCACTCTGTGCTGCCCAGGCCAGGCAGAGCCGAGCGAGTGGCTCAATCGAGGAGAGAAAGAAGGCGAGAACGCTGGCGAGAGAGGCGATATATGGTCGATTCAGGCAAGCAGCTTCCTTGCGCATCTGTGCCTGGTCGGCGCAGACCCTCTGACGTCCCCGGCGCGAGTCCGCCCGTGTGATTTTGGGCCACCAACCGCTTGCTAACGCTTGCCATAAATGTGCCAAAGCGCCCATGCAGTCAAGGTCTGCAAAGAAAAGAGGCGTTGGATGCACGCATGTGGCCAAGTGAGACAAGGGCGGGAAGGGGCGGGACCGCACTGACTGCGGTGCAGCCTGTGCAGCCCATAGGCAGTGGCCCGCAGACCAGACGACAAGTGATACAACTGGGCGGGAAGCCTCCACAGCAGCAGGCAGGTGGACGACTGGCGTCCATTCGCTTGTGGGCAGCGTGCTGTGCATACTAGTGTGCAGCCGCAGTGGTAGGCGCACTGAGGGAGCACCAGTGGGACCCATGCCAGCTGTAGTTGTCCCCACTGGCGGCGCCGGCTGGTCAGGGCATGCCTGCTGCAAGATCACAAACTGTCTGAACATACCACTCCGAACTCCTGCCTTCGGAACATAGCGGGCAGAGGAGGCGTCAGTGGTAGGTAGGGAGAGCTACAGCTTGGTCGAAGGCCATCATGTGCCGTTGGGGGAACGTTACTTAGCCTCTAAGCACCTCAAAGCGCTGTCCTTCATCGTCAACCATCAGAGCGCCCTGCCTCAAGAAATCTCTGCCCTTCTTTGCACTGTTGGCCACAACGCAGGCAGGCGCTGCCCCCCATGTGCCTCATTTGCGGGCCAGCACAGCCACCGGTGATGCTAGCCTTGCAGCAGAAGGCCGAATACAGGGCTTACATGTTCAGCAGACAGGGTAAGAGGGGCAGCAATAACATTACTCCTGGCCATGATCACACGCCGCTGTTGCCTGCTGCACTGTTGGCAATGACGCATGCAGGCGCAGCCAACGCCGTTCCTGACTTGCCCACAGCAGACAGCCGGCTGGGGCGGCCGTGCTGCACGCCAGCTCGCGGCACGCCCTCCCCTGCTGCTTGTGCTGCTAGCCGCTCATGGAACGCAGCCAGCTCTCGAGCGTCAAAAGACAGGTTGCGGCTGCTTTGCCGGTAGTGGAGCAAGCCGGCAGCCGCTGGCATGGCTGTGCCTGGCCTGCTGCCGCCGGCTTCGCTGGTCGACTGCACGTTACCGCCTGCCTGCTGCTGAAGCTGCTGCTGCTCACCCGCCTGCTGCTGTGCTGCGCCCTGCTCGCCCGCAGCCACAGCCAAGGGCGTGCCAGGTTGGGACCCTGCCTGGCTGCTGCTCACATCAGTCGCAGCGCCCAGCGACGGGGCAGCGGTGCCTGCATGCGGCGTGCCAGTGGCCTGCCCCAGCCGCTGCTTGTTAGCTTCGTACCACTGCAGGGCAGGTGTGGCAGGGGGAAGAGCACATCAGCGCTTCTGCTTCTGTTCTTCTGACACGTGCCAAAACAGACACTGAAGTAGCATCGCGCAGTCGTGACCCACTGCACCAGCCGCATCCACCGTTCGCTGGAGGCTCATGCATCCCTCACAGCAGCAGCTCAGCAGCCCATCCCACCTGCTTGGCGCTGTCGGCGCTGAAACGCGAGCGGCTGAAGCGGATGCGGCGCAGCTTGCGGGCGCCGCCCTCCGCCGCAAACGACAGCAGCACGCCCGGCTCAAACTCTTCTGTCCACTCCCCAGGGACCGCTGGCGAGTCGGGCAGGGGCCCAGGGCTGCCGCTGCCTCCGCCAAACACCGCTGCTGGGCTGTCCTGCTGCTGCTGCTGCTGCTGCTGCTGCTGCTGCTGCTGCTGCTGCTGCTGCTGCTGCTGCTGCTGCTGCTGCTGCTGCTCTGCCAATGGCTGCGCTGCAAGCCCCGCACGTGCCGCATACAGCGGCGAGGCAGAGGATGGGGTGGCAGGGCGGGCAGATGGCGGCGTGGTGTGCCCACCCGGCAGGACAGGCGAGGCTGAAAGGATGGGCTCCAGCGGCGGGCCAAGGCTGCTGCCTGGAGAAGCCGCCACTGCTGCCACGGCTGTACCACCTGCTGCCATGGCTACACCACCTGCTGCCACAGCCGCCTCGCCCGGCCGGCCCGCCAGCTGCGCCTGCTGCCACGCCAGCGCCGCCTCCCGCCGCTGCAGCTCGGCGGCCCAGGCCGCCAGCTTGGCCTGCTGCCCCTCCAGGTGCCGCTCCTTCTGCTGCAGCATGCGCTCCAGCGCACGCAGCGCCTGCTCCTCCTCGGGGCCGCCGATGCCAGTGGAGCTGCAGGCGGGGAGCAGGGATCAGCCGGGAAGGCAGGCTGAGTAACCAGGCCTTGGGGAAGCCACCAACCATCCGGCACACCTTGCCATTAGATTAGCCAGCAGAGAAGCACTAGAGCAGCCAACTGCCCGCACATCATAACGCAGCTCACCATGCCGCAGGCGACGTCTGCGGCCGCTGCCGCAGGCCGGTGGGCGGCCGTGCCTCCGGCGGCGACGCCGCGGACTGTTGCATTTCCCGGAAAGCCCCCGCTGAGAGGGCTACCGAATCGCGGAGGCGCTGCTCCACGCTGCGCCCGCTGTCCGACCGTGGCGCCGGCTGCTGCGCACGCTGCGCCTTCTCCAGCCGCCGCTGCGCAGGGCAGAAACACCGGAGACAGAATGCGATGAGAACAGCAGCCGGATGAGAGCAACAGCCATCACAACTTCCACCGCAGGATCCCCATACAGAGTCACACCTGCAAAGCATCTACAGCCTGCATCAGCCTGCACTGGCCGCTGAGCCGACGTATCCCAACCCAAGCACACACCTGCAGCTGCTCTATCAGCCGATTCTTCTCGGCCAGCTCATCCTGCAGCGCCGCCACGCTGCTGCCCGACCGCACGTCGTCCAGAGCCGCTGCCAGGTCGGCGCTGCTGCTCAGCGCGCGCTGCACGTCGCCGCTGGTGGCCGCGCCGGCGCCGCTGCCGCCTGCACGTGCGGCGGCGAGGAGTGGAGCACTCAGTCAGCAGCTGGGCAAGAGCACAGCAGGAGCAACGGAAGCAGAAAAGGTGGCAGGCTGCAGCAGGGAGCCCAGAGGCAGTGGACAAGTACAAGTAGGACAAGTTACAGCAGCTGCCTCCCCCTGCCGGCTCGCCTTCATGCCCCGCCGCGAGGTCGTCGTCAGAGTGGTGCCGGTGCCGCCAGGAGGACAGGCTGCTGATGTCGCTGCGCCCGCCACCGCCGCCGCCGCTCAGCGTGAAGCTGCGCGCCGAGGTCATGCCTGCGGCGGCAACAGGCAAGATTGTGTGGAGAAGGCGTCAGCCGGGATGCCAGATGGTGCTCCAGATATGAGCAGTGAGAGCCATGCAAAGATATAGCCGGAAGGCTGCAGCCAGCGAGGAACAATCCCCAGGCAGCCTAACCTGCACTGAACTACTTGCCTGCAAGGTGGGGGTGCGTCCCCGGCCCGGCGTACGTGCTGCGCCTGCTGAAGGCCTGCGCTCCCGGCGCACTTTGGCTGTACGCCCCCAAGCCACCTGGAGCCTTGACTGGGCTGCCCACCGACACCAGGCGGTGGCTGCCGCCGCCCTCGCTAGACAGAACAGTGCTGGCGGTGCGGTCGCTGCGCATGCGCTGCAGCCTGCCCGGCGCCGCCTGCCCCTGCTGTCCCCGCTGCTGCCCCGCAGTGACGTGCAGCGTGGAGTAAAAGTGGCTGAAGGAATGGGCAGGCCCTCGGCCGCTGCCCGCCGCGCTAACACCGCCCACACTCCGCACGCTGCCGCTGCTGGCCCGCGCCAGGTCGGGCGGTCCTGCCGCTGCTGCACCACCACCTGCTACGCTGCCCTCATTGCTCTCCTTAATGCTGGAGCGTGTCATGAGGCTGAAGCTGCGCCGCACCATGGCCATGCCGCCGCCGCCGCGCTCGCTCTCCCGTCGGCTGCTGGCCGCACTGGAGCTTGGGGCTACCGGCGCCTGGAAGCGCAGCTGCTTGGGCTCTGAGGTCAGGGCATACAGCACGCGGCTGGCCGCCTCGCCCTCCTCCCGGCTGTCCGGCTCCCACCGCTGCACGTTGTGCTCGCACACCGCCATTGTGTTGCTGCCGCCGCACGTCACCTGCGGCAGGGAGGGGTGGTGGGGAGTTGGATGAAGGCAACATGCACTTGTGTGGGCGGATCGCGTGCAAAACCAGCAACCTGCAGGATGGCAAGCCCAATCGGCTACGTCCAGCAAGGACTGGCTAGCTATCCACATCAGCCTGTGCCCTGGCATGTGGGCATACTCTGCAATACGCCACTTGCACCCAAGCCAGTAACAACAACCAGCACAGCCGCAACTGCGCCGCCGCACCTGCAGCACAGGGCGCCCCTTGAGCGCATCCACAGCCAGCGGCGCCATGCTGTCCTCAAAGCTGCGCACGCCCAGCTGGCCCTCGCTGCCGCGGCCCCATGCAAACACGGCCCGGGCCGCGTGTTCGGCAGGGCGTGCCGTCCGCCGGTCCAGTGGCCGGCCCACTGCCACCACGTGGTGCATGCCGCATGACACCTCGTCGATGAAGTTGCCTGTAAAAGGGTGGTGGGAAGGAGAGGTAGGGGTGGGTGCATTGTCTGAAGGCGCTGGCTGCGGCACTGCACCTGCGGTTGTGCTGTACTTGCCCTGCTGCTCACTCAGTGCCGCTCGTCACCTGCCCTGCCAAATTGGACACTGCTGCTCCCGGCGTCGAGCACGGTCAGCCCTCCCAGCCCACCTTGCAGCTGCCCACGCACGAGCTCTGGCAGGGTGGCCCCCTCCCAGGGGCAGTGCTTGAGCGGGCCCGAGGCGCCGGTGGCACCCATCTGGAACACGCGCCCCCCGGTGGTGACCGCCACGGTCAGGTGGCTGCCCGCCGCCACGTGCCGCACTGCAGGCCAAGGGTGGAGGGGCAGTGGGGTACTGTGCCCGCACTTAGCCAGCTGTTTGCATGCATGCGCTGCTGCACCTGCAAACCACAGCCAGTTGCTGCTGCCTCTGGCATGCGCAAGCCTGCAGCCCAATTTCAAGCAAGCACAGCAGCAGCTGAGCCGGCGCCCACCCTGGCGGTGCTCCATTGCGCCCAGCACGCGCGTGGGCAGCAGCTGGCCGCGGTACAGGTCCACCTCCCCGTGCCCCAGGCAGCCCTGCGGAGAAGGAGAGATGGGTGCTAAGCGTGGTGTTTCTGCAATGCGCTGATACCTCCACCAGCAAGGCGTCCTGCTGCGACCTGGGGGTGTGTGTCCCGCACCCACCCCGGCACCTGAACAGCCAGCCGTGGCCGGACAGTCTGCATGCAGGCAGACACCTCCACAACGAATGACGCACCCTCCGCAGGCAGGCCGACGTCCCCACAATGCAATTTCCACCCTCTAAAGGCCAGCCCACCTTGTTGCTGTCGTGCTTCTCGCTGGAGCCAAAGGCCACCGACTCGTTCACGCCGCCCCAGGTGTACAGCGCGCCGCCCTGCCCCTCGTGCACCAGCGAGGCCTGCGGGGCAGCACAGCAGCAGTTGTTTTGTGGGCAGCGGTGCTGAAGCCAGCGGTTGCATCCATGGCCAGCTGGGCGGTTGGCCCAGCTTGGCTGACACCCAACTCTCACCACCTCCCCCTCCTCGCCCACCTCTGACAAGGCGCTGCTGGTGCTGTTGTTGCGCTGGTGCGCGGCGCCTCGATGCGCCGGGCTAGGGGGCGGCATACCTGGCAGGGCGCCAACCACGTCACCACCACCTCCAGGTGCCGGCGGGGCAAAGGTTGCGGGCGAGTCGGCCTTGAGCGGGCTCTGCTGCAGCTGCGGGGGCAGCGGGCTGCCCTCCGGCTCCACCACTATCGCAGCGGTGTGCCACACGCCGCAGGCAACCTCCAGCACCTGCACACGTGGGGAGGGCAGCATGCCAGCAACGGCCTCAGCAGCAGCTGCTTAGCTCGCAGCTAAGTAAACGGGACAGGCGCTCAGCCCAACAGAGCTGTATCAGGCAGCAAGACAGGACAGCGGATGGGGGCTGCAACATGCACACATCCTCGCGGCTGCAGCCTGCACATTCAGCGGGCCCCCAGCGCATGCGCACCTGGCGCCCCGCCAGCGCCTGCACCAGTGCGGGCTGGCTGCGGTTGCCCTGGTCGCCGTGGCCCAGCTTGCCGCCAAAGCCCTCGCCCCAGCTGAACAGCCGGCCATCGGAGGACACAGCCGCGCAGTGGAAGGGGCCGCACGAGACCTGCAGGTGCAGGGTGGGAGGTTTGCATGGTTGCGGGTGTGCAGTTCACCGCAGGGAGCGCAGCAGCATCGGTGGAGAGTGCAGGTTCGCAGCAGGGCAGCTGCAAAGCACAAGCAAGCGGAAGGTAGGTGAGGGAGACACCCTGCTGCACAGCAGGCAAGCCGCCCAACCCACCAACGTGCCTGCATCAGCAGGCCTCACCTGCACCACCCGCTGCCCCGCCAGGTCGCCCCGCACGTGCAGTGGCACCAGCTGCGGCCGGCTGTCCATGTGCAGCCGGCCCCACATGAAAAGCGCGCCCGTGTCGGTCACGGCAGCTGTGCAGTCGTCGCCGCAGGCCACTGCCACCACGCACTGGCCGTCCAAGCCGTGGTGCACACGCTGCGGCTGCGGCTGGTCCTGCAGCCAGGGAGGGTGCAAGAGCAGGGGCTTCAGCAACAGCAAGCAGTGGAAGAAGCTTCAGCAGTTGCTAGCATCACGTGATATCCTGCTGAACAGCCAAAAAAACCACGGGGCTGCTGCCATGCACGAATCTGCTCAGGATTCAGCAGCCACCTAGCACAACCCCTCTCCTCCCCCCCTTACCTGGTCGTGGCCCAGGCCCAGCTTGCCCGCCCGGCCCTCGCCCCATGTGTAGAGCGCTCCGGTAGCTGTCACCACCGCCGCATGCTTGCGCCCCACCGCAGCCATGCTGGCATCCAGGAAGGCACCGCCGGGGGCCAGGCCGGGGGCGCTGCGGTGCTGCCAGCAGTCCTCCTGCGCCCCGGTGCTGGACCGCACGCTGGCTGCGACCGGTGCCCGCTGCGCTGCGCCCCACGCCAGCAGGTCGCACGGGCTGCGGTCGCCTGCAGACGCCCCCGCTGTTGATGGCACGCGCTGCAGCAGCGGTGGAGCAATGGAGCAGGTGTAGGTGCGGCTGCAGGTGGTGTCAACTTTGCACTGCGAGCAGTAGCACATGCTGTCGATGCACCACCGGCTGCACGTGCCTTCCCTCCGCAGATGCTCTGCACAACACACGCACGCGCGCACCTGCAGCACGCGGCTCTCCTGCAGCCAGCGAGCCATCTCTGACGGCAGCGTACTGGCCTTGCTGCTGCTGGCTGGGGCTGCTGGTGCTGCCGCCGTGCCAGCTGCTGCCGCCGCGCCAGCAACAGGGGCACCCAGGGAGCGCAGGTAGCGCACCAGCGCCGCCAAGCCGCCGTACCACAGCTCAAACTGCTGCTCATCCGCGCAGGTCAGGTCCAGCGTGCGGCTGCTGCCGTCCTCATCGGTGTAGAGTAGCGAGAAGGAGCGGGCGGGCTCGCGCAGCGGGTGCCGCCGAAACACCTCGGTTGCCTGCCCCGCTGCCACCTCGCCCACGCTGCGCAGCTTGACCTGCCGGGCAGACGCGTTGGAGGGGTGCGTGGAGTGAGGCAGCTGCAGTGTGCTGCTGTGTGTCTGGCCTCCTCTGCATGCAGCCAAGCACGCACAGCAAGGTGGGGCATATAGTGCTCAACCCACCCACCCACATCACCGCACCCACCTGCTTGAGGGAGCCGCTGGCGGAGCGCCAGCGCAGCAGCGTGTCGCAGGCGGTGACCCGGAAGTAGTGCACCTTGGGCTTGCCATGCCGGCCGTGCTTGAGCAGCAGCGCGCCCTGCGGGGCCAAGGATGGCCATGATGGGTAGGGTTGCAGCCAGCGTGCGGCAGCACCCAGCTTCCCCACCTACCGGACCGACCCGCAGCGCCCGCAACCTCGCACCTTGCGGAGGGCGGTCAGCGCCTCCTCCAGCGGCCGCCGGGAGCTGCGTGGCGAGGCATCTGGTCCCAGCACGTCGCGCTCGCTCACCAGCTGGCCGGCCTGGGGAAGGGAGCGAGGCGGTCGGGTGGCGGTCGGGTGGCGGCGGCGGCGGCAGAGAGGATGTTGGAGCAGACGGCACGGCGTTGCGCTGCTGGTGGACGCCACCTTCATCCAGCCTGACGATCACAGGGCACTGGAGACAGCGCACGGGTTCAGGGGCTCTGGAGAGGGACCAAAGGCGCTCTGACCGCAGCTCTCTGAGCAAACCCACCAGGTACACCAGGCCTCCTGCAGCGCTGCCCGCCATCACTGGCGCCCTGAGCAGCTCATCCTGTCGGCTCGCAGCGTCAGGGCGTGCACCACTGCGGCTGGCTGCTCGTCTGTGCACTGTTGGGTGCGATCGCAACTGAACGAGGCAGCCTGCAGCGTCTGACAGCACACGAAAACCTTGCTGCATGTGGCATTGAAAATTCAGGTGGTGCCCCAGCGCCGCTCGGCATTTTGCTGCAGACTCAGCGGCATTGCCACAAGTCACGAGCAGCGCGGCGCGGCGCCTTGAGCCCCCTAGCCTTCCATGGCCCGGCAATGCTCGCTGTGCGCCGCCTGAAGCAGCCGGCGCGCTGCCTGAGCTTCGTCCGCAACCTGGGAGGCTGTGCCGCCGCACAGTACAGCGCCCAGCCCGAGCCGGCCGCCGCCGCTGGCGCTCCTGCCGCCGAGGACGCCTGCCACGGGCACGCGCACGTGCAGCAGGCACACGCCCCTCCGCCGCTGCCGCAGTCGCAGCCCCAGCAGCCCCAGCAGCAGCAGCACAGGATGGAGCGCAAGGCTCTGGCGCCGCCCGGCTACTCGCGCACCTTTTACAAGCGCCAGCTGCCCTCCCCGCCCGCCATCGAGTTTGCCTCGGACCGGGGTGAGCACCGGGGCAACGGCAGACGGCCTTGTCTTCCTCATTATGTGTGCCTTGCGGTGCAACCTGCAGTGTTTCTGTCTGAACAGTCTCCACCACAGGGCTCATGTCGTCGTGTGCTGCCGCCGCGCCACCACATGTGTGCAGGCAAGCAGGTGTTTGCAGAGGCGCTGGCTGAGGGCACCATGAACAACTTCTTCAAGCTCATCGAGCAGTTCCGCACGCAGGCGCGATGTGATGCACACTGCACTGACTGCTAGCTGCTGCTGCTGAGCATCACGTGTTATGTGCCGCATGGCGCATCACTTTGTGTGGGGTCTCGATGCTGTGCGTGGCAATCGAGGCATCTTTGCGGCGCTGCCGTGCATGCCAACTCAAACCTGTCATGATGTGGTGTCATGATGCACACCCTGCTGCTGTTGCATTGCATCACATGTCTTGACACATGCATTGCGTCACATGCCATGCACATGCGGCACATGTTGATCTGTTGCTGCTCCACATGGTTGCTGCCGTCATGCCAGCTGACCCGCCATGTTTGTGCCGGCCACGCCGCAGGACGAGCCGGCCTACTGCGGCCTCGCCTCGCTGGCCATGACGCTCAACACGCTGAGCATCGACCCGCGGCGCACATGGAAGGGGCCCTGGCGCTGGTGAGATGCCACGGGGCGCCACCAGGCCAGAGGGGTGTACCATGTGATGCCACACATGCTTTGCACATAACTCATGAGCACGCAAGCATGCAGGGTTGCCGCTGGCATGCTGCCCTTGGGCTGGACTCGGCATGACAGACCTTCATGTCATGCCCCGACCCTCATGCTCCCTGCCCCTGCCCCCCTCCCCCGCCAGGTTCCACGAGGAGATGCTCGACTGCTGCCACCCGCTGCCCAAAGTGCGGGAGGAGGGCATCACACTCACCCAGGTGCGCCAGTGAAAGGCGGTTGCACATGCCTGCCCGCCCAAGCTCAGACCTGCACTGACCTGAGGCCAGCATGGTTTGGGTGTGTGCATGTCCAGCTGCACTCTGCGCTGGCCGTGGGTGCTGTGCCATCATGCGAAGCGCCTTGCGCTCCTCACCCATCCACCCGCGTGCTGCCTCTCCTTCTACATCCAACCCACAGGCTGCGTGCCTGGCGCGGTGCAACGGCGCGCGGGTGGAGCTCTACCCCTACGGCTCGGTGGGGCTGGCCGAGTTCCGGGCCATGGTGGCCGAGGCGTGCCGGTCAGCGGAGGAGCACATCATCGTGTCGTACAGCCGCAAGGAGTTCCTGCAGACGGGTGGGTGCTGCTGGTGATGGACGGCTGATGGATGTAGGGGTGCGCTGGCACATCATTGTGTCATACAACTGCAAGGAGTGACTGCAGACGGGTGGGCTCTGCTGCTGATGGACAGGTGGCGGATGCGCAGGTGTGCGGGGTTGCAGCGCCAGGAGTTCCTGCAGTCGGGTGGGTGCTGATTTGCGGTTAAAGGTCAAGCACATCATGTGGCAGGCGTTGCATCTGAATTTTAATTATTCTCAGTGTTGGGTGGCGGCTTGCCATGTACATGCCGAGCTGCCAACGCATGGCCACCGGCCCGCCCGTGCGTGCTGCCCTGCCCCACTTGCCGAGCTGTGCCCCCGCCTGCCCCCACCACCCACCCTGCTCTGCATGCTTTTCACCGCTTTGCCTCACATGCCTCATGCCCCACCCACCACCCATCTGCCACCCGCAGGCGACGGCCACTTCAGCCCCATCGGCGGGTACAGCGCCAAGGAGGACCTGGTGCTCATCCTGGACACCGCGCGCTTCAAGTACCCGCCCCACTGGGTGCCACTGGAGATGCTGTACAAGTGAGGGCTGCAGGGGTGGTGTGCGCCCAACTTTCACGGAGCATGCAGGGCTGGCAGCAGGGCAAATGCAGCGTTGCCCTGTTGTGTGGGCGTGCTGTCATGTGTGTCAACCCCACCACCATCCCCACGCTGATTGCCCCGCACCTCATGGCCCTAGCACCCACACTGCACCTCACATCCCCTCCCACTCCAACCCTGTCTTACTGCCGCAGCGCAATGGCGCGGCTGGACCCCGCCACGGGCCGCCCCCGCGGCTTCATGCGCATGGGGCGCTCCCCCCGCCGCGACTCGGTGCTCTTCACGCTAGACGTGCGGGATGCGCACTGGCGCGAGGCCAGCAGGTGGGCGCCGGCAGCCATTGTTTGGGGAGGCTCAAGTTGGAGCCAAGGCTAAGGAGTTGGGGACAAGGTGATGCCAGCTTGTGCCTGCTGCTGTGGCCGGGCCTGCCCAGCAGGTACGTGATATTACGTGTTACATGCTTTTATACATGCTGTAGCTGTTCGCTGTGCTTCAGCTTGCAAGCATCATGAGGTGCACGGCTAGTCACACATGGCAAACAGCAATGCTTGCCTGCCCATCCTGCCATGCAGGTACACGCTGGAGCACATGGCGGGAGTGGTGGCGGCCGCAGCAGCAGCGCCCGGCGCCACGGCTGAGGGCATCCTTGCGACCGCCGCTCGTGAAGCCCCCACCGCTGCCCTGCGCAAGTTCATTGCTGTGCGCACTGCGGGCAGCACCACGCACGGCGGCGTGTGCATCCAGACGGCGGCGGTGCACACCTTTCTGCGGGAGCTTCGCGGCATGCCGCTGTTTGATGCGGTGACGCCGGCGCTGCCGCTGCCGCGCACCGCCAGCAGCGGCAGCTTGGACGAGGTGGCAGCCACCAACTGCTACACGCCAGCGCCAGATGGCAAGGGCTGCTGCGGCGAGGCAAACGGGTGTTCGCAGCCCACGACGCCGGCTTGCGCCCTGCAGGCAGCGCAGCAGCAGGAGGAGCAGCGGCGGCAGCAGTCGGCGGCGGACCCGCAGCACGGCCAGCAGCAGCAGCAGCAGCAGCAGCAGCAGGATGGGCAGCAGCATGCACAGCAGCCGCGCAGCGAGTCGCACGACAGCCTGGCGTCCACTGCAGCGGCCAGCTCCTCCCCCGCTCTGGCTGCCTCCAGCGCCGAGCCGGCGGTCAAAGAGGATCTGTCTCGAGAGCGCGCCTGCATGCTGCTGCTCATGTCGCCCAAGGAGGTGTGGCGGGAGATTGGCGACGAGCGGCTGCGGGGCGAGGTGCTGGCACTGCTGGACACCGGGGCGCACTCGGGTAAGCGGGCGGGTTGGGTTGAGTTGGGTGTGTTGGCCTGGCGGAACCTGCTGTGGTTGGTTAGGAGGGTAGGTGCCTCGCGGCCGGCAATTAGTTGAGCAGTTGCACTGGAGTCCAGATGCCGCTAGTCTTTGGTGACAACAGCACTACATGTAGTTTTGCATGGGCCAGTACAACATGTAATTTATGCATGGACCGTGTGGAATGATGACAGCTCCATCCTGCTCCCGCACAACTTCCCCTCCCCACCTGGCACCCCTGCCCGCCCTCCCATTTGCGCAGTGGTGGCGGCAGAGGTGGAGTACCTGTCGGCCCAGCTGTGGCAGCTGCCCATCATGCAGCAGGCACTGGAGGAGAGCGAGGCGCTGGGGCACACCTGCCCCGTGCATGGGGCGCCTCCCGAGGGCGAGGAGCAGAAGGACCGCTGCCTGCCCTTCAGCGACGGCGCGGAGCAGCAGCAGCTGGCCATGCTGCTCAGCAGCATCAGCTGAGCCGGCTGGCGCGCAGGCGCCCAGGGCTAACCGCCCTACCTTGACATTGTTTCTTTCTGTACACTAGCGATTTATGTCGGAACTGTAGCGCAGCCAGCTGCGTCTGAATAACGAGACAGAGTGATCGCATTCGGAGTGGCATGTGGGAGCACTGGGCACTGCGGGCCGGCGGCAAGCACCATGCAGCGCACATGCGGTGTGGTGGCGCACAATACAGCTCACATGCGGTGTGGTGGCGTTTGTAGCCCTCCCCACCGCCGTCAAACTGGAGGCACACCACATAATAAACTGTCCAAGGGCGGCGTGGCCGGGGCGCCGCCGTGCCCGCGGCGCCCCACCGCCGCCCGGCACACCATGCGGGCGCCATCATGCACACTGGTCAGACGCCACATGTAATGTGCACACCGTGCGTGATCCGTCACAAACAAAGGACAGGAATGCATGGACAAGTAGACATCCAACAAATCAACGGTTTGAAATGGAGATGAACGCACCTCCCACCCCACCCCGCCCCACTCGCCACATGCGATTGTGCACCGCCGTGCACGGCGCAGCAAACAACAGGTGCGGTGTGGTGGCGTTTGTAGCCCTCCCCACCGCCGTCAAACTGGAGGCACACCACATAATAAACTGTCCAAGGGCGGCGTGGCCGGGGCGCCGCCGTGCCCGCGGCGCCCCACCGCCGCCCATTCACACCATGCGGGCGCCATCATGCACACTGGTCAGACGCCACATGTAATGTGCACACCGTGCGTGATCCGTCACAAACAAAGGACAGNTAGCACCCACACTGCACCTCACATCCCCTCCCACTCCAACCCTGTCTTACTGCCGCAGCGCAATGGCGCGGCTGGACCCCGCCACGGGCCGCCCCCGCGGCTTCATGCGCATGGGGCGCTCCCCCCGCCGCGACTCGGTGCTCTTCACGCTAGACGTGCGGGATGCGCACTGGCGCGAGGCCAGCAGGTGGGCGCCGGCAGCCATTGTTTGGGGAGGCTCAAGTTGGAGCCAAGGCTAAGGAGTTGGGGACAAGGTGATGCCAGCTTGTGCCTGCTGCTGTGGCCGGGCCTGCCCAGCAGGTACGTGATATTACGTGTTACATGCTTTTATACATGCTGTAGCTGTTCGCTGTGCTTCAGCTTGCAAGCATCATGAGGTGCACGGCTAGTCACACATGGCAAACAGCAATGCTTGCCTGCCCATCCTGCCATGCAGGTACACGCTGGAGCACATGGCGGGAGTGGTGGCGGCCGCAGCAGCAGCGCCCGGCGCCACGGCTGAGGGCATCCTTGCGACCGCCGCTCGTGAAGCCCCCACCGCTGCCCTGCGCAAGTTCATTGCTGTGCGCACTGCGGGCAGCACCACGCACGGCGGCGTGTGCATCCAGACGGCGGCGGTGCACACCTTTCTGCGGGAGCTTCGCGGCATGCCGCTGTTTGATGCGGTGACGCCGGCGCTGCCGCTGCCGCGCACCGCCAGCAGCGGCAGCTTGGACGAGGTGGCAGCCACCAACTGCTACACGCCAGCGCCAGATGGCAAGGGCTGCTGCGGCGAGGCAAACGGGTGTTCGCAGCCCACGACGCCGGCTTGCGCCCTGCAGGCAGCGCAGCAGCAGGAGGAGCAGCGGCGGCAGCAGTCGGCGGCGGACCCGCAGCACGGCCAGCAGCAGCAGCAGCAGCAGCAGCAGCAGGATGGGCAGCAGCATGCACAGCAGCCGCGCAGCGAGTCGCACGACAGCCTGGCGTCCACTGCAGCGGCCAGCTCCTCCCCCGCTCTGGCTGCCTCCAGCGCCGAGCCGGCGGTCAAAGAGGATCTGTCTCGAGAGCGCGCCTGCATGCTGCTGCTCATGTCGCCCAAGGAGGTGTGGCGGGAGATTGGCGACGAGCGGCTGCGGGGCGAGGTGCTGGCACTGCTGGACACCGGGGCGCACTCGGGTAAGCGGGCGGGTTGGGTTGAGTTGGGTGTGTTGGCCTGGCGGAACCTGCTGTGGTTGGTTAGGAGGGTAGGTGCCTCGCGGCCGGCAATTAGTTGAGCAGTTGCACTGGAGTCCAGATGCCGCTAGTCTTTGGTGACAACAGCACTACATGTAGTTTTGCATGGGCCAGTACAACATGTAATTTATGCATGGACCGTGTGGAATGATGACAGCTCCATCCTGCTCCCGCACAACTTCCCCTCCCCACCTGGCACCCCTGCCCGCCCTCCCATTTGCGCAGTGGTGGCGGCAGAGGTGGAGTACCTGTCGGCCCAGCTGTGGCAGCTGCCCATCATGCAGCAGGCACTGGAGGAGAGCGAGGCGCTGGGGCACACCTGCCCCGTGCATGGGGCGCCTCCCGAGGGCGAGGAGCAGAAGGACCGCTGCCTGCCCTTCAGCGACGGCGCGGAGCAGCAGCAGCTGGCCATGCTGCTCAGCAGCATCAGCTGAGCCGGCTGGCGCGCAGGCGCCCAGGGCTAACCGCCCTACCTTGACATTGTTTCTTTCTGTACACTAGCGATTTATGTCGGAACTGTAGCGCAGCCAGCTGCGTCTGAATAACGAGACAGAGTGATCGCATTCGGAGTGGCATGTGGGAGCACTGGGCACTGCGGGCCGGCGGCAAGCACCATGCAGCGCACATGCGGTGTGGTGGCGCACAATACAGCTCACATGCGGTGTGGTGGCGTTTGTAGCCCTCCCCACCGCCGTCAAACTGGAGGCACACCACATAATAAACTGTCCAAGGGCGGCGTGGCCGGGGCGCCGCCGCGCCCGCGGCGCCCCACCGCCGCCCGGCACACCATGCGGGCGCCGTCATGCACACTGGTCAGACGCCACATGTAATGTGCACACCGTGCGTGATCCGTCACAAACAAAGGACAGGAATGCATGGACAAGTAGACATCCAACAAATCAACGGTTTGAAATGGAGATGAACGCACCTCCCACCCCACCCCGCCCCACTCGCCACATGCGATTGTGAGTCTGCAAAGCAGGCCTGGAATCTGGCAGCATCAGCTGAGCCGGCTGGCGCGCAGGCGCCCAGGGCTTACCGCCTCACCTTGATATTGTGTAAACTATCGAACCATGTCAGAACTATAGCGCAGCCAGCTGCATCTGTGAAGTGCGAGTCAGAGTGGCGGCATGTCGGGGGCACCGGGCGCTGCATGGCGGCGACAACCACCATCAAGCTTGCTTGCAGCGCAACTGCAGTTCACATCCCTGCCCAGAAGTTGCTGGGAAGTGGGAGCACTCTGCATGCTCCTCTCAACACATGATGGGCGAGGCCACGGCGCCTTTGCGTGCCGCCTCATGCGGCGGCGGCGGCGGCGGCGGGCTGACTGTGATCGGGGCCCTGGCTGCTGCCTGCCTTGTGATCTTGGCATTTGCAATCGGTCTGGGCGGCTGATCAGTCGAAAGGAGCGGGATTTGGCGTTTCCGTGCGATCTTCTGCGGCTCCGCGCGCCCCAGCCTCGCCCGCGATGCTGCACCGGCCGCCATCGCACTCGGCGGCCATCGGGCCGGGCGCCGTGCCCTCGCTGGCGCTGCCCACCCCCGCAGCCCTCGAGCAGCGGCAGCAGCTGGGCGCCGCGCAGGCCCCCAGCTGCGGCGCCGAGGCCTTTGCGGTCGATCCCGCGGCGCTGGCCAACGGCCAGCCCCGCAAGCACACGCAGTGAGTGGGCGGCGGCAGTCGGGGGGACGGCAGCGGCGGCGGTGGGCCGAGCCTCGCAATGCGGATGCACGCTTGGCTGACGCGTACCACACCCTGCTGGTTCCAGGTACCCCTACGTTACGGGCACGTCGGTGCTGGGCATCACCTACAAGGACGGCGTGCTGCTGGCCTCCGACACACTAGGTGGGCTGCGGTTCTGCGGTTGCTCTCGGGGCATGTCGTCTTGCCTGCACTCTGTTGCTGCTGCATTGCCTCTTTGACCTCCAGCTGCCAACGCCGCCAGCCATCGCCATGCACCCGACCCCCCTGCGCCTCGCACCACTCTCCGCTTTCAGGCTCGTACGGCAGCACCAAGCGGTACAAGTCGTTTGAGCGGCTGCGCAAGGTGAATGACGTGTGCGTGGTGGGCGCCAGCGGCGAGCTCTCCGACTTCCAGTACATCATGAGGTGGGCGGCGTGCGGCGGGTGTTGAGTCACGTTGCTGGAATGCAAACAGGGGACGGGGCTGCAGTGGGCGCAGGATGTGCGTTATGGAGAGACGTGACGGCACAGTGGTGCACGAGCTGCAGCTGCATGTTGAGGTCGAGGGATTAGTCGCAAGGTTGGCTGCAGGCCAATGCCATTGCGCTGTGCTGTGGCGTGGACTATCAGCACCTCTCCACTGGTGCTCCACTTTCCAACATGCTGAGGGTGGCTGAGCAACGCCAGCGCGCCTGCCCTCCTGCTGCTGCTCCCATCAATAAATGCTGATGGCCCTCGCATTTGTGCTTGCTGGAGGAGCTGAGCGACGACCGCCTGCCCTCCTGCCGTCCTGCTGCTGCTCCCACTAACGACCTGCTGCCCTCCACATCTTATGCCCTCCCCAGGCTGCTGGAGGAGCTGAGCGACGACGACTTCTGCATGGATGACGGGCACCACCTGAAGCCAGCCGAGGTGCACTCCTACCTCTGCCGCGTGCTCTACAACCGGCGCAACAAGTGCGGCGGGGCGCGCAGTAGGGGTGGTTGGGGGTGTGGAGCTGTTGCGTGTGCAGCAGGCGCGTGTTGTGGGCCAGGCGGTTGGTGGACGGTGGGCATAGCAGTAGCATTTGCATCAGCGCATACCTGAGGCGTTGGATACCCGCTTGTCTTGAGGTGCTCACTGCAACCACGGGCCCCCATCCCCGCCATCCCCCAAACCTGCGCAGGATGGACCCGCTGTGGAACAGCCTGGTGGTGGGTGGCTTCTACGGCGGCAAGCCCTTCCTGGGCACTGTGGGCATGATTGGCACCAACTACACAGACGTGCACGTGGCCACAGGCAAGCATGCAGATAGAGAAGGGCAGAACACAGCATGGTTGGTGGCTGGGAAGTTGGGCCAGCGGGTGGCATGATTTCCAGCAACTACACCGACGTGCACGTGGCCACAGGTGACACGTGGCCACAGGTCAATGACAGATTGACGAGGGCAGCATTGCAGCTGGCAGCAATGCGGTTCCGCTGACGGGTGTGTGGTGTGGCAGCAGGTAGTTGCTGTGGAATGCAGCAGGCTGGCTGAGGAGCTGGGGGTGAGATAACCGAGCTAGGGGTGAGATAACCCTGCCGACACCACCTGCACGCCGCCTGGCACTGATGCTGGCCCACCGCCCAAATGCACCTGCCTGCGCTTCCTTTTCCCTGCACAGGCTTTGGCAGCCACCTGGCACGGCGGCTGATTGATGCGCGAGAAGCACTGTGTCACCCTGCTGATTGCCTTGACCTCCCCCTTTCCCTGTCCCCGCAGGCTTTGGCAACCACCTGGCGCGGCCGCTGATGCGCGAGAAGCACCGGCCCGACATGAGCGAGGAGGAGGCCACCGCGCTGATGCACGAGTGCCTCAAGGCGAGCGCCTGTGCAGGGTATTATAGTCTGACAGCGTTTGTTTCCTGTGCTTGGCTGCGGGGGCTGAAGTCTCATGCACAATTGCTTTAAAGCGAGTTGGCGTTGTTGGCAGACGGCCAGTGAGTGCTGAGGCCGTTCATCGGCAGGCAGATGCTGCGGCTAGGCAACTTAAGAGCCCCTTCCCTCATAAGCACTAGGGTGCATGCCAACCGCTCCACCTGCCCACCATTCTTGCCTGGCCCACTGCCATGCATGCCCCTTTCATCCTTTCTCCGCGCCCTCCATCCCTCCCTGCCCAGGTGTGCTACTACCGCGACAAGAACAGCATCAACAAGTTCCAGCTGGCCAAGGTCACGGCGGAGGGGGTGACCGTCAGCGGTGCGCTGCATGGGCGGCCGGTCGGGCGGGCGTGCGGGAGGGGTGCAGGGCGGCTCATGCATGACATGCACCGTGTGCAGGGGAGTGCGGCAGCAGCAGAAGGACATTCTAGTGTGCCTGCTGCGTTTCTCTCCGGCTCTGCCCCAAAGCTCTGCGCTGCGAAATCCCTTGTCTGCTGCCCTTGCTGCAAACCCCTTGCCTGATGCCCTTCCACCCCCCGCAGAGCCGTTTGCTCTCGAGACGGACTGGAACTACAAGCTGTTTGCCAACCCTGCGGCCAATGCGCCCGGCACGTGGTAAAGCAGCGTGCTGCCGCTCTGGCCAGGGCGGCGCCTGGCGCGGGCCTTTAGCTAGCCCTGCAGCCCCTTTGTACTTTCCATCGGCACTCGCGGCTCACATGTAAAATTGCAGACCACAGCCAAGGAAGGACACAGTAACAGATGCATTGATGCAGTGCACGTGCAGGCGGCGCCAGCTGGGACATAGCTGCGCTGTCCCAGGCACCTGCCTGCGGCGGCGCTCCTCACGACTCCTTCTTGCTCTCCACACCGCTTGCGGCCGCCGCATCCTGCGCCTGCGCCTTGGCCCCCTCCTGCTGCTCGTGGTGCTCCTTTTCGTGCCAGTGGAACAGGGCGCCTGCCTCGCCGCGCACCACTGTGTGACAATTGGAAGGGGTGTGGGGGTGTGTTGGGGTGTGGGCAGGAGAGTCGAACTATGTGACAAGTGCTCGGCAGGCAGCTCAAGGATGCACATGTGCGGAGGTGCCCACCCCCACATGCGACACTGCGCTGCATACCCACTCACGGGCATGAGCAAAGGTTGCGCCCAGCACGCCAGGCACAATGTACAGCAGCGCCGGCTGGGCAGCCTGCAGGCGGGAGACGCAGGGTGAGCGCTGTCCTCAGCACATGCGGGGAGCAACTGAACAGCGGCAGAGCCAGGCCGGGCGCAGGCGCAAAGTGCAGCAAATTCACACCACGCCACAGCAGTGCTGCTACTGCTCCAACTGCGGCGAGTGCTTGCCTTAAAGACGTTCATCACCACAATGGTGGCGAGCAGGCCTGCCGCGTAGCCAGCAAACGCGCTGCGGGCAGCAAAACAGCAGCAGGTGTGGGAGTCAGCAAACCTGGTCCGGCCTCTCTTTGCAGACCGCACAAGCAGGCCAGCAGAGCAGCCGCACTGAAAACTGCAGCATGCCACACGAGCTCTGACCCCACGACTTTAGACATACGCCCACCGTGCACGGCGCAGGCTAAGCGCAGGACACCTTGCCAGGCTGCCCCACCCGCCCAGCCCTGCCCTGCCCCCTGCACCTGTAGAAGTAGCGCGCGCCGCGCGCGGCGTGCGCCACGTCGTAGCGCAGCACGATGGCCACAAAGATGCCGGGGATCACAATGTCTCCCAGGCCCAGCATGGAGAACTGCGCCTTGCCGCCCACTGCGTGGGGGAGGGAGGGAAAGGTGATGGGATGCGGTTGAGGCTGCTGGGGCAATGGTCGTGAAACAAGACGCTGAGGCCCAGCATGAAGCACTTGTGCAATGGACCTTGCCGCCCTCTGCCAGGAGGGTGGCGGGTGGTTTAGTGAGGATGGGTGAGGTTGAGCACTGCAAGCAAGAGCAGCAAATGCATGTCCAGCAGCAGAACAATCTAGAGGCCCAGCCCAGCCCAACACGGGCGCAACAAAGTACAACCAACCAACTGCTACAGCGCCAGTGCAGAGGCTGCCGCCACACCACGCACCTGGCGCGTCCCAGGGGCGGGGGAACAGCAGCTTGATGGGCGCCTCAAAGTTCTTGGCCACCGACACCATCACCGGGGTGGCAAACACCCAAAAGATGTCTGCAGGGGCAGGGTCAGGGGGTGGGTGGGTGGGTGGCAGAAGCGGGGTTCAGCAGCCGGTGAGCAGCCCAACCCAGCGCCATGGCAGCAAGGAGCCACGCGTGCAGCACTACAGACGCACGGACACACACGCGGCAGCACAGAAGCCTGCAGCCACACACGGAGCAGCAGCACAGGCGCAGGAAGCCACGCGTGCGCCCCAGCGCGCACCATAGAAGAAGAGGCCACAGAGCAGGATGACGCCGTTCTGCACTGCGCCCAGGGACAGGTGCTCGATGCCTTGCAGGCTGTGGGCGGGGACAGCAGGGGGTGGGAAGGCAGGGCATGAGAGCAGAACAGCACAGGCAGCTTGCTGGAAGGGGCCCAGCAGAGTTGCAGGCGGGCAGGGCGCAACGGCAGCCACAGGCGCTCAGCTGAAATGCAACCCACACCGAGGCCCCTTCAGAACGAGTGGGCAGGTAAGCACACTTGACACATGTGGCCACCCCAGCCCACCACACCTGAAGGCCATTCCCAGCACGTTGTTGGCAAACCAGTGCTTGCGGCGGTAGTACCAGAGGCAGAAGAGGGAGGTGGGGGCCGACAGCAGCAGCTCCAGCGGCGTGAAGCTGAACTCCAGGCCATCCTGCGCTCAAGCAAAAGAAGGGGGTGGAGCAGAGTGGCAGCAGGTTCGTGCAGCAGCATATGGCGCAGCACGTGGCCACACAGCAAAGCCGTTCGCGACACGGCTTTGCGCCCAGCCTACCCAGCCCCACCTTGAGCACCAGTGGCAGCTTGGGCACCCGGAACCAGAGCAGCAGCACATGGCCAAGCAGCTCTCCACCAACCACAACACGCCTTTACGCCCAGCCCACCCGGCCCCGGCCCCGCCCACCTTGAGCACCAGCGGCAGCTTGGGCACCCGGATCTCCAGCTCGTGCTCGCTCCACCAGTCGCTGAAGTAGCGGGCGGCCGCCGGCTCCACGCACGCCACCACCGCCAGCATGCCCAGGAACACAAAGTAGGCTGCAGGGGTGGGGGGAGTGGTGGGGGAGGTGAGGGGAGGATGAAGGGGACCCAGGGGGTGAGCCAGCAACACGAAATCAGGCTGCGTGTGGGTACGTGTGTCGGTGGGAGAGGGGAGGGGAGGAGATGAAGGCAGGCAGGACCCGGCAGGCGCACGGGTGACAGCGGCAACCAGCAGGTGCCAGCAGTGCGCGTTCGGTGGGAAAGAGCGCGTCCTCAACCTCACCGGGACAACACACAGAAAAGAAAACACATGCTGCACAGCACCCCATACGCACCGCAGCGTACCGCCTTGCACGCCCTGCCACCCCCCGACGCACTGCACCCGGCACCACACCCGCAATCAATCGCCTGCACCCACCCGACAGGATGGCATTGACAATGTCCTTGGGCAGGAACTTGAAGGCCAGGAACAAAGAGAGCAGGACCACGGAGCCCACGATGGGGAACTTCATCGCGTCCTGTTTGGGCAGGGCAACAAGGGAAGAGGATGTCAGACAGGCGCGGGCACCTCGGCTGAACTCCATCGTGCCCTGTTGCAACGTTGTCCCTGCAACGAAACGAGCAAGGGATTCTAATCAAGCACACACAGGCGCCCCAGCTGTGGAAAGGGAACTACATGGCGTCCTGTAATTGCAGCAGCGTGGTCAGGCAACAACCCACAGGTAGTGAGGCGCACACATGCGTGGCGGCTCGGAGCAAGTACGGGGGCGGCGTGCACGGAATGGGACTTGCAGCGGCACATGCAGCAGGCCCCAGCCACCCGGCCCACCCAGCCCACACACCTTCTTGGTCATCGCCTCCGGGGGCGGCTCCGGCTTGACCGACCGCCAGCAGCCCACAAGCACCTGGCGGGCGGCCGGGGGAGCGGATTGAGCAGGTGCATACCCCATCCATGACGTGGAATCAGCGTGACAGATGGGCAAGCAGCCACAGGCTGCCGCACAGCAGTCCACAAGTGAAACACACCGCTGCCCGCTGCCCCCACACACACCGTGAGCACCGCAGTCAAAACAATGTTGGCGTTGGTGGGCACCGGCAGCAGCAGCGGCGCCACGGCGAGTGCGCCGAGCGCCGCATGCGCCAGCGGCGCTTGCAGCACCGGGTGCTGCGCGGTGCGGCTCATGGTGCGGCCCTGCGGGGCAGTTGGGAGCAGTTTCGGAAGCAGCATGGCACAGCAGCAGGCGCGACAGAGCGGGCAGTGGCTGGTGTCCGTCGGCGGCACGGAGCGGCGGCAGATGGGCAGCAGCGCAGTACGGCCGTGGCGGGCCTCCAGCAGCAAGGATCTTGATTTGGGAACTCACAGCAACAGCGGCTGGCGCAAACAGACGTTCAGTTGCCGAGCGCGCTCCGGCACTTCAGCTGAGCAGGCAGGGAGAGCCCTGCAGCGCTACTGGGCCTTGCACAAGCTTGCAAGGCACGCTGGACAGGCTGGCCTGGGCGATCTGGGCAGCGCACGTTCCCTGCATGAACGTGTTGCGCAGATGCAGCCTGGAGCAGGTCCTGCAGGCTCGCAGCAATCGTGGATCACTTGATCTGACCTGCGGCCGCGTTCACGCAAGGCGCCGAGCAACGCTAGGCGCAAGGCCGCTCCAGGGCTTCCCCCCTTGCCGTGTGGCTTGTTGTGGGAGCCTGATCGGGGTTCTGCGGCCCATACAACCGGTTTGCAAGGCACAAGCAGGGGTTGGATGAGCGAGCTGCGGGGGCGGGAGCTGGCCGCGGCGGTGCTGGCGGCGGCGGTGTCACGCCTCTTCACGGTGCATGGCAACAGGAGCATAGCAGACTGCTTGGTCAGCATTTGCGCAAGACACATGCACGGGCTTGCTGGTGCACTGCCATGGCGAGGCGATGGGAAAACGACCATGTGCACCGAACATTCAAGGCATGCCACGCTGCCGTGCGCCGGTTGGGCCGGTGCTCCCAACAAACCTGCAACAAGCTTCACATAAGAGAAGCTTGCGTGCCACCTGCGCTGCTGCTACCTGCCTTGCGCATTCCGCCCCTGCCCTGCCTTGTCGGCACACGATATGTTACATGCCGGCCGGCCCAGCTGCCCCCTTCAGTAGATGGCAACGGACAGGAAGTCTCCAGTCTGCAGGCAGGTATGCGGCAGAAGCACAGGCGCAACACAGGTCATTGCGTGTCGGCAGACCACCGAAGAGTTCATTCGAGGCTTTGCGGGGAATCAAGTTCATGTTGCAACGTCAAGGCATCGAGGCATCAGCTCGCAGAGCAAGTCAGATACAATCTGGCCAGCTCAGCAACAAATATGCAGGCTCACAGGCCACCGCCGCAGGCACAGCGCACCTGGAAGTTCAGCTGCTTGAGCGTTTTCGAGTCGTCCTCGCCCAGCCGCGTGGAGTGCACCGCGCCCACCTGCAGGCCAGCAAGCAGGGTGGGAGTGCGAGGAAGGGCGCTCGATGCTCAGCACAGAGTGTGGGCAGGCAGCACCATGCGTACGCAGCTCTGCCCACTGCAGCAGCACCCTTCTGGATGGCACGAAACCTCAGGCGCGCAATGCTGCATGGCTGCCCCCGTACCTGCCGCATCACGTTCTTGCCGCGGCGGTCGGGGTAGATGAAGGCGAAGCTGATGCGCGCCATGGGCCGCCGCGCCTGCGGCTGCACCTCCTTCACCAGGTCGCTCAGCTCGCTGCGGGCGGGGCAGAGTTGCGTTGCGGTGCGGTGAGGCTGGTGGCAGGCGCAGGCACAGCGGTGATTTGGTGGTGACGCAAGCGCGAGAGCAGTGCGGAGCTGAGAGGCCCCAGTGAGAACAAAGCACTGCCCTCATGGCACTGCCCTCCTGGTCAGCAGCAGGCTTTGGCAGGCTCAGAGCGCGGCAGCACAGTCAGCAGCCTCCCAACCGCATTCTCTGAAGTAGCAGCACTCGCCACAGTGCCACCAAAGACTCGCAACATCAATGCACGCACAGTGGCAGCATCGACGCCCAGCAGCCACACCCGCATGCACATCATGCCCAGCACCGGCGCCCCTGCTTGGCAGCATCTGCACCGGCTGCAGCCCCAGTCCCAGCACCATCACCCCACTCCCCCAGCCCCTCACCGCAGCGTCGCGTCCATCCACGTGTACACCTGCACCTCGTCCTTGGGCTCGTCGCCGCGCCGCCCAAACTCCTCCAGCTGGTGGTGCGCACCCAGGCGCGGGAACACGCGCAGCAGCAGCGGGCAGACCTGGGCGGCGGGGTGGTTGCAAGCGGCGGGGTGTGAGCAGGGTATGCGCAGGCGGCAGGCAAAAGGGGCAGCACAAAGCAGGGGAGGGCAACTGGCCAGCCCGCAACCCCTCACACTGGCTGCAGCAACGTGCCGCTCGCAACTGCAGCCATGACCCGGTTAACTGACCCCCCACCTTCTCGCGATCGATGGCCGGCTCCTTGTGCACCGCCACCACGCCTGACCGCACGGCCGGGCCCGGCATGTCCATCGGCGGCCCGCCGTAGCCCGGCGGCGGCGGCCCCAGCCGCCGGTCATCAAAGCCACCCCGCCCAAAGTCTGGCGGCGGCGGCCCCCGCCTGTTGTAGCCAAAGTCGGGTGGCGGGCCCCGCCGGTCAAAGTCCCGTCGGTACATGGCTGC
>RRZL01000080.1:830839-846083 GCA_006782975.1 Chlorella sp. Dachan | reverse complement strand
TGTCCGCCGCCACATCCGCCGCCGCCGCAGGGGTGGCTGCCGCAAAGCGCGCCGGCGAGCCGGGTTGGCTCGTGCTTGCGTCCGTGGTCCCTGCCCCTGCCCCAGCGCCAGCGCGGCCGCCGCCCTCCTGGAAGCGCGCCATCTTGGCGCGCACCAGCTTGAGCACGCGCTCAACGGCGCCCGCCTCGGCGTTGGCCACCGCCTCCTGCTGCTCGCGCGCCAGGGAGAAGCCCATGCGGCGGAACACCTGGGAGGGGGTGGGGATGCGGCAGGGTGTGTGTGGGCGGCAATGGTGTGCTGCCTGCCAGCAGTGCGTGCCATCTGCGCCGGTGCGCTGCATGCTGCCGCAGCGTGCGCAGGGCGGCCCGCTCTCCACAGCTGGGCGTTCAAGCTCCCACCCCCATCCCCACCTTCTGGTTCAGCGTGCCCCAGTTGTACATCTTCTGCACCGAGTTGTGGGCGGGGGAGTAGTTGTGCAGCTCCACCAGCTTGGGGAAGTAGTGGGCCACAATCTCCGCCATCAGCACTGCGCACAGGCAGGAGGGTGGGGCAGGGCGCAAACAGGGCAAGGGTCATGGGTGCTGCGGCTGTCAGAGGCGGTGCTGTTCGGGATGGCAGTGATCTCAACCAGCCAGGGTGGAAGGGACAGCTGTGCAAGGTGAACAAGCCGTGAGCAGGCGGGGCGGCACCGCCAGCCAGCGGGAGGCCGGCCGGCTCCCGGCGCTGCCGCATCGCTCACTCACCGCCGTCGGCAAAGTCGCGAGCGATGTTCTTCTTGGGCCGGGACAGCGGCACCGAGTCCACCCACTCGTACAGGGCTTGCAGCTCCTGCAACGGATGTGGCATGGGCGGGAGGGAGCAGCACTGTGGAGGGGTTGTGCCGCCTGCTGCCACCACGCCTGCTGCCGCTGCTGCCGCCGCCGGCGCCCACTGCCGCTCCTGGAACCATCGGCCAATGCTGTCCTTGCCCCGCCTCACCTCCTCGGTGCACTCTGGCAGTGCCATGGCAGGGCGCAAGGCCAAGACACTCAAACGCAACAGTGTTGACTGGGTGAATGGCTGGGGCTGCGGGGCTGGCGTGCTGTGGAGCGACCGTGGCGCTTACTGGGCAGGAACATGCCAGGGCCGCTGTGAGCTCGCCAGGCACCTGCATTCTCCGCATGGGCGCACCGCGCTACTCTTCACCCCAATTGGACCCGATTCCACTCAGCAGTGCTGCCGACCCTTCCACCCGTTTCAATCAGTGCCAGACGCCCGTCATGCTGCTCGCTGCCGCTGCCGCCGCTGCGGCCCTGCCCGCCCCGACGCTTGCATGCCGTCCCGCCCGCTCCACAGCTGTCGGGCATGCCAGCAGACGCCCCTGCAGCCGCGTGGCAGCCGGAAAACAGCCGGAGAGCGGCTACTTCTCTGAGGCCGACCCCTCTGGTGAGCGTGCAGGCCTGGGGCCGTTACCATACGATTGCAGCAGCAGTCACATGCGTTTCGGCGGCTGCAGAACGTGCATCAGCTGGCCCGCCTTGCGGCGGCCGTGCCGCCGCCGCCGCCTGCACCCTTGCACCACCCACCCCTCTGCCTGCACGCCATGCACCGCGCAGCCGAGGTGCTGCCCGTCAAGAGCGGCATGTCGGGGGATGTGACCAAGCGCGGCGGCCGCTGGGAGTCTGACTTCATCTGGAACAAGGTGCGGGGGCCCGCGGTTGGGATGAGCGGGAGACGGGGAGCTGCAACAGTGCCGGAGGCGGCCTCGTGCTCATCATGCCTCACCTAACCACCCCCACCGTCCTCTTGACCAACCTCACAGGACTGGGCCAAGCAGCTGGACTACGAGGAGTCGCTGCGGCGGCAGCAGCAGGAGGGGCAGCAGCAGCAGGCGGCGCAGCGGGGCGGCGCGCAGCAGGCGGGCCAGGCAGACGCCGGCAAGGGCTTCCTCAGCCTGACCAGCCGCGTGGACCTGAACAGCATGGATGTGGACCTGTCGGAGCAACTGCGGGTGCGCAAGCGCAGCAATGACGAGGCCTCCTCCTCGGAACAGCCGCGGCCAGCCCCCGCGCGGCGGCCGCCCGTCAAGTTTGGCTCGGTGCCGCCCACGCGCGTGGAGCTGCGCTCCTGGGAGCGCAGCGGTAAGTACAGCCGCAAGGTGGTGGCGCCGGCGCCCACCAACGAGGCGGACCAGGTGCGCAAGGTGCAGGGGTGCAGCGGTGTGGGCCGGCAGCCAGCCCGGGCTGCCAGGCTGGTGGGCGGAGGGCCGCAGGGCAGGTGGGCAGCCACCACCACCACCACTGCCTCTGGCCTGGCTATTGCATTCACCTGTCCCCGTTATTTGCCCATCACCATTCCCTCCCTGCAGGATGCGCTGGCCGCCAAGGTGGAGGCGGAGCGGCAGCGGTACGAGGAGCTCAAGGCGGAGCTGCAGGCGTGGGCCGCCGGCCTCACCGTCGCCTGCCTGGCCGCCACCTTTGCGTTCTACGGCAGGTGCGGCGGGCGGCTGGGTGGGCGCCAGAAGGCCCAGAGTCATGTTTGGTAAACTAGTGAATGCCTGCTGGGCACCCTGGCTGAGCAACGCAACAGCAGGGTAACAGGCTCGGCAGCCGCTGCCGCACACAACACCCCCTACTCTATTTACTGACCGGCCCCAGCTGCCACCCCTTGAACCTGCCAGGGACGTGGCCGCCAGTTACGGCGTGGGCGCGCTGGGCGGCCTGGTGTACCTGCGCCTGCTCAACCGCAGCGTGGACAGCGTGGGCGGCGGCATGGGCGGCGCGCTGGGCCAGCCTCGCCTGCTGATCCCCGTCATCCTGGCGCTTGGGTACAACAGGTGCGCAGGCTGGGTGGGTGGGGTGAGGTGGGGAGGGGTGAAAAGGCCATGCAGCTGCCACAGCGACACACCGACCATGCTCGGCTGCCACAGCCTGCCGCGGGGTGCAGCATATGAGCCCACCAGCTCACGCCCGCCCCTCCAACGCACCCGCCGCCGTGCAGGTTCAACACGCTGGTGGGCGACCAGACGGGGCTGACGCTGCAGCTGCTGCCCATGCTTCTGGGCTTCTTCACCTACAAGGGCGCGGTCCTCGCCAAGCAGAGCCTGGCGCTGTTTGGCGAGCTGGCGGGCAGCCAGCAGCCCGGCGGCGGCGCGGAGGGCGGTGCCGAGGCGGCGGCGGATAATGCTGCAGCCGAGATGGATGTCGCCTCGGTGGACCGTGCATTCCGCAAGAGGATGCTGAACGAGCTGTGAAGCTGATTGTGTGTCTGTGCTGAACTGATGGGACCATGTATCTATTGCTGCAGAGAGCTGTAATGCGCCCCGTGTTGAGCACCTCATGTGTGCGTGAAACCCGATTTGCCAAGGAATTGCGAAAGCAGGTCGCCAGCTGGGGCAGGCTGTGCTGCAGCAAAGATGGATGTGGCCAGGCGGCGCTGCCGAGAGGACTCATGCACATGAGTGTCTGCTCGTGGCTACAGGCAAGCGCCCCAAAGGGGCTGGTACCAGCATGCTACCACCGCGCCGCTGCAGCAGCACATGGTGCGGCACGGATGGCAGGTGCCTCGCAGGACAAACGTGCAGGGGCCATGCAGGGGCGCTGGCAATGCTGGCAGAACCACCACTCAAGGCACTCAAAGGTACCACCCGCCGTCAACAGCAGCCGCGCCGCCACCTTCAGCCAGCAGCGGTATCGTCTGCGCCCCGACTACCAGCAGCTGCACGCCAGCAAGCGCGTTTGAGGTGAGTTTGATCACCTGCGTCGCCATCGCGGCCTCCGGCCCGCTTGCAGCGCTGTCCAAGCCGTTGGTTGACAGGGCCCGGGGCAGTGCAGACTGCGAGCAACCCATTGGGCCACCCGGTCGCTTGAGGGGGCGTCAAGCCGCCAACATTCCGCCCTTTGGCCTTGTGGCTGCCACCGCGCTTTGATTTCCGCCCTGTGGTGGGCAGGGCGTGCCCCCGGCAGACGGCGTTTGGGCAGGCTGGCCGTTAGGTTGGCCATATAGATCACCAGACGTTCTGTGCGATTTTGTGGGAGGCTTGCCTCGGCTTGCCTCGTAGAACGTTGTGAGGCGAGCAATTCGAGCAATTAGCAATTGCTCCAGGGCCGCCGGCGGCGGCGGCGGCGGCGGCAGGCCGCACTCGGGGGAGGGGGCTTGCGAGGCGGCTGCCATGATCTGAATCGGTCCAAGCACTGCTGCACACTGCCCAGCTGCCCCCGTGGCCGCTGCAGGGCTGTGCAGCTGGGAGCCCAGGTTGCAGGGCTGCCCCCGGGGCCTGCACCGCCCCTGCAGGCTGGCCGGATCGGTGCCTGTGATTGATCAAGAGGGAGGGGAAGGCCAGGCAAGGCCTGAGCTGATGAGCGCTCGTGCATGGGCTGTGGGCCATTTGTGTTGTTGAAGGGCCTCTCCAAGGCCCACGCGCCGCCCCATTTCACCCGCCACCCGCGCCCGCACCCCAGCGCCCAGCGCCCAGGCACAGCTGACAGGCAGCGCCCGCAGCGGCCAGCAGTTTGGCGAGCGCCGAGTGCAGCCGGGCGGCAGCCAGCAACCATGGGGCTCACGTTCACCAAGCTGTTCAACCGGTGCGTGCGCGGGGCCAGGGAGGGCCGCGCGGCCTCCCCTGACGATCGACGCCGCTGACTTGGTGCCCCCCGCCCGCCCCCCGCCCCTGCAGGCTCTTCTCCAAGAAGGAGATGCGCATCCTGATGGTGAGCGCGCGCCGCGGGGCGCCGCAGCGCGGGGCTGCCACGCTCGCCCCCCTGCCCTCACCCCTGCCCCGCCCCCTCTGCCCCCGCCGCAGGTGGGCCTTGATGCCGCCGGCAAGACCACCATCCTGTACAAGCTGAAGCTCGGCGAGATCGTCACGACCATCCCCACCATCGGTGGGCCCTGGGGGCTGGCTGCTGGGGCAGGAGAATGCAGCAAGTGATCGGCGCATTGATCGGCGGCCATCCCCGCCGCCATTGGCCCCCGCGCCGCCGCCGCCGCTGTTCAAAGGGGCGCTGCCGCCGACGGCGCACCCGCCTGCCCGTCCCCGCTGCAGGCTTCAACGTGGAGACCGTGGAGTACAAGAACATCAGCTTCACCGTGTGGGATGTGGGCGGCCAGGACAAGGTGCGCACGCGGCTGCCGCTGCTGCGGCTGCGTGGCAGCGCATGCTTGCACGTGTGCACACACACACCCGTGTACCTGCGGCCTCACTTGCGCCACCCTCCCCCGCCCCCGCTGCCCAGATCCGCCCCCTGTGGAGGCACTACTTCCAGAACACGCAAGGCCTCATCTTCGTGGTGGACAGCAACGATCGCGACCGCATCGGCGAGGCGCGCGACGAGCTGCACCGCATGCTGAACGAGGTGCGCGGCGGCAGCAGATCACCGGGCAGCTGCGTGATGCAGTCCTCCGCGATGCTGCTGTGGGCGATGCTGCTGCGGGATGGCTGTGGCAACGCTGTTGGCAGCCGCAGCGGCGCTGCCGGCGCACGATGGCAGGCGTGGAACCGCTGCGTGCGTGAGCAGCCGGATGTCCCCAACCCCAGCAGCCCACTGCCGGCGGCCTGACCATCGCTGTGGTGCACACCTCTGCTCCCCTGCCGCAGGATGAGCTGCGCGACGCGGTGCTGCTGGTGTTCGCCAACAAGCAGGACCTGCCCAACGCCATGAACGCAGCAGAGATCACCGACAAGCTGGGGCTGCACTCGCTGCGCCAGCGCCACTGGTGCGTGGGCAGCAGGCAGTAGCAGCGTGTGTTGTTTGGCGGCTGGCCTGCTGGGTCCCGTGCGTGCAGCTGCAGGGCTGCGGCTGAAGGGCTTGTTCTGCCCCCGAGATGGCTCGTCCCGTTGCGCCAACCGCCGCCTTTCTGCGTCCATCCTTGATGCCTGCAGGTACATCCAGAGGCAAGTAGCGGGCTCGCAGCATAAGCGGCAGCGGGCAGGGATTGCAGCGTTGGATGGGGCTGCAGCCTGGCGTGGCGCACTCGCTCCTGCGTGTGGCTCGTCTGAGCCAGCGCAGGATTTGGTGCAGGCGGCCCGCGCAGCGTTGCGCAGCAGTGTTGCTTCGATGCAGCTGATGTGCCATGCTTGTGCAGCTGGGCCAACGCTCACTGCCTCTTTCCTGCACCTCCTGCGCGCAGCTGCTGCGCCACCAGCGGCGAGGGCCTGTACGAGGGCCTGGACTGGTGAGAGCTTGTTTGCGCTTGCTGGGCGTGTCTTTGGCTCGCGTGACGCATGCTGTGCAAACAAGCCTTGCGGCACCGCTACTAACGTCTGCATCTGCCGCTGCCCGATCGCTGCAGGCTCTCCCAGAACATCGCCAACAAGCCGTGAGGCCAGCTGGCGGGCAGGCTGCGTGGCACAGCCCGCAGCAGCAGCAGCAGCAGCCGGCTAGGTGCCCTCCTTCCGGCGTTTAGCCTTAGAAAAAGAATTAACCCTCTCTGGACTTGTGTGTTTGCTTTCTCGCTTCCTCTGTGACGGTCTGGACATGAAAAAAAAATGGGTGCTGCCTGCACACTGCGGCGGGTGGCCTTTGTGGCGGCCCAAGAGCTGGAAGGGTTAGAGATCCCACCTCCTTGCTTGTAGTCGCGAGCGGTGCATTAACGGCTGGGCGGACATGCATTGGCCTGTGTGATGGGCAAGATGCGGGAGGCGGCACACTCGGTGGCCGCGGCGGCGGCGCCCGCGTGGCGCCAGACAGGTAGAGCTCCACGGAGGGTCCATGGTTGTTCCGAGCAATACGCCCCGATTGTCCATCGACTCGATCACACTTGCAGGCGCCGGAGCAGGCCCTCCACCTTGCCGCTTCAAAATAGCGAGCGGCCCGCAGCCCTGCAGCTGTCTGCTGGCGATCGGGCAGTGCAGGGCAGCTTTCAGCAGCAGCCGCAGCCCGGGCCGTGAGCACTGCGCAGCGCTGCACAGTTCCGAGCAGCTGACAGCACTCTGCCGGGGCGCTGAGCGCCGCTCGCAGCATGGCGACCTTCCTGGCTGCGGGCGCCGTGGGGCGGCAGCGCTCGGCGGCAGCGGTGGCTGAGGGGCACCCTGCCGCCGCCGCCGCCGCCACTGCCGCCAAGGCAAGCCGCTCCAAGGTGGCCCTCAGCATGTACGCCGACCTGCCCGAGGGCGAGATTGCCATCGAGGAGTTTGAGCGGTTTGCCATGGACCGCCTGCGAGGTGAGGCCTGCTTGACTGCTGCGCGGCGGGTGGTGCCGGTGCAACCTGCGTCGCGGTGCGTGCACATGCCCTTGCGCAGCTTGGCTCCTCTGCATCTCAACCCCGCTCTACACCTTTCCGGCTGCAGTACTCAAGGGCATCGACGACCTGAAGGTCAAGGGTTTCCGTCCTGACCAGATGCAGGTGGCTGCATGCTGTCCTTTGCTGCTGCTGCTGCACCGCCTGCTGCTGCCATCACATGCTGGCTCGCCGCTGTCCCCCATGCTTCATGCTGTTGCCGCACTGCTGCTGCACTGCCGCTTGCTGCTAATGCTATCTCGTTGGCACAACGATTTCCACCTGCTGTTCCCACTTCATGTTCCCTTGCACCTTGATGCCCCCACCTGCTCCGCGTGCGGCCTCCCAGGCCCCACAAGACGAGTTGACGCTGTAGTGCAGGCCTCCACACCTCTTGCTGCCTCCCACCTCATTCATGCTCCTCGACTCCCTGACCGTCGCAGGACAAGGTGATGGAGTTGTACGAGCGGCACATGGGGGCGCCCAACCGCGAGGAGCGGCAGCGCAAGGACATCATCTCACACTTTGTGCTGCGCCTGGCCTACTGCCGCACGGGTGCGTGCAGCGGGGTGGCGGGTGGCGTGGCACCAGGGCTGTCTGCCCTGGCCCGCTGTGCCAGCAGGCAAGCATACTGCGTGTGGAAGAGTTGCGCGGACACCCCCGCCGCCCGCCGTGCCGGCAGGAGGCAAGCATACTGTGCATGGACTTGCCAGCACACCCCAACCGCCTGCCCTGCTGCGCTGCAGAGGACCTGCGCCGCTGGCTGATTGCCCAGGAGTGCGACCTCTTCCGTGCCCGCTTCAAGGAGATGGTGCCCTCCGACCAGGTGCGTGGGTGGGGCACCAGTGCGCAGGGCGCAGGCTGGGCTGCGAGCCCACGTGGGACACATGTGCATGATGGTTGCCACTGACCGTTCTGCATGGCATTTTGCATGTTGGTTGCATGTTGCCTTTCTGGCTGCAGCAATGTGACCGACAGTGCTACTGCCCCGCCGCCTCCCTGTGCAGCGTGCGTTCATGGAAGCCAACGAACTGCCCTTCAAGCCGCTCGGGTGAGAGGTTTCTGCAGTTTGGGGCGCACCAGCGTCGCGTGCACCGCCGCTGCTCGACTGGGCTGGCGCGGCTGCAGTTGCGACCATGGCGCCGCTCATCTTGCATCCCACCTGTCCTGCTCGACGTTCCATCCGCAGCAAGGAGGAGTTTGGGAAGGTGCAGCAGGAGCTGGCGCAGGTGCTGCTCAGCGTGGGCGCGGAGAAGCAGGCCAATTTGGTGCTGCGCGGCGAGGGGGTGCAGGACGGCTACTACAAGGTGGGCGGGGCGTGGATGAGGAAGGCTGTTTTAGGGTGCGCCGGGCTTATTGGCTCGCGTGCTTGTGTTACACGCTGCGGCTCAACCTGCTCAATCCCGCATGCTGTGACTGCTGGTGCCCCCTGTTTTGCTGGCCTGCCTGGATTGCAGGTGCCGTTTGAGCAGGTGCCCGACCTGGTGGCCGCACGACGAGTGTACTTGCAGGTGCGAAACGGGCGCCCAGTGTGCCCTGGTGGCTGTGCTTGCCAGGCTGGCGGGGCGCATGGAGAGCTGGGCTCAGGCCCTGCAGCCGGGCAGGGTCGCCTTAAGTCGTGCAGTTGCAGTGCAGGCAGACGCACTGCATGGTGGGAGTGCAGTGCACCCTGATCATGCGAGCCAGGCGGGCCGAGCGTGCTGCACACCATTGGTTTGCCAGGGACTCACCATCCACTGCCACTGCCTGCTGCCCGTGTGCAGGCCGGCTTTGCCTACGTGTCAAAAGACCAGATGAGCTCGCTGGTGGTGCAGCCCTTTAGGTGCGAACCTCACCTCAAGTACCACTCCTGGCTCGGCCGCCTGCCTGCCGCTCTGGCCCTCTGCTACTGCTCAAGCTGCCCGCCGCCGGTGGTGGCGCCGCCGCTGCCGCCGCCGCTGCCGCTGCCGCCCCTGCCGCTGCATGTTGCCTGTAGCTGCCTGCACAACAAATGGTCCCTCTGCTTGACCACCGCTGCCGCAGGGCGGGCCTGAGCAAGGCGCTGGTGGTGACGGTGCGGCGCTGGGCGGCGGTGGTGGCGCCTGAGGAGGCCGACCGCCTCACGCCGGTGGTGGAAAGCCTCAGCCAGCGGTACGTGTTTTTTTGCTGCAGGCGGGGTGGGGGATGATGGGTTGACGGGTGGAGAGCCGCGGGGCTAGGTGTGCTTTGTGCTGGTGTCCTGTGTGCTGCACAAGGCAGGGTGCTGCTGTTGCTCGCCCTCCACAGCCTGCCTTGCTTTCACCAGGCCCCCCAGCCTCCTCTCACCTTGCCCGCTCCTCCCTCCTTTTGCCCCTCCGCAGGTACCTGGGCCCCGACTATTCGGATCCCGACAAGCGCGGCGTGGTGGGCACCATCACGGGTGCGCACCTGGCCAGCTGGGCGGGAGGGAGGGAGGCGGCTGGTGTTGAGGGGCTGTCGTTACAGCCGGCCGCAACTGCACGCTTTGTGGGGAGGATAACGCTCAGGCCGTGTGCTGTGTGCGTGTGCATGGAATCCAGCTTCCTGCCAGGGGCACCACAGCACTTCACCCTGCGCACCGCGCTTGTGTCAGCAAGCTGCACATTCATGCGTATCAACCCACCTTCGCCTGCCCTCTCCGCCCCGCAGCGGGCGACATCCCCAAGGTGGCGCGCCAGTCCTTCCCGCTGTGCATGCTGACCATGTACCAGGCGCTGCACGACAGCCACCACCTCAAGCACGACGGCCGCATGCAGTTTGGGCTGTTCCTCAAGGTGTGGGGGTGGGGTGGGGTGCGTTGCGCGGGGGGCAGGCTGCTGCTGAGCATTGCCGCTACTGAGCACCTACTGCACATATTTCGTCAGCAAGCGCAGTGGCTTTGTCACTCACACAGCCGTATGTACGGACGCCCCTGCCTGCACCGTCCCGCTGCAGGGCATCGGCCTGCCGCTGGAGGAGGCCATCCGCTTCTGGCGCACAGAGATGGCGCCGGTGCGTGGGGCGGCGCTGCAAGGGAGGCTGTGGCTTTGCATGCAGCGGCGGCGGCGTGCGCCCGGCAGCTTGCATGCTCACACGCTGGTGGGACAGCACCTGGCCTGCTTGTTTCTTGCAGTCTGCGGCCTGCTCCAAGAGGCGCATTTTGGTGCCGCCCAACCGCTGTACCCCGCCCTACCCGCCCGCCAACCCTCGGCCCGCCCCCTCCCTGCCTACGCCCAGGTGGCCCCCGGCGAGAAGTTTGACAAGCAGTACCTGTACAACGTGCGGCACAACTACGGCAAGGAGGGCAACCGCAAGGACTACACGCCCTACACCTGCATGAAGGTCATCTCCAGCACCCCCGGCGTGGTGAGTGCGCGGTGGGGCGGCGCTGGATGGGGTGGGGTGGGACAAGTGTTGCTGACTTGGGCGTGTCTGGAGCTGCTTGGAAATAGGGTGTGCCTGGAGTTGCTTGGATACGGGGTGTGCCTCTAGCTGCTTGGATGGAGGGGTGCGAGCGGGCCCCCTGCCGCCCGTGCCCCTTGACATGTCCTTGTGAGCCCCTCATTCGCTGCTGGCTGCAGGGCCAAGTGCACGGCTGCCCTTACAAGACGTTCAGCCAGGATGGCCTGCGCAGCGCGCTGTCGCGCCTGCAGGTGCGTCGAGCGCCGCCTGGCGGCGGCACTGCGGTATTGTTTGCACTGCGGTATTGTGTGGCGGTTCGTCAATCGGCCAGGGTGGTTGCAACTGCCATCAAAGGCAGGCTGGCGCCTTCAACTGCCTCTTGCTGCCTCCCAGCGCCTCCAGCCTTTGTCACCCAGCTGCCCTGCTGCCGTTGCCTGCCCTGGTCCCCAGGTGGCGCCCGCCAAGATTGACGAGGCGTGCGCCAAGGCGGCGGCGGGCCACTACCAGCTGGCGTGCGCGGCGGCGTGGGAGGGCAAGCACGGCTGCGCCTGCGAGACGGGCATCAACCACCCCAACCAGGTGCGTGCGCGCGTGTTGGGCAAGGCGTCATTTGTAAACCACTGCCCACCCCGGCCCGAGGGTCGCCGCCAGCTCTGGGCACAGCTGCACTGCTGCAGGGTGATTAGCATCAACGTCGACATCCGCTTCACCCTCCCCCCCACACACCTGCAGTACTACGAGGAGAGCCGCAAGGCGCTGGGCGAGCTGCCAGAGGCCAACACTGCGGCGGCGGCGGCAGCGGCAGCGGCAGCGCAGCAGCTGCCCAACACGCCCGGTGGGCCCGATGCCGGCCGCCAGCTGCAGGCCGTGCTGGGCAGCAACGGGCAGCAGCCAGGCAGCGGGCCTGCCAAGGTGCAGCGCACCGAATGACGGGGGAGCACGCATTGTCATTGACTCGATCGCCTGACTGTTAATATTGGCTGCTGGCGGATTTGATGCAGCACACGTGAACACACGAAAGTTGGGTGCCGTAACAAGCGGCGCGGCATGCTGTGGCGGCGGCGGCATAAGTGCATCACCAGGCTGTGTCGCGTCGGCATTGCTGCTTCAATATCCTCAGCTTGTGCACACAACAGCCCACTCTGGCCCACCTTGCTCACACGGAGGTCTCGGAGCTCGACCACCAAGTCGCCAGCACGCCTGCAAGCTGCCGGATGCCTACATCCGTGTTCTGAGCGTCTAACTCAGGCCACAGCTGAGGGCGGGCGGTGCGCGGCAGCCAGCGAGCGCAGCTTTCGGCAAGTAGCGGCGCGCAGCGCCCGCCATGGCATCCGTGTTCATACCGACACGCTTTGTATGGCGCTTTGGCGGCAGCCAGGTGCGCGCAGCCTGGCTTTGGCCGCTGCCGCTCGTTCCGGCACGCCCCAGCCGCTGCCCCAGCTGCCTGCATGTCGTTCACTAGTGCTCCTGTCGATCAGCGAGCGGCCGATCGAGCCTGGCCAAGGCTGCAAGTGCCGCCGCCGCTGACGCTCGACTGTGCGCACCGCACCTGACGCTGCTGCCTGCGCCGCACCTTTTGCCTGCTTGCGCAGGTACACCTGTGCGGCTCCTTCACGCGATGGGTGGAGACGGTGCCCATGCAGCCGGTCGACGGGCAGCCCGGCACGTTTGCAGTGGTGGTGCACCTGCCGCCTGGGTGAGCGGCGTGCAAACTCCCACCGCTGACTGTTGCAGCCAGCGGCTTGCAGGCTTGCATTGCCGGCAGCCTTGCCACTGCCTGGCCAGCTGCTGCCAGCACCGCCGACTGCATGCTGCCGCCCCACCCCTCCCGCCTGCTCTGCCGCAGCTACCACCAGTATAAGTTCATTGTGGATGGCGAGTGGCGGCACGACGAGAGCCAGCCCTTCATGCCCGACCCGCTGGGCAATGTCAACAACTGGCTGTTTGTGCGCAAGCCGGAGGGCCAGCCCACGGCGCACGGGTGTGGCGGCGGGCTGTCTGGGTGTTGGACGCGTACTGCTTGGAAGGGCAGCCATGGCGTGCCTTGTGCCTGTGCAGCTCAAAGCTGTGGGCCTCTGCTTGCCTCCGACGTGAAGCCTGCCTGGGCATACGCCAGGCTTGCCTGTCTGGATGAGATGGTTGCCATGCCACGGCGCTCTGTGCTGGCCGCCCTGCCAGCCTGACCTGATCCCATGGTGGCTGGGCTGCCCCGCCTGCCTGCAGGCACGTCACGGGCGGTGGCGGCCTGCACCAGAGCCTGCAGCAGCACGCCGCGGCGCAACACGTGCAGCAGCAGCCCCCGCCGCAGCAGCCGATGCTGCACCAGCAGCTGGCGCACGGCGGCACGACGCCCTCGTCGCGTGCGCAGTCAGGTGGGGCTTGGGGCGGGGCAGCTGCTGCGGGCTGCTGCGGGCAAACCCTACGCTTCACTGTGGCATTTGGCAGCACTTGGATAGACGCACATGCATGATGTATGCCCGCTGCACCGCTCGCTCGACTGCGATGACGCTGACCTGTGCCGCTGCCTGCCCCCACCTGCACCGCCCCGCAGTGGCTGACATGGAGCTGGGGGCTGCGGATGGGCCGGGCGGGCAGGGCGGCGTGATGGCGCCCATCGCCACGCAGGCGGACGAGCCGGCGCACACCAAGAAGAAGGTGGCCGACTTCCTGAACCACCACACAGGTGCATCAGGGAGTGGGGGGTGAGGATGGGAAGAGGGGATTGCACAGCAGCCAGAGCAGGGGCCCCTGGCAGGAGGGAATTGGTGGGGCCAACCCGACAGTCACACGCATGTGTGGCTGGCACATGTGGCCGCATGGCACTAAAGGACCAGCGCGGCTGTGCTGTGAGCAGGCAACCTGCAGTGCAGGCTTGCCGCTGCATCACCAGCGGCATCCTGTCTTGCCAGGCGAGCCGGTGACTCCTGCACCATTCACTCACCCTGCGCCCACCCACCGCCGCCGCCTCCCGCAACCCCTCCCCTGTTTCCCCACTCCCACCCCGCAGCATACGAGCTGATCCCCGAGAGCGGCAAGGTGGTGCTGTTGGATGTTGATTTGCCCATGCGCCAGGGCTTCCACGCGCTGCACGAGCAGGGTGCGGGTGGCGCCGCTAGGGGTGCACGCAGCGGGGGGGGCGTGTGCAGCTTGTAGTGCCAGTTGCTGTGGTGGCGGCAGCTCCCATGTTGCGGCAATTAGCCGGTATTGGTTGGCTGCCCGTCGTCCCCGGCAGGCTGGCCAGCCTCCTGCGTCTGCTGGCCACAGCCCAGTTTGCATGCGCTGCCCAGCTGGCCACTCAAACAGCCACCGTGTGGCTGCACTGGTGTGCGCAGGCATTGCGAGCGCGCCGCTGTGGGACGGCGAGCAGGGGCGCGTGTGCGGCATGCTGTCGGCTTCCGACTTCATACGCATGCTGCAGGTGGGGGCTGTTGGGGCGGGCCCTATGGAGGGAGCTATCGCACCGCACCACTTTCCACAACACACACTGCCTGGAATGCGTTGTGCTGTTTGTTTTGTCTGTGTTTCGTAGTTGTGATGGGAGCTCTGCCGCATGCCTCGTGCGCTTGGGCTGGCCATCCCACAGATGGTGGAGCCCTTGGTTCAGGGGGCCATCTGAAGGCCCTCTGCCCCTGCCTGCCGGCCCGCCTGCCTGCTCGCCTGCCTGCCCGCCAGCGTGGGCTGAGACTGCTGCGTCTGCGCCTGCCCTGTGTGACGATCCATTTTCTCGAGCCCGCCTGCCTGCAGCGCCTGCGTTCCGTGGTGAGCAGCAGCGCCAACCCGATGAGCGAGCAGGAGATGGACCTGCACACCATCCGGTGAGGCGGGCAGGCGGGTGTTGCAAGTCGTGTTGCAGCTGCCCAGTTGAGATGCTGTGATGCTGCCCACCGTGCACTCCTGCAGGCTGGCTGGTCCACGGTTGTTGGGCTGCCTGTGGGGCCTGTGCGAGGAGCTGGAGTCGTTGTTTTGGCTCCCTGTTTGCCATCGCCCCTGGGGCAGCCCTCTGAAGGCTGCCATCCCAATGCCTGCACCTGCATGCAGGGGGCTGCGGGAGGAGCTGGAGGCGGAGGGGGTGCAGCCGCCCAGGCCGCTGGTGGCGGTGCGTCCCACCGACTCGCTGGCCGCGGTGGTGCGCACCCTGTTTGACCGCGGCTGCTCCATGGCGCCCGTGCTGTCGGTGGGGAGCGCAGGTGCGCGGGCTGGGAGGGCATTGGGAGATTCGCAGGCTATGGTTTTAAAGCTTTGGCAATGTTCCTTTTTTTTTTGCCGCTGTGCAGTTGCCCCCAACTGCTGCTCCAGCCTCACGGTCCTCATCCCGGCGAATTCCCGTCTGATCGTGTTTGCAGGCGGCAGCGGCAGCGCGCCTGCGGCCCCCCAGCCGCCGCAGCCGCCGCCCGGCGGCGCGCCACCCTCCCCCTCTGCGTCAGCGGCACTGGGTGACTGCCCCGAGGGCGACGTGCTGCACACCGCCACCATTGCTGGCGTGCTGGCCTGTCTCATGCGCCACTTCCGCGCCTCGCTGGCCAGCCTGCCGCTGCTGGCACAGCCGCTGTCGGCGCTGCCCATCGGCACCTGGTCGCCCAACAGCAGCCTGGCTGCGGGCATTGCGACGGAGGAGGCGCAGCAGCAGGTGTGCTGAGTGAGGGGCAGTCATGATGGTGCGCATGAGCG
>RRZL01000080.1:802905-819934 GCA_006782975.1 Chlorella sp. Dachan | reverse complement strand
CTCGGGGCATGGCGTCCGAGGCCACAGACCGCGAGGATCCGCACTTCTGCCCGCCCGCCCTCCAGGCAGCGTGCCAAGAGCACCTGCGGCAGTTTGCTGTCACTTATCGCGGCGACATCTCGCAAGCAGGGGCCGCAGCATACGAGCAGCTGCCCGCCAGCCTCTACTTCCCGGCGCCCAACCCCTTCCTCAAGGATGGGCTGCTGGGCGACAGCATAAAGACCGAGGCGGCACTGCTGAGCAAGGTCCGGATCGCGGCGTGGGTGCCGCACGTCCAGTTCGGCAAGGGGCTGGCGGCGGCGGACGGCGGGAGCGGCCTGCGCATCGCCTGCCCGGAAATCAACTGCAGCGGCCATCTGGCCCCCTCTGGCCCACACAAGCACTGCCGGTTGATTGCTGGCATCGGCGAGACGCTGGTGCTGGGCACGTACCAGTACACATGCAGCCACTGCAGGCGTAAGTGGGCGCGGCAGGCGCAAGGGCGGCAAGCTTGGGTGGCGCGTGCGTGTGGCCTGCCGCCTCTGCCAAGCCTGCGCACTGCCCCCTTCCACTGCGCCTCCCCCTGGTCGCATGCCGCAGGCAGCATTCTCGGCTGGGACGGCGACCTGCTGGCGGCCATGCCGCCGGCGGTGGCGGCCGAGTTCCCGGCGGTGCTGACCCGCCGTTGCGGCGTGACCAAGCAGCTATTCAACATGCTGCTGCTGCAGCCTGTAGAGGGCAACGGCCTGGCGGCCTTTGCGCGGCAGATTGAGCAGCTGCAGAAGCAGCAGTACTGGGAGGCGCACCTGCAGTACCTCTCCGCCTGCTCGCTCATCAAGAAGCGGCGGGAGGCAGCCGCCGCCGAGGCGGCGGCGCAGGAGGAAGAGCAGCGGCGCGATGCAGAGGTGCGCGCCCAGCTAGAGGCCAACAAGGTCAGCCTCACGCAGCAGAAGCAGCTGAAGCAGCGGCCGATCAGCGGCTGGCTGCGGCCGGCGGCCACGCAGCAAGCGGCAGCGGCAGATGGCCCCTCAACAGCAGCAGCAGCCTTGCCTGCACGGCCAGCTGAGCCCGCCGCAGCCTCAACGCCGCCAGCGGCGGCAGCGGCGGCAGCCGCCGCAGCTGGCGGAGCGGGGCCATCGCAAGCGGTTGCTGAGGCGGCTGGTGGGGCGGCCAACAGTGGCAGTGCCAAAGCAGGTGGGCTGGCTGGAAAGGGGAACGGTGCCGTGGCGGCCGTTGATTGGTGCAGCGCTGCACCCATTCCTGCGTGCCTCATGAAGTAGTGCCATCACCCACACCCCGCTGCAGCCATCGAGTTTGAGAACTTCCCAAGCTATGACAGCTGGCCTTTCCGCGCGCCGAGCGCTGCCTACTTCTCCACCCTGCTCCTCGAGGGCACGGCAGCTATGCGCAGGTGCGACAGGGTCCATGCGCAGCCGCGGCAGGGTCTGAATGAGCTTCGATGGGCTGCAGCTCTGGCAGGTTGCAGCGGCCGGTGTCCTTGGCACAAGCGCAGCAATGGTCAGGGCACGGCTCACCAGCTGACCGCCTCTGCCCTTGCAGGGACATCTTGGTGCGGCAGCTGCTGCGCATCAAGGGCAAGGTCTGGTGCATGGACGAAAACTACAAGGTCCCCAAGAAGGCAAGTTGCCGGTTTGCAGCTGTGGTTGTGCAGCTGAGCCTGTGCTGGGATGCCTGCCCTGTTCTACCAGCTTGGTCGCACGCCCCAGCCAGCTCGCAAACGCTCCTCGCACAAGCTTGCCCAGCGGCAGCAAGTCAGCCTGAGGCCTGCGCCTGCTTGTCCGCAGATTGCGCTGGTGGGCGGAGAGCGGGCATACCGGCAGATGATGACGATCATGGATGAGATGGGCCACATCGTGGCGCAGTGGTTCACCCAGACAGGCGGCGTGGCTGAGCTGGGTGCGGAGCTGCGGCGGCTGCAGGACGATCTCAAGCGGCTGGGCATTGAGGTGGGTGAGGCTGGCACGGTTGCTACAGCATGAGGCTCACACGGCTGAGTTCAGCAGCGTTTCTTTCCTGCAGCACTGCTGTGCGTCGGCATCATGCCTTGATGTGTTGCCGCCTACAGCCTCCTAACACAGCCACCTTCCATTTGCACGTTACCTTTGCAGCTGCCTAGCTACCTGTATGTGGACAACTCGGCCAACACCGGGCACATGCTGATGGACATCTTCGACAGCGTCGAGAAGGTGGGGCTGCTGAGCAGGGGTGGCTGCTGTGTGTTGCCCCCGTTTTGCCCAGCCATGCCTGCCACTAGCGAAGGTGACAAGCAGCGCAGCGGGAACACAGCTGCCGTGTTCTCTACCCTTGCAGGTGTTGGAGGACATGGCCCACGTGATCCGACGCTACACCGACTCCTGCACGCGTGGCCACCCCCTACTGGGTGACTTCCAGGCTGCTCTGAGCTCAGCCTTCTTTGAGCGCGAGTTGGAAGACGTGAAGGCGCTCATGACCTACCTGGGCAACAAGAACCTTTCTGATGCAGATCGAGAGGCGAGAGTGCGAGCATTGGCTTTGAAGGGAGCTTGGTTGGTTGCTGCAGGCTTGCCGCCAGCTCCCAGCCAGCTGCTTGCCACCAACCCGCATGCTCAACTGCCTCACTGGGCTGCTGCATTTCAAAAGCTTGTTCAACGGCTTACCATCTGCAGCGGGAGGCGGCGCGGCTCAAGCGTCTGGTCCGGCGCAAAGTTCCACGCAAGGAGGAGCTGAAGGCTCGCGTGGAGCACGCCTTTGCCGGTGAGGCAGGCACCTGCCGCTGCCGCACTGCTGGCAGTGGTTGCAGCAAGTGTGCCAGCTGGGCATTTGCTGCGCAATCCAGGGGCTGAAGTTGCTAGCTGTTCACCTAGCTGTTCCCTGCCTTAATGCCACTGCAGCGTTCTCAAGAGCAGACCACCCTGTTAGCAACGTGCCGCTCTTCACAGACGAGACGTACAGCACGCATGCTCGGGTGCTGGACCTGATTGACAAAGATGCCATCAGCGGTGAGTGTGTAACAGCAAGCCTGCGGCAGCTTGTTGGCTAGATACCTGCAACAGATGCAGCCTGTGTGCTCACATGCCAGCCCGCCTCCCGCCTGCACCCTGCTTGCCTGCTTACCCACCAGTGCTGGCACCTCTCCCTCACCTCACCTGCAGACCCCGAGGATCTCAACATGTACATCGAGGTGGAGGAGCGCGCCGACGGCCTCACCCCTTGCACCCGCCCCCCGCAGACGCACGTGGCCCTGAGGTGGAGGCCGACGCCCAGGGCGCGCCCCACCTGTTAGAGCATGGCCGTGCGATGCGGCCCGCCAACGCACGTGGCCCTGAGGTGGAGGCCGACGCCCAGGGCGCACCCCACCTGTTAGAGCATGGCCGTGCGATGCGGCCCGCCAGTAGGCCGCCTGCTGAGGGACGTGTGCCTGCCCTGTCTGGGGAGCATGCGGTGCCGGCAGCGGCGACGGCAGCAGCCAGCCAGCCTGTCGGGCAGGCCGATGCATTGCTGGCGGCCATGCATGCGCCCTTCTCGCCGGATGAGGTGGCCCAGCTGGTCCAGCGCACACCCATGCGCAAGGCCGTCGTGGGACCGCTGGCCCCCTGGCTGCTAAAGCCGGCGATCAGCGCGGCGGCGGCAGGAGGCGCGGCACAGCAGCACCCGCTGACCCGCCTGGTCACAGCTGAGCTTAACGCCTGGCGCCATGCCTCCCGCCTCCCCTTCTGCGACGCCCGCAGTAGCCTGGCGCTGCTACAGAAGGGCGGCAAGGCGGCCAAGCAGCCCTCGGACCTCCGTGGCATAGCGGTGGGCGCCCTGCTCGCCAAACTGTATGCCGCGGGCCTTGAGCGGCGAGTCAGCGACCATGCCGAGGCAGCCGGCGTGCACGCGGAGGGCCAGTTTGGCTTCAGGCGGGCCCGCAGCACAGAGCAGGCCATCCTGGCCTTGCGCACGGTGGTTGAGGCGTACCGGCTGGAACGCAGGCGGGAGCGGCAGAGCCGCAACAGCCGCGGCCGGCTGCCGCCGCAGCGGGTCAGCCGGCACCGGCCAGCAGCCAGCGGCAGCCAGCAGCAGCCAGCTGTCAGCCACAGCAGCGGCGGCAGCAGCAGCCCACTCCGCGCAGCCACTGGCGGCAGCAGCAACGGCAGCGGCGGCAGCAGCAGCAGTGGCAGCAGATGCGCCGGCTCCGCAGGCCCAGAGCTGTGGGCAGCCTTTATAGACTTTAAGGCAGCCTACGATCGCGTGCCCCGCGACCGCCTGTGGGATGTGCTCACACAACTCGGCTATGGTGGCCCGTGGCTGCGGGCAGTGCAGGCCATCTACGGCAACGTGCCCATGTCCATCAGGGCCCCAGGCCTGGAGGGCAGGGTGTTCCAGGCCACGCTTGGCCTGAAACAGGGTTGTCCGCTCAGCCCCACGCTATTCAGCCTGTACATCGCTGACTTTGAGCGGCGGATGCTTGCCGCAGCGACAGCAGCAGCGACAGCCGGCCTGCCCCAGCTTGACCTGCCTGAGCTGGCGGGCCGCCTGATCCCGCCGCTCTTCTACGCTGACGACTGCGCCCTGCTCGCCACCTCAGCCCAGGGCCTGCAGGCGCAGCTGCGGCAGCTAGAGGCGTACTGCGCCGAGCGCGGCCTCACCGTCAACCTGACCAAGACGAAGGTTGTGCTGCTGGCCGGCGCCGACACCGAGCAGGACGCGCTGCGGCGCGTGCAGGACGCTCGCCTCACCTACGGCGGCGGCATGCTGGAGGCGGCAACCGAGTTTAAATACTTGGGTGTCGTTTTCCACTGCTGCCGCCCAATAGGGGAGTCTGCTGCCCCCGCTCGGGCTAGCGTGGCACGCTTCGCAGCCGCCATGTTTGAGGGCCGCTGCGCTGAGCTGGGGCTGGAGGCCACCCGCTTGCTGCTGATTCTTTACAGCACGTTTGTGGACTCCACCCTGTCCTACGCCGCCGCAGTGTGGGCCCCCGGCCTGGCGCTGGCGGCAGCCCGGCGGCCGGTAGTCGGCGCCAGCGGCCTGTCAGCATCGGAGCTGCAGCACCATCGGTGCCTTCGGCGACTGCTGGGCCTGCCGTCGCGCACGCCCACGGCCACAGTCCTAGCCGAGGCCGGGCAGCCACCGCTGCACATCACCTGGCTGGTGCGTGCAGCGCGCTTTTGGAGCAGTCTGGTGGCGGCCCCAGCAGGCAGCCTGCTCCACACTGTGCTAGAGGGCGGCATGCAGCTAGCAGCGGCACACAGCGACGCCCCCCTGCGGCAGCTCCCTTGGGTGGCGCAGCTGCAGCGTGCGATGGCAGCGGCAGGGGTCCAGTTTGACCCAGCCGACCGTGCCCCCTTGCAGCCTGAGGCAGTACAGCGGGCAGCCATGCAGCACTACCTGCTGCGGGTGGCGGAGGCGGCACAGCGCCCCGGCGCCAGCCGCCTGCGGCACTACTTCTGCAGCGTGCGGCCCAGCTGCCTCAGCGTAGACGGCTACAGCATGCCAGCCTACCTCACTGAGGTGCGGGAGCGCTGGCGGCGGCAGGGCTTAGCGGAGCTGCGCACCGGCGTCCACTGGGGCGCTGAGGAGCGCGACCGCCTACGCGGTGCGGCTTGCCGCCCACGCGACCAGCGTGAGTGTACCCACTGCGCAGCAGCCGGCCAGCCAGGCAGGGTGGAGGACGCCAGCCATATCCTGTTTGAGTGCGTGTTGTACTCCAGCCTGCGGCAGCGCTACCATGAGCTGTTCCCCGAGGCTGAGTGCGCCCCGCACACTCCCCCCTCCCTTGCCGCTTTCCTCGAGCGGCCCCCACGCACCCTCGCCAGCTTCGCGGGCGCATGTCGGCGCGTGGGCCGCCGGGCAGCTGGGCTGCCCCCCTAGCGGCGGCAGCTTAGCGATAGCGGCAGCGGGGCTGACGGGAGGCAGCAGCCAGACGGCAGCAGCCTTAGCAGCCCCCACCCCACCACCCCACTCCCACCCCTACTTTGCTCACCATTCCCCCAGCTCTCTCGCGGTCTAGCACAGCCACCAGCGGTCACCTGTCACCTGCCATTGCTCGAGAAACGTTGCTTACCCTTGCGACTATCTGCCAGTGACCCGTGCCAGCTGTTCGCCACCGGCCGTTCTAGCCCGCTTGCCCTGCTCCCCTGTTTGCCCCTGTTGCAGCCACCCAGCCCGCCAGCGGTACCAGGTTGTTTTGTCTGCTCATTTTGCGCGTTTGTTTGCCTGTTAGTTTGCGGTGCCGGGCGCGCGCTTCTGATATGCATGGGGTTGTCCCTACCCATGCCAGTCGGGCCGCCTAGTCTCGAGTGCACCGGTTTGCCTCCCCCTCCTCCCCCACCTGTCTGTTTAGTGGCCCAGATCCCTTTTTCCCCCGGCCGTGTGGGCCACCCGGGGACCTGTCATCGTACTGTTCGATTCAGACAGGTGTAAAGCCAGCCAGCCACTGTGTGGCGGTGAGTGGATCCTGCTGCATGCAGAATGCAGGAGCGCGAGCGCAGCCTGCAGAGCGCAGCAGCCAGCTGCAAGAAAGAGCCGCCTTGCTAGCAAGCTAGCAAGCAGCATCGATGCAATTGAAGCGATGCCGCTCAGTCGTTACGCCATGCTGTTGAGAAACGGTTGATGTGTTTGTGTCCTGATGCAGCACCCGCCGTGGCACCAGCAAGCTGGAGGGCTATCACAAGCACGCCAAGGATGTGCTGCACGGCTTCAACAACTCGCCAGCGCTGGCTGGCGCCTACATGGAGCTCTTCAACTGGCAGTGGACCCTGCGGGCAGACGTTCGCAACAATAAGGCCATCGACTATGGCCTGCTCGACCACAGGTGGGCTATGTGCAGGACAGGACGCGCTGCGTTGGCCTCAGCACAACTGCTGCCATGCTATCATGTTGCACTGGCGGGTGGGCTCTTCTTCTTTGTCATTCCCACGGCTGCGACATGCGCATCGCCAGCTGCAACTCCTGTTCACATTTGCCACCGCATTCTGTATTGATTATGCAGGCTGCTGGATCGCGTTGTGACGGAGGCACGCGAGCTGGCTGGTTGCGGGATCACCAACCCGCTGCGAGACTACCAGACTTTGGCAGACCAGCTGCTGCAGCGCGGGCTTCCAGCTGACTGGCAGCCAACCAGCAAGCAGGGAGTGGAGTTCACCCCGAGCGAGCTTGACGACTGGTACCAGCAGGAGCGCCAGCAGGCAGCGCAGCCGCGGGAGCCAGCACCGGGCCTCAGTCTGGCTCTGGCTGACGAGCCGGAGGGAGTGTTTCTAGCAGACGAACTGCTGCCAGGCGACGACAGCGATGATGAGGAGGCAGCACGGCAGCAGCCGCGGCCCCTGACTGCTGAGCAGAAAGAGAGAGCAACCAAGCACAGGCAGGAAGCGCTCGCCATCCAGGCGCAGCAGCAGCAGCAGGCAGCAGGGGCAGCAGAGCAGCAGCAGCAGCAGCAGCAGTTGCAGGCAGTGGCCACTACCGGCTTGCCGCCGCTGCTCGGTGCTGCCCCGCCGCTGCTGCCAACTCTCCCACCCTCCACTCTCCGCGCCGCCAGCAGTGCAGCCTTGCCGCCGCCGCCGCAGCTGGCAGCAGGGGTGTCAGCAGCGGTTGCGGCTGCTGTAGCAGGTCTGCCAAGCCCCCAGCCTCTTGCCAGTTGTGCCCCAAGAGCACAGCAGCATGGGCAGCAGCAGCAGCAGCAGCAGCAGCAGCAGCAGCAGCAGCAGCAGCAGCAGCAGCAGCAGCACCCTCGCTCGCCAGCCAGCAAGAAGCAGGCACAACCAGCAGATGATACCAGGAGGGTCACCACACCTGAGGTAAGAAGAGGGTTTGAGGGCTGAGGCTTAAGTGCCTGGTGGGCAGCTATCACTTGAAAGAAGGCAGACAGACAGAGCCGCATAGCTGCAGCGAGCTCCCTCAATCGAACAGTAGCAACACTGCCACCCATGAACAACAAATTTGCACCTCCCCTGCAGGAAATTGACCTGTTCTTTAGCATCCTAGACCAAGCACCTCCGGTGCGAGGCCTGTGGAAGAGCCAGAAGCCCAACTTCTACATCTTTGCGCGGGAGTGGGACATGCGAATCAAGCAGGCAGCAGCACGCGAGCAGCCGTTGCCAGGCGTGATGCGCAAAACAAAAGCTCAGCTGCGGGCCTTCTGGCAGCAGCTGGGTGAGCGCATCCTTGTTGCAGCAGCGCGGGAGCGGCTGCGGCAGGCTGCTGCAGCGGGCAACCTGCTAAAGGCTCTACAACTAGAGCAGCAGCGCCAGCAGCAGCAGCAGCCGCTGCAGCAGCAGCAGCCGCAGCAGCCGCAGCCTCCCGCCGCAGCACAGCAGCTCGCTTTTGCCCAGCAACCTGCCATGCAGCCGTCTGCTACAGGTGCGCTGCCGTTGGCAGCGCAAGTTGAGCTGTGGTCTCAGCAGTTCTTCCAGCAGCAGCAGCAGCAGCAGCAGCTGGCCGGTCCAGCACCCTTCCAGCCGCCGGCGTTGCAGCTGGTCGCGCTAACTGGCCCGGCACCCCTGCTCCCACAGCAGCCGCTGGCTGTGCCAGCAGCCCTGCTCCCACAGCAGCCGCTGGCTGTGCCAGCAGCCCTGCCACCGCTGCCGCCGCTGGCTGTGCCAGCACCCCTGGCGCCGCTGCCACCAGAGCAGCCGCCTAAGGCCAAAAGGCAGAAGACAACTGCCCGGGGCGCCGCAGGTGTTGAGCGCTGGTGCCAGAAGTGCCCAGAAACACACCCGCTGAAGGGCTGGCATGCTCAGGGCGGCGATTGCGTGCAGCGGCAGTTTGGCGGCAATGGCACACCGAATGAAAAGAACTGCGACCACTTGCGCCCATGATTTGCTCTCCCTGCCGCCCAGTTCTTCTCGTTTTTCTCTTTACTTTTGTCGATTTAACTGATCTTCTGTGGATTTCATGCTTTAAACTCAGTCAACAGTGATAAAATGTTGGTGTTGAGAAGAGATCTGGGGTCGGCTGCAAGCTGGGATTGGTAAGCAGAGCAGGGTGCCTCTTGAACTGTGTGGTGACCCCCCCTCTCCTTTCCCTTCTCCCTCTCTCCCTCTTTCTCCCTTCCTCCCCCCTTTTTTTCAAATCCTGTACCATGGAATTTTCGCCGCCAACGGGCGCTCCTCACTCGTGTCAGATTCCGCAGAGTCAGCAGCGGCGGCTGGGGCAGCGGCGGGCCCTGGGCTGCGCCTTGCCACGCCCGGCAGCGGCTGCGCCTGCGCGAGGCCTGATTGCCCACCGCTCAGGCGCGCAGGGGTCGGCGGCTTGCGCTTGCCGAGGAGCGCGGCCCGAATGCCCGGCTGCATACTGGCCCAGGGGCCGGGTTTGGCTGGACTACAAGCCCCACAAAGATGGGGGAACTATCAATTGAGTCACGGCGCCCAAACGCGCGTTCAAAGGGAGACAGGAAGCGTGCCAGGCTGGCGCCGCCGCCGCGCCGCCACCTGGCAAAGCCAAACGTTTGCGAGCGTTTTGCCCCCTTTTTGCCCCAGACACCTGCTTTTGCGTACTTTTTTGCTATTCGCAAACATATAAGACGCGCAAATACTTTTACTCCGTCCAGTAGTTGTCCACATCCAGTCGCTCCACCACTTGCTTGTCATCAGAGGTGGCCATTGTGGCTTTCTCTGGCTTCAACCGGCTTTGTGCTTGCGGTTGGGTGCTTCTGCCGTACGCGTTTCACTCCACTAGGATGTCCGCTCCTAGTCTTCTAGTCAGCTCCAATCGGTGGGCCGCTAGGATGCACCCGCACTGGGGTCTTCTAGAAGCCGGGCTTGGGTCTTCTAGGATGTAGCCGCTGGATGAACGTCAGACGGCTCTTGCGTAGGCGACTTGTTGGCGCTTGTTTCTTAGGTGGCTCCTTAGCTGGGCATCACTTCGTGCTTTTCAGTTGGTGCTTGATGTGCGGGCGATGCTTGGACGATGTTGGGGCCCATAACCTGTCGGCTTGAGTGGATGCACCGCCCCGCCGCTAGCGCCTAAGCTCCAAAGCTCCAAGGCGCCAAAGCTCCAAAGATGTTGCCCGCTGCTCGCTGTTGCTGTCCTAAGGTAGGGAGGCCCGTGGTTGACTGAGTTACATTGGTATGAGTGGCAGCGCTATTTATTGGTAGGGTCATGCAAGCAAGGTGGGTGCCCTTATGGGTGCGCCTTATGTGGGTGGCTGGGCGCGGCAGGCAGAGTGAGCGCACAAGCCTTGGATGTTTATGCAAGGGGCGCTAGTGGCAAGGCGGGTTTGAATCAGGGTGTGGCGCCCTTGGGCGCAGGCTGTAGAGAGAGGCGCAAGCATAGGCGGCTTGGGGTTACGTGACCATGAGGTGACCATGAGGTGACGACCATGGAAGGTGTTCGGAAGTCAGGGTGCCAGAATGGCAAAAGGTGGGTGTAGGGCGGTGGTATATGCAAAGGGGAATGGCGCATGCAGCTTGGGCAGACTGAATGAAAAGGTGCAAAGGCGCCATGGGTGCTCCACTAACACCGCGGCGGCGGGGCGCCGGGCACCCAGCACCGAGGCGGCGCCACACCGGTGTGCCGGCCAGGGCTGTGGCTGTGAACCCCATGCCTGGCCACCTCTGCCCCGTGTGCATGATGCAAGGCTGGAAGGCAGGCAGGGGCAATGCAGCAGAGCAGGGTGGGGCAGGTGGGCAGGGTGCCCCCTGCGCCGCGTGTCGGCTTGAGTGGATGCACCGCCCCGCCGCTAGCGCCTAAGCTCCAAAGCTCCAAGGCGCCAAAGCTCCAAAGATGTTGCCCGCTGCTCGCTGTTGCTGTCCTAAGGTAGGGAGGCCCGTGGTTGACTGAGTTACATTGGTATGAGTGGCAGCGCTATTTATTGGTAGGGTCATGCAAGCAAGGTGGGTGCGCCTTATGTGGGTGGCTGGGCGCGGCAGGCAGAGTGAGCGCACAAGCCTTGGATGTTTATGCAAGGGGCGCTAGTGGCAAGGCGGGTTTGAATCAGGGTGTGGCGCCCTTGGGCGCAGGCTGTAGAGAGAGGCGCAAGCATAGGCGGCTTGGGGTTACGTGACCATGAGGTGACCATGAGGTGACGACCATGGAAGGTGTTCGGAAGTCAGGGTGCCAGAATGGCAAAAGGTGGGTGTAGGGCGGTGGTATGTGCAAAGGGGAATGGCGCATGCAGCTTGGGCAGACTGAATGAAAAGGTGCAAAGGCGCCATGGGTGCTCCACTAACACTCCCACGCAGGCTGGTCAAGCTGCATATGAATGCGCCCGTGTCAGCCGCTCACTACCTCTTGGGGATTTTGTACTTGGGAATGGCAAAGATGACTGGACCCTCCGGCAGCTCCCGGTGGGGCAGTGTCGGCCGCAGCATGGTTGGTTTGAAGGTAGGCAGGCCATGGTGCCTACTGCTCCATGCTCGCAATGCCCATGGCAGTGCGGCAGAATGCCAGCTTGGCCGCTGGTAGGGGCTTGGTCAATGCGTCTGCCACCATTTTGGCTGTCGGGATGTACTTGAAGGTGATGTCCTTGCGGGTCACTCGCTCGCGGGCAAAGTGGTAGATGACGTCAATGTGCTTGGACCTCATTGAGAAGACCGGGTTCTTCAGTAGCTTGATGGCGCCCTGGTTGTCGGCGTTGATTGGGATGGTGTCCAGACGCATGCCCAGGTCGCTCAGGAGGGTGCGTAGCCACAGCCCCTCCTTGATGGCGTAGGCTGCTGCCATGTACTCGGCTTCTGTGGTCGAGGCTGCCACCGTGGGCTGCAGTCGGCTGGACCAGCTGATGGCGCCGCCGCCAAGGATGAACACATAGCCAGTGGTTGAGCGCCGGCTATCAGTGTCGCCAGCGTAGTCGGCGTCGCAGTATGCCTCCAGGTTTTTGCCGCCATAGGTGATGCCAAAGCCGGTTGTGCCGGCAATGTAGCGCAGCACACCCTTGGCTGCCTGCCAATGGGCGATGGTTGGTGTTGCCATGTAGCGCGCCAGTGCTCCCACGGCTTGGGCAATGTCCGGGCGTGTGCAGACGGACAGGTACATGAGGCTGCCGACTAGCTGCGAGTAGCCGTGTGCTGTGGTGTCCAGTGGTTCTCCATCCTTGGTTAGCTTGGTCGCTGTGCTCAGGGGTGTGCTGAGCGGTTTGCACTCGGTCATGCCGTATTTGTCCAGAAGGTCATGTGTGAGGCGGCTTTGCCCTAGGCTGATGGTGCGGGCTTGGCGATCTCGCTTGATGTCCATGCCCAGGAAAAAGGAGGCGGGTCCCAGGTCACGTCCTTCAAAGGTGGTCAGTAGCTTGCTCTTGGTTGCTGCTAGAGCTCCATCGTCGCCGGTGGTGACCAGGATGTCATCCACGTAGGTCAGTAAGTAGATTGGTGTTGGGCCGGTCTTGATGAACAGTGCTGGGTCGGCTGCTGATGGCTGGAAGCCCAGAGTCTCCAGCTCCTTGCTCAGTTTGCTATGCCAGACGCGTGGTGCTTGCTTGAGGCCGTATAGGGATTTGCGTAGGTGGCAAGCTGTGCCTGGGCCGCCGCTCTTGTAACCTGGCGGCTGCTGAATCCACACGTCTTCCTCCAGCTCTCCATAGAGGAATGCGGTTTTGATGTCAACTTGATGGATCTCCAGGTCTTGGGCTGCAGCTTGCGCCAGCACAGTGCGCACGGTGGTGTACTTGCTGACTGGGGCAAACACCTCCTCGTAGTCAATGCCCTCCTGTTGCCTGAAGCCTTTGGCAACCAGGCGTGCCTTGTAGCGCTCCACATGGCCATTGGCGTCTCGCTTGACCTTGAATACCCACTTCACGGGTATGGGCTTCACTCCGGGTGGCACAGGCTCCAGCTCCCACGTGTTGTTGGCCAGCAGGGAGGCCATTTCATCATCTGCCGCCTGCTGCCACTGTTCTGCATGTTCCGATGACAGCGCTTCCTCCAGGGTTGCCGGCTCATGAATGATGGCACTGTGTGCTGCTCCCAGGTCCCGCTTGCGGCCTGTGATCTTGTAGCCCTCGTCACGCCAAATTTCGGCTGGCACGTCTGTTGCTGCACGCTTGGGCCGCTTGCCGGGTGGCGGCGGCCTGCTGCCGCCTGCTCTTGGTGCCGTCGGGCCGGGCTGGCTGGGTGCTGCTCCCACGGGCTCCATGTCCTCTTCTTCTGAGCCTTCTTCGTCGGATAGGGCAGGCTCTCCTGGCGGGCTGGTGCTTGTGCTGCCGGTCTCCTTGAAGGTCACATCTCGGCTTATGATGACCTTCCCGGTGTTCAGGAGGATCTTGTAGCCCTTGGTGCCAGCCGGGTAGCCAATGAAGCGTCCTGGCTCGCTTGTATCATTCAGCTTGGTGCGAAGCGGCTTAGGTGTCACCGCGTAGCAGCGTGCTCCAAAGGTGCGCAGGTGGGACACATCAGGCTTGGTCCCATGGAACAGCTCGTAGGGGGTGCTGTCTCGGTCGCTCACAGGCGAGCGGTTGCGCACATAGTTGGCGGTGACTACTGCGTCGGCCCATAGGTTCTTGGGCATGGCTGATGCTGTCAGCATGGGCCGCACTTTGTCCATCAGGGTGCGGTTGAGGCGCTCAGCTGCTCCGTTTTGTTGAGGTGTGTAGCGCACGGTTGTCTCAAGCTTGATGCCGTTGTCGCGGCAAAAGGTCGCCACATCTTCATTGATGAACTCTGAGCCGTTGTCGCAGCGTAGACGCCGTGTCTTGAAGCCGCTCAGGCTCTCCAGCAGCCTGAGGGTGTCCTTGAGTGCCGCAGGGGTGTCGCTCTTGCGGGCAATTGGCTGCACCGCTGAGAACTTTGAGTAATCGTCCAGCAGCGTCAGGAAGTAAAGGTTGCCGCCCTGGGAGGCAACTGGTAGTGGGCCGCACAGGTCTGTGTGAACTAGCGCCAGCGGCCGTGTCGACTTGCTGCTGGATGGCTTGAATGGCTCCCGGTGCTGCTTGCCAAGCACGCAGGGCTCACACAGCCCTTCTCCAGCCATTTTGAACTCTTCAGCCGTTGTCTTGATGCCGGTGACCATGCCGGTGAGCTGGGCTAGGCCGTCGTAGCCCAGGTGTCCGAAGCGCTCATGCCACAGTTGTGGTGTCTCCTTGACTCGTGCCGTCAATGCTGGGCTGTCCAGCCGCGTACTCCAGCCGTTGAGGTAGTAGATGGCATCTCCCACGGAAGGTGCGGTGGCCAGGTTGCAGCCGTTGTAGCTGATCTCACACTTGTCGGCAGAGAACTTGAAGTCCACGCCGTGCTTGGTAGCATGCCGCACAGAGATGAGGTTCTCGGTGGCTTCGGGGATGTAGAGCACGTCGGTCATCTGGAACACCGCATCTGTGGTTGCCAGGTAGACCTCGCCAGTGGCTACAGCCTTGCCGGTGCTGCCGTTGCCGAAGGTGATGGTGATGTCCTCATCCAGGGGTCGCATGTTGCTCAGAAAGCTTGCGTCTGGGGTGAGGTGCCGTGAGGCGCCTGTGTCCAGCACCCAGCGCATGTTGCCTCTAGCGCCGGGCGTCTCTGGTGTGCGGGCTGTCAGGGCAATGGCGCCGAACTGACTGTGCAGCGGCTGTCCGCTGCTGCCCTGCTGCTTCATGTCCCACTGCTTCTTGCGGCATTCATCAGCCCAGTGGCCTATCTTGCCGCAATAGAAGCACTTGCGGCCTGTCTTGCCGTTCTGTGCTGTGTTGCGGCTGAAGCGGCTGTAGGCCCTGCCGCTATTGTGGCCGCTGCTGCTGTGGCTGCCGCTGCCTCTGCCGTTGTTGTGGCCGCTGCCGCCTCGGTTGCGGCTGTCAAAGCTGCGGCCTCTGCCAAAGCCCCTGTTGGGCTTGGCTAGCAGTGCAGCCTCCTGAGTGCGTGCCGATGGCTGCATCTGCTGCTCCACGGGCAGTAGCTTGGGCAGCATGGTGTCAATCTTGAGCGGCTGGTCCCCGGCAGTCAGCACCGTGCTGATCATGCCATAGGCGGGTGGCAGGCCGGCCAGAAACTGTAGCGCCACATCTTGGTCGCTTGTGCTGTATCCAGCGGTTGTCAGCTGGGTCTGGATGGTCTTGGCCCGTGCCGCGTACACGGTGAGCGGTTCTGCTGCTCCCATTCTGAGCTGGGTCAGCTCACGCCGCAGCTGTAGCTTGCGAGCGTTGGTCTGGGCCTCGTAGGTGGTCTTGAGCGTTGTCCAGGCGATCTTGGCGGTGGCACATGCCGCCAGAGCTGTCAGGTGGTGGTCCTTCACGTGTAGCACGATTTGTGCCAGTGCCTTCTTGTCGGTTGTTGGGTCAGGCGTATCGGTGGTGACGGCGTCCCACAGGCCCTTGACCATCAGGTAGGCTTGCATTCGGATGCTCCAGGTGGCATACTGGACGGAGTAAAAGTATTTTGCGTGTAAAATTTTTGCGCGCAGCGCAAAAATTTTCTGGGGAGTTGTTAAACTTTGCGTGAGTTGGCATGGAAAAGTTGCAGGAAAGGGAAAACATTTGCGAGGGGCGCTAGCCTTGCCAGCAGCAACTGGAGCTGCTGGCAGGGCTGCTGCATGGGGTAGGGCAAGCTGAGCACTATTGCCCAGCCTGCCAGCCAGCCGGAAGGCAACCAGGAGGCAGCCGGGCACTGCTTGGCTGACTCCTTAGGCCGACTGCTGGCGCCGGGCATTGCGGCGTAGCAGCGCCACTACGGGCGCCTCGCCAGTGGCAGCTGCCTCTGCCACAGCCTTTGCCACCGGGCCGGAGGCGGCAGCCTTGCGGCTGCTCTTCTTCTTGCGCTGGCTGGGTGCCATAGGCGCCGCTGCCGGCATGCTGCCAGTGTCATTAGTCAACCAGCAGCAGCGCCCCACCGGCAGCGACCCCCCTCCCCCGCTCACTCGAGGCAGCGGGCGCGCCGGTTCTTGCCCTTGAAGTTGGCAAGCTTCTTCAGGGCAAAGCTCTTCTGAGCTGCGCTCCACTTGTTGTACTGAAGCTTCTGCTGCGGGCGTTAGATGGTGGTTCAGGATTTCCAGGGCGAGCGTTAGATGGTCTTAGATGGTCGGCCACGTGGACCGACCATCTACGGCCCGCGCGCCTTTCCGGCCTTCCCTGGCACGACCGCGCCCGCCAAACCGCTTGCAACCACCCTGTAACCCTCGGGGCATGGCGTCCGAGGCCACAGACCGCGAGGATCCGCACTTCTGCCCGCCCGCCCTCCAGGCAGCGTGCCAAGAGCACCTGCGGCAGTTTGCTGTCACTTATCGCGGCGACATCTCGCAAGCAGGGGCCGCAGCATACGAGCAGCTGCCCGCCAGCCTCTACTTCCCGGCGCCCAACCCCTTCCTCAAGGATGGGCTGCTGGGCGACAGCATAAAGACCGAGGCGGCACTGCTGAGCAAGGTCCGGATCGCGGCGTGGGTGCCGCACGTCCAGTTCGGCAAGGGGCTGGCGGCGGCGGACGGCGGGAGCGGCCTGCGCATCGCCTGCCCGGAAATCAACTGCAGCGGCCATCTGGCCCCCTCTGGCCCACACAAGCACTGCCGGTTGATTGCTGGCATCGGCGAGACGCTGGTGCTGGGCACGTACCAGTACACATGCAGCCACTGCAGGCGTAAGTGGGCGCGGCAGGCGCAAGGGCGGCAAGCTTGGGTGGCGCGTGCGTGTGGCCTGCCGCCTCTGCCAAGCCTGCGCACTGCCCCCTTCCACTGCGCCTCCCCCTGGTCGCATGCCGCAGGCAGCATTCTCGGCTGGGACGGCGACCTGCTGGCGGCCATGCCGCCGGCGGTGGCGGCCGAGTTCCCGGCGGTGCTGACCCGCCGTTGCGGCGTGACCAAGCAGCTATTCAACATGCTGCTGCTGCAGCCTGTAGAGGGCAACGGCCTGGCGGCCTTTGCGCGGCAGATTGAGCAGCTGCAGAAGCAGCAGTACTGGGAGGCGCACCTGCAGTACCTCTCCGCCTGCTCGCTCATCAAGAAGCGGCGGGAGGCAGCCGCCGCCGAGGCGGCGGCGCAGGAGGAAGAGCAGCGGCGCGATGCAGAGGTGCGCGCCCAGCTAGAGGCCAACAAGGTCAGCCTCACGCAGCAGAAGCAGCTGAAGCAGCGGCCGATCAGCGGCTGGCTGCGGCCGGCGGCCACGCAGCAAGCGGCAGCGGCAGATGGCCCCTCAACAGCAGCAGCAGCCTTGCCTGCACGGCCAGCTGAGCCCGCCGCAGCC
>RRZL01000080.1:786508-802805 GCA_006782975.1 Chlorella sp. Dachan | reverse complement strand
CGCCGGGCACCCGGCACCGAGGCGGCGCCACACCGGTGTGCCGGCCAGGGCTGTGGCTGTGAACCCCATGCCTGGCCACCTCTGCCCCGTGTGCATGATGCAAGGCTGGATGGTGGGTATGCTCTGTCGGCTTGAGTGGATGCACCGCCCCGCCGCTAGCGCCTAAGCTCCAAAGCTCCAAGGCGCCAAAGCTCCAAAGATGTTGCCTGCTGCTCGCTGTTGCTGTCCTAAGGTAGGGAGGCCCGTGGCTGACTAAGTTACATTGGTATGAGTGGCAGCGCTATTTATTGGTAGGGTCATGCAAGGAAGGTGGGTGCCCTTATGGGTGCGCCTTATGTGGGTGGCTGGGCGCGGCAGGCAGAGTGAGCGCACAAGCCTTGGATGTTTATGCAAGGGGCGCTAGTGGCAAGGCGGGTTTAAATCAGGGTGTGGCGCCCTTGGGCGCAGGCTGTAGAGAGAGGTGCAAGCATAGGCGGCTTGGGGTTACGTGACCATGAGGTGACCATGAGGTGACGACCATGGAAGGTGTTCGGAAGTCAGGGCGCCAGAATGGCAAAGGTGGGTGTAGGGCGGTGGTATGTGCAAAGGGGAATGGCGCATGCAGCTTGGGCAGACTGAATGAAAAGGTGCAAAGGCGCCATGGGTGCTCCACTAATGTAACGGCGCATCCCCTGCATTGCCGTTACCAACTTCATTCTCTCCTGTATTGATCCCTCTTGTATGCTATCTTTCCCAACTGCTGGTCTCATGCATGCCCATGCGTCGCCACATCAGCGGATGGGGCTCTCATGTGTGCACCCTCAGCCTCTCTCGGGGGCTTACGTGTAACAGCCTAGCCAGCTGTGAGCCCCCCAACTGAGGACTGCGGGCAGGTCAGAGCCCTGCCAGAGGGCAGCCCCCTCACAGTTGGTGGCCCCAACCAGGCAAAGAGCGATCCTGCGGGCCGCGCAACGCAGCACAGAGGCTGCATAGAGCGTGAGAGCCCAAAGGTCGGTGCAGCGGTCGCTTCAGAGCGCCGTGAGCAAAGTTCAGGAAGTGGTGGTAGAGAGCCGGCTGAGCCGCAGAAGGCCGCCGTGCAGCAGACCACTCGCAATAAGCCGCTGATTGCGTGCAAGCTGAGAAATCGAGCAAAGCCAGCGCGAAGGGCGCGGCTGGAAGCGATAAGCTGCGGATCGTCACAGGCATTTGAGCAGCGTGATCCCCGCTTCTCGCTGAGTAAGATCGGGCGGAGACAGTCCCGCCTGAGCCGCTGTTGATAGCAGCAGTTGCCAGCGCCGCCGCGGCCGCCGCCGCGCCGCCGCAGCGGGCAGTGCGGGGCACGATCGGCTGTGCATGCTACGCAAAAGCGAGCAGTTCAATTGAGATTGTGAACAGTCACCAGTTCCTGATCCTCCCGTTTGCCTGAGCTGCGTGCGTGTGCGAAAGCCTGAGGATGGCTTCTCGCAGCAGGCCGGCAAGCAGAGCAGAGGAAACAGAGGAAGGCAATGTGGCTGAGCAAGTGGCTGAGGCACTGAGATCTGTGGCGACAGAGCAGACAACAGCCCTGGCTCAGGTCATAGACGTGATCAGCGCGTTGGCTGGCCAGATGGCGCAGATGCGGATTGCGCCTGAAGCATCGGAGGGTGGGCCCTCGGGCACCAGTGGCCAGTCAGGCCGGCGCGCTGCCTACAAACCCAAAGAGATTCCAGTGTTCAAGGGTGACCCCCAGGAGCTGCGCGCATGGCAAGCAAAGGCGCGACAGTGGCTGAGGCGGTACCCTGCAAACAGTGACCAGGCAGGCATGCTGGGCGACCACCTGGATGGTGCGCCTTTCCAGCGCTACCTGCACATGTGCGAGACTGCACAAGAACCAGTGACAGCGGAGCAAGTGTTCACCATGCTTGAGCAGCACTTTGCAGACCCGCTGGAGGCATCCAAGGCGCTGTACGATTTTCAGCACCTCAAGCAAGGCAGCATGACCGTGCTGGAGCTGTCCAACCGGCTAGATGAGCTAGCCTGGACTCCAGGCTGCGAGGACCTGCGGACGGGTTTCCAGCTGAAGGAGCGGTTCCTGACCGCACTGAATCCAGACATCGCACGGCAGCTGACGCGAGACAGATTATCCTTCAAGACCAAGGAGGAGGCAGTGTTGCAGGCGGTGCTGCAAGAGCACAATCTGCAAGCTAGCCGCCGCTTCGAGGGCCACGAAGAGTCGAGCCCTGAGCAGACAGAGAGCCAAGAGCAGCGCATGGACGGCCAGGAACAGGAGTTCCAGCGCGAAGTGCGCATGGCGGTCCTGCAGATTCTGCAAGAGATTGGCGTGCAGGGCGTGAGCGAAGCAGATCTCATGGCTCTGCAGACCAGGGGAAAACGGTCCCATGGCACCAGGCCGGCTGGCAACAAGCTGGTGCCAGGTCGAGATGGCAAGATTGAGCCGGACTACCAGTGCTGGGAGTGCCAGCATTGGGGGCATCGCAAGCTTGCATGCCCCGGCAGCAAGCAGTAAGACAAGGGAGCAATGTGCTCCCAGGCAAGGCTGATGGGCCAGCCGAAACAGCCCGGTCCCATTGTGCATGCCAAGGCAGGTAGTGCAGTGAAGGCTTTGACCTCAGGTTAGCAACAAAGTCAAAGCGTGTTAGCGGAAGAGCCGTGAGACCACGCTCGCAACCCAGTGAGATTGGGGGACGCCCTGGCCCCACATGGGTGGGCGTGGCGGAGCATGGCCCAGCTGGAAATCCTGTGGCGCAGCGGCGCCTGGACAGGTGGCCTCTGGGATGAGGCAGAAACAGCTGCAAAGACCCTCTGGAATGGCTGGTAGCCAGCAGTCTGGACCAGCAAGAGTGATCACTCCAACTAAGGCAGATGCGTCCTTGCCTAACGGCAGCCAGCAGGCCACTGGCGGTGCCGGGGAAATTCGCATGGGGGCAGGTACAGAAGCCCCACAGCTGATCGGCCGGGTATCGGCGGCAGCGGTGTTTGACGGGACGAGGGCGAATCCTAGCGTGGATTCCCTGTCAGACGGATATCTATACATGCGCAGTGTGCGCTGGTACAAGCTACGCGCTGGGAAGCTGGGAATTGTGTTCCCTGACCAAGTTGCAAGGCCGTTGAGGCAAAGCAAACATTTAGATCAAGTATGCAGACTGAAGGATGCATGCACAAAGGCAGCATCCAGAGCGACCACAGAGAAAGAATCAGCGACACTGACGCTTACGGAAGAGCCGTCAGCGCAGTGTTAAGCAGACACAATGAGTGTGGAGAATGGGCAGACCTATGCGCAGAGCACGCGCAGAGCACGCGCAGAGCAGAGATGCCCACGACCCCAACAAGAGCGCGACTGAGAGCCCGCAGTAGCCTTAACTGCCCAGCAAGCAAGGGGTCAAGCGAGGCATAGTCATGCTTTCAGAGACTAGCCGCAAGTGGTTCAAGCCAAGACAAGTTAACATTTTTGCCGAAGCAGTCCATCCCAGACGGAGGCAGCTAGACGGCAAGCCAGTAGCATCTTTCGGACTCGTTACGTGAGCCAGCAACGGCAGCGGCGTTTTCGGCCCTGTTGCCAGCGAGGTGACGAGGACGCCACCTTCGAGGAGGGGGGAAACTGTAACGGCGCATCCCCTGCATTGCCGTTACCAACTTCATTCTCTCCTGTATTGATCCCTCTTGTATGCTATCTTTCCCAACTGCTGGTCTCATGCATGCCCATGCGTCGCCACATCAGCGGATGGGGCTCTCATGTGTGCACCCTCAGCCTCTCTCGGGGGCTTACGTGTAACAGCCTAGCCAGCTGTGAGCCCCCCAACTGAGGACTGCGGGCAGGTCAGAGCCCTGCCAGAGGGCAGCCCCCTCACAACTAACACTCCCACGCAGGCTGGTCAAGCTGCATATGAATGCGCCCGTGTCAGCCGCTCACTGCCTCTTGGGGATTCTGTACTTGGGAATGGCAAAGATGATTGGACCCTCTGGCAGCTCCCGGTAGGGCAGTGTCGGCCGCAGCATGGTTGGTTGAGCGTGGGATGGAGTGTGGATGGAAAGTGTGGATGGAGTGTGGTTGCTTGAAGCAAAGTAAGAATGGAGGAAATGGTGGTTGTGAGGGGCTGTTAGCCCCTTTTGTAGGCCGAGCCCAGCATGGCCAGCATGGGTTGACGTTGCCATTGGGTGACCATGTGGTGGCCATGAGGTAACCGGAGGAAGGTTGGTTTGAAGGTAGGCCATGGTGCCTACTGCTCCATGCTCGCAATGCCCATGGCAGTGCGGCAGAATGCCAGCTTGGCCGCTGGTAGGGGCTTGGTCAATGCGTCTGCCACCATTTTGGCTGTCGGGATGTACTTGAAGGTGATGTCCTTGCGGGTCACTCGCTCGCGGGCAAAGTGGTAGATGACGTCAATGTGCTTGGACCGCATTGAGAAGACCGGGTTCTTCAGTAGCTTGATGGCGCCCTGGTTGTCGGCGTTGATTGGGATGGTGTCCAGACGCATGCCCAGGTCGCTCAGGAGGGTGCGTAGCCACAGCCCCTCCTTGATGGCGTAGGCTGCTGCCATGTACTCGGCTTCTGTGGTCGAGGCTGCCACCGTGGGCTGCAGTCGGCTGGACCAGCTGATGGCGCCGCCGCCAAGGATGAACACATAGCCAGTGGTTGAGCGCCGGCTATCAGTGTCGCCAGCGTAGTCGGCGTCGCAGTATGCCTCCAGGTTTTTGCCGCCATAGGTGATGCCAAAGCCGGTTGTGCCGGCAATGTAGCGCAGCACACCCTTGGCTGCCTGCCAATGGGCGATGGTTGGTGTTGCCATGTAGCGCGCCAGTGCTCCCACGGCTTGGGCAATGTCCGGGCGTGTGCAGACGGACAGGTACATGAGGCTGCCGACTAGCTGCGAGTAGCCGTGTGCTGTGGTGTCCAGTGGTTCTCCATCCTTGGTTAGCTTGGTCGCTGTGCTCAGGGGTGTGCTGAGCGGTTTGCACTCGGTCATGCCGTACTTGTCCAGAAGGTCATGTGTGAGGCGGCTTTGCCCTAGGCTGATGGTGCGGGCTTGGCGATCTCGCTTGATGTCCATGCCCAGGAAGAAGGAGGCGGGTCCCAGGTCACGTCCTTCAAAGGTGGTCAATAGCTTGCTCTTGGTTGCTGCTAGAGCTCCATCGTCGCCGGTGGTGACCAGGATGTCATCCACGTAGGTCAGTACTCCCGTTGGCCGCGGGGTTAAATAACGAGCTGGATCAGTGGCCTTGATCGTTGTCCCAAGGTTGCGGGTTCGAACCCCCCGAGATACTTGGGGCGGTGTTTATGCGGCAACCTTCACTAGCGTTGCTAGGCCACTTCGTGGCTGTGTCGCATGAAACCCGTTAAGAATGGTTGGTGTGGATTCTAGGAAGGTCTTGCCCCCAACCGAGAAAGGCGGACACGACGGCCCAGTCAAAATGGGCAAAAACAAACGGTAGCTTGGGCGGTGCCGAAATGGCTTAATACCCGCCGGCTTCCTCAACCCACGCCTAAGGGCGTAGCCTTTCTTTTCTTTCTTTCTTTCCACGTAGGTCAGTAAGTAGATTGGTGTTGGGCCGGTCTTGATGAACAGTGCTGGGTCGGCTGCTGATGGCTGGAAGCCCAGAGTCTCCAGCTCCTTGCTCAGTTTGCTATGCCAGACACGTGGTGCTTGCTTGAGGCCGTATAGGGACTTGCGTAGGTGGCAAGCTGTGCCTGGGCCGCCGCTCTTGTAGCCTGGCGGCTGTTGAATCCACACGTCTTCCTCCAGCTCTCCATAGAGGAATGCGGTTTTGATGTCAACTTGATGGATCTCCAGGTCTTGGGCCGCAGCTTGCGCCAGCACAGTGCGCACGGTGGTGTACTTGCTGACTGGGGCAAACACCTCCTCGTAGTCAATGCCCTCCTGCTGCCTGAAGCCTTTGGCAACCAGGCGTGCCTTGTAGCGCTCCACATGGCCGTTGGCGTCTCGCTTGACCTTGAATACCCACTTCACGGGTATGGGCTTCACTCCGGGTGGCACAGGCTCCAGCTCCCACGTGTTGTTGGCCAGCAGGGAGGCCATTTCATCATCTGCCGCCTGCTGCCATTGTTCTGCATGTTCCGATGACAGCGCTTCCTCCAGGGTTGCTGGCTCATGAATGATGGCACTGTGTGCTGCTCCCAGGTCCCGCTTGCGGCCTGTGATCTTGTAGCCCTCGTCACGCCAAATTTCGGCTGGCACGTCTGTTGCTGCACGCTTGGGCCGCTTGCCGGGTGGCGGCGGCCTGCTGCCGCCTGCTCTTGGTGCCGTCGGGCCGGATTGGCTGGGTGCTGCTCCCACGGGCTCCATGTCCTCTTCTTCTGAGCCTTCTTCGTCGGATAGGGCAGGCTCTCCTGGCGGGCTGGTGCTTGTGCTGCCGGTCTCCTTGAAGGTCACATCTCGGCTAATGATGACCTTCCCGGTGTTCAGGAGGATCTTGTAGCCCTTGGTGCCAGCCGGGTAGCCAATGAAGCGTCCTGGCTCGCTTGTATCATCCAGCTTGGTGCGAAGCGGCTTAGGTGTCACCGCGTAGCAGCGTGCTCCAAAGGTGCGCAGGTGGGACACATCAGGCTTGGTCCCATGGAACAGCTCGTAGGGGGTGCTGTCTCGGTCGCTCACAGGCGAGCGGTTGCGCACATAGTTGGCGGTGACTACTGCGTCGGCCCATAGGTTCTTGGGCATGGCTGATGCTGTCAGCATGGGCCGCACTTTGTCCATCAGGGTGCGGTTGAGGCGCTCAGCTGCTCCGTTTTGTTGAGGTGTGTAGCGCACGGTTGTCTCAAGCTTGATGCCGTTGTCGCGGCAAAAGGTCGCCACATCTTCATTGATGAACTCTGAGCCGTTGTCGCAACGTAGACGCCGTGTCTTGAAGCCGCTCAGGCTCTCTTGCAGCCTGAGGGTGTCCTTGAGTGCCGCAGGGGTGTCGCTCTTGCGGGCAATTGGCTGCACCGCTGAGAACTTTGAGTAATCGTCCAGCAGCGTCAGGAAGTAAAGGTTGCCGCCCTGGGAGGCAACTGGTAGTGGGCCGCACAGGTCTGTGTGAACTAGCGCCAGCGGCCGTGTCGACTTGCTGCTNACGGCGCAGGTGCGTGTCAGCGGCGCTTGGCCTCTTTCTGCTGCTGTCGCTTAACTTAACTGCCCCCCATTGCAGGTGACGAGTGCGGTGCTTACCAGCTCTCCCTGCTTCCCTACACCCTCACTGCAGCCGACGACTTCTTTGCCAAGCAGCTGCCGCACAACGTGACATGGCTGCTCACGCTGCTGTACGCGCTGGACCAGACAGGTGAGGCAGGTGGACGAGGTGGTGGGCCAGACAGGCCATCTGGTGCAGCAGCAACGGGGCGATGGCAGTGTCGGATGCCAAGTGAGCATGGTAGCTCATCCCTACTTCGTCCGCCTCCTGCCGTACACTGACAGGCGACTTTGGGGACACCGCGGTGCAAGGACAGCTGGTCCACCAGCTGCGCTACCTGGCGTCTGTGGTCACCCAAAACTTCACCAGCTTTGGCGAGCTGCTGGCCATGCCCAAGCGCTTTGCCGAGATCAGCGGTAGGTTTGCAATGCAATTATACTACCGCCAGGCGCAGCTCGCACACATTGCTGGCACCGCACCGCTCACATGCAAAGCCCACATCAACTGCCACTCACTCTGTGTTGCCTCCTCCTTCCTCTACCTGCCAGGCGGTATCACGCGAGTGAGCGAGGCGCTGGAGGTGATCGACAAGTCGGCGCGCCTGGACGCGGCCACGGCAGCGGCTGCCGCCCGGGCAACCTCGGCCAGCCCTGCCAGTGATGGCCAGGCGGCCGGGGAGGATGACACCATCAGTTTTGCGTGAGTAGCAAGGCTCATGCATGATGCTGTTATCGATGGCCGGTGCACAACAACAGGTGCAGGGGCTCAGGGTGGCATGCCTTGCGCACTTTTTTGCTAATGCCCTTGACTTGACACAAACATGCCGCTTACCCCGCCCGCTTTCAGCAACGTGGACGTCATCACCCCGGCTGGCAAGACCCTGGCACGCCAGCTGACTATGGCTGTGCAGCCCGGCCGCTCGCTGTTGGTGTCCGGCCCCAACGGCTGCGGCAAGACGAGCATATTCAGGTGGGTCTTGCAGCATTGCAACATCCGGTGTCGTGTATTGCCTTTGCACAGTGCCCCTTGCTTCGACTTGCCGTGACAAGCACTGGTCGTTGCTTTGAGTCGCATTGTGCAAACGTCCTAAAACGTTTTACTCCGATCCTTTGTGTAGGATGTTGGCGGGGCTGTGGCCAATTCCGTCCGGCTCGGTCCACCGCCCGGGGCCTGATGCGGTTGTGGCAGGACAGCGGCCTGCTGTGTACTATGTGCCACAACGGCCCTACACCACCCCCGGCAGCCTGCGCGACCAGGTGTTGTACCCGCTCAGCATGGCGCAGGTGCGCATGATGGGAGTGGGGATGGGCGGCAGGGTGGATATGGTGAGGCTTGCTATCACGATTGTTTGCTGTCTTTAGGGGTGTGCGGCCCGCATCCACACTTAGTGCCTCTGGCCTTGCTTTGCATTTGGCAGGTGATGGCGCCACGCTATGCAGCCGGCAGCGGGCGAGACGAACTTGACGCGGAGCTGACCGAGCTGATGGGGGTGGTGCGCCTCAAGTGAGGAACAAACAGGGTTTCACGGTGCCGGCTGCTGGGTATGCTCTTACATCGGAGCGCGGGGGCATGCGCAACGACAGCGTATGTGGTGTGATGCGCACAGGGGGCGTGCACTAGCATCTAAGAGACTGTGCGTAAGGGGGGCGCAAGCAGTCAACAAGGACAGGTGTGTGTGTGTGAAGCTGGGGGCGGCTTGTGTGAGTGCTCGTGCCGCCGCCCTTCACTGTGCCGGGTGGCATGTACACCACACCCAAACCTGTGCATGTGAGCGGCTGGCTCTGATTGAACCGCTTCACTTCCGTCACAGGTACCTCATCGAGCGCGAGGGCGGCTGGGACGCCCGCAAGGAGTGGGGCGAGGTGCTGTCCCTGGGCGAGCAGCAGCGGCTGGGCATGGCGCGCCTGTTCTTCCACCGCCCGCGCTTTGGTGTGCTGGATGAGTGCACCAACGCCACCTCTGGTGAGTGGTGCTTGCCACTTTGGGCCCGTTGACGCAACAACCTTGCGTTGGGGCGCATGTGGACAGGGACAGACTTGTTCGCTGACTTGCTGCAGTCATGCTGCAATGATGCAAGGCACCCATTTGATGACATGCTAAGAGGGCATTCCCGGCCTGCCTCCCTCCCCATTTGCTGCAGTGGACATTGAGGAGGCGCTGTACATGCACGCGGCATCCATGGGCATCACACTGCTGACCATCACTCAGGTAAGGCTCCGGGTGGAGCCCACAACTGGATACATGCACCGCAGAAGCACTCATGAAATGCAACTGCTTGCTGTTGCTGAATTTTTTACTCTTACTCCACGCCCCCCACCCCCACCCCCACCACCCTCGCAGCGAACTGCCCTGGTCCAGTACCACCACTTTGAGCTGCGGCTCACGGACGGCAAGGGAAGCTGGGAGCTGCGCGAGATCCACGAGTCACGCCGGACCGCAGGTGGCACTGCTGTGAAGGAGCTGGGCCAGTAAACCATTGCACAGTTTGGTTGTCATGTGCACCTTACTTGCCGACTGTAACGGTACGCATTCATGTTGGTCTGAGGCGCTAGGGGCTTACAGCGAAGGAGCAAACAACGAAAGGAGTGGACAGGCAGGCACTGGCAGGGATTAAGTAGGGCACACCTCAAACGCGGTTGAGCGCGTTGGGAGCTGCAGGGAAGTTGCTTCAGCCGTGTTGGGTGCTGCTGGGAAGTTGCTTGGAGACGCGTTGGACTCCGGACTCAGCCAGCCGTGTTGTTGGCTGGACTTGGGACTTGGGACTTGGGACTTGGGACTTGGACTTGCGTGCTGGACTTAACGCGGGTATCCAGCATAGGATGCTGTGGCTGGTGCGCTGGCGGCTGCCAACGCGGGGGCTGTGCCCATGGGGGGCCAGCAGATGGGCAGACTGGACGGTCGGGCTGGCGGCAGGCGCCATCCTTGTCCAACAATTCACCCGTAAACCAGTAAGGAACTCGGCGCTAGGCAGCCACAGTGGCAGGGTTGTCGGGTACGCTCTACATAGAAGCGTGGGGCAATGATGCAAGGCTGGAAGGCAGGCAGGGTCAATGCAGCAGGGCAGGGTGGGGCAGGTGGGCAGGGTGCCCACCCGCCGCGTCAGCGGGGCGCCGGGCACCCGGCACCGAGGCGGCGCCACACCGGTGTGCCGGCCAGGGCTGTGGCTGTGAACCCCATGCCTGGCCACCTCTGCCCCGTGTGCATGATGCAAGGCTGGAAGGCAGGCAGGGGCAATGCAGCAGGGCAGGGTGGGGCAGGTGGGCAGGGTGCCCACCCCGCCGCGGCGGCGGGGCGCCGGGCACCCGGCACCGAGGCGGCGCCACACCGGTGTGCCGGCCAGGGCTGTGGCTGTGAACCCCATGCCTGGCCACCTCTGCCCCGTGTGCATGATGCAAGGCTGGAAGGCAGGCAGGGGCAATGCAGCAGGGCAGGGTGGGGCAGGTGGGCAGGGTGCCCACCCCGCCGCGGCGGCGGGGCGCCGGGCACCCGGCACCGAGGCGGCGCCACACCGGTGTGCCGGCCAGGGCTGTGGCTGTGAACCCCAATCCTTGTGCACACTATATGTGTGTTTGCCTCAACTGCGGAGCACACCGTTCACAACTTGACCTTAATCAGGCATCACTGTCACGCAACACAATCTCAGCGGCTTTCAGGACAGCAGCAAAATCGACATTTGCATGGCTGCCCCAAAACGCGCCCATGCGCTTGCTCCACGCATCCGGCGGGAATGCAGGGCCGCCCACACCATGCAGAATGCGTGCCAGCGCCCTAGCCGACAGTGCTGGACCAGCCTGCTCACGGTTGCGGCGCAGCACAGCACGTGCCGCTTGCAGCAGCGACGGCTCAGCCCGCCTCAGTGGCAACTTCTGGGTGTCCAGCTGCAAGGCGCCATGAACTGCACTGCTGCCGCCTGGTGGCTGGCCATCATTGCTGCCTGTGCCGCCCGCCTCGTCAAAGTAGCGCTCAACGGCCTCCCTCAGAGCCGCCTCTTGCGCCTGGCCCTGCAGCTGTGCCGCTGCTGCAATCGCACGGTAGGATGTATCCAGCCGTGCTACCTGGCAGCCCAGCACCAGGGCCAGCCGCTCGTGCACCTGCTGCGCCAGCGCATCCAGGTCTGCGGGGCTGTGCAAAATCTGCGAAGGGGCCACGGGCAGCAGCGATGAGCGAAGGGCAGAGGAAAACGGTCAAACCGTCAGCCTGTCACTTCAGCACCAAGGAATGCACGCATGGCGCGAGGCGCTGTGCGATTTTAGGTCCCAAGCCACCTGCTCTCATGCCCATCCCTGGTACCCACCTCGTATGCCAGGCCCTCCTCGCGTGACAGCTCAAACCCAATCAGGTTGCCAGCTGCCATGTTGCGCAGCTCCTGCAGCACTAGGCCGGGGGCCTGCTGCGCAGCCGCCGCCAGGCGTGCAGCAGCAGCGTTGTACAGGCCGTTGCGAGGGTTGGGGCACGCTTCCAGCACTGCCTGTGGTGTGGGAGTGCAGAGTTGGGCAGACGAGTAAGGCGGCGACAGCAGCACAGGGCATGAAACGGGAGGGCTGGCTCCACCTCATGCCTCAAAGCTACCACTGCGCTACACCCCACTTTGGCTGCCCAGCTGGCCATCACCTGGACAACGGGATGCTGCTGGGCAAGTGCCTCAGGGGTGGCGGCGTAGAAGGAGACCTTGACGGACAGTGCGGTGGCGGGCAGCATGCGCAGGCAGGGCGCATCGTCTGCCTCCAGGTACGACAGCACCGCCTCCATGCTGTCCTCGCGCATGTCCAGCTCCGCTGCCAGCTGCCGCACCGCCAGCACGCCAAAGCGGCGGGGCACAGCTGCTCCGGCTGCAGCCGCATTCGTGCCATCCTCACCCTCCTGCCCTGCTGATGCCCCAGCGCTGTCGCTGCTGTGCTGCTGCGTCCCAGCACAGACACCATCCTGCTGCCCCGCAGCTGCCGGCGCTGCCGGACCTTCAGCGGCTGCATCACCATCAGCGCTGCGCTGCTGCTGCTGCTGCTGCTGCTGCTGCTGCTGCTGCTGCTGCTGCTGCTGCTGCTGCTGCTGCTGCTGCTGCTGCTGCTGCTGCTGCTGCTGCTGCTGCGAGGCTGTCGCCTCTCCTTGCTGCCCATCATCGTCGTCCGAGGTAGCAGCGAGCGCCGCAGGCGCTGCCGCCTTGCGCTTCCTGCTGCGGCTGCCAGCCGGCTGGGTGTCTGCCTTGCCACCGCGGCGCTTGCGCTGCCCCTCAGCGGCCGGGGAGAAGACTGCTTGCAGGAAGGCACGCACAGCATCCAGGTCTAGCACCCCGCTGAAGGCCAGGGAGCGCAGGCGCACAAAGTCGGCATCGTCCACCAGCGCCACGCACTGGGCCTCGCTGCCGTCCCGCCCCGCCCGCCCAATCTGCGACCGGAGGCGTGGGGCCGTGGGGACATGCACATTTGTCAGTCTGGGCAGGCAAAAGCCAGCCCGCTTTATCCACTGTGTGCTACCCAGAAACCCCATCTGCTCCACCCTGCATTCGCACACTGCACAACACATCGGTCTCCTGCAACTGCCAGCGCCACCCAATCACTCCAAACCACCGCACCACAATTCATCCCCCCTTGAAGCTCAAGCGCACCTGCTGCACGTATTCCTCCAGGCTGCGCGGCATGGTGGCGTGCACCACAGCGCTCACAGACGCCAGGTTGATCCCTGCCACAGGGTGCAGCAGGATGGCACTGAGGTTGTGCAGTGACCGGCATAAACCATGTTGCGTGCCCACACAAGCAGCACAGCAGGCAGCGCAGTGCATTTCGCCTTCCTCCTTGTCCCCCCTGGTGCGCACCCATGCCAAATGCGACAGTGGCCACCACCACCCGCACGCGGCCGGCCGCAAAGTTGGACTCGATTGCCGACCGCTCCTGCGGGGAGGTGAGTTGAGGCGGTGGGTGGAGGCGGTGGGTGGAGGCGGTGGGTGGAGGCATCAAGCGGCCACATGCAAACTTGAAGCTATGCAGCTGTGGGGCCCGCTGGTCATGACACTGTCCGTAGCCCGCAGCGCAGGCCATGTATCCATGCATGCTTGCGCTGCATGCAGCCCCACCGCCGCCGCCCCTTGCCCACCGACCCGGTAGTCCTTGCCCGCGTGGTAGGCGCGAGCCGACACGCCGCGCGCCCCCAGCATGCGCGCCAGCTGGTTGGCATCCTCCTTGAAGGCGCAGTACACAATAGCGGAGCGGGCCGCAGCCAGTGGGCCGCCTGCGGCAAACAAGGCGCAGGTGCGCTCGCGGCTGGCCTGGCTGGAGCTGCCGCCCGTGCTGCGCACCACCTGCAGCCTCAGGTTCTGGCGCACCGCCGCGTCGCGCAGCACGCTGCCCTCCGGTATGCGCAGCACCTGCGGGACAGGGAGGCAAGGGAGGTGAAGCTCAGCACGTTGCATGCGCTCTGTGCTCTGGATCATAGGCGCAAGAGGTGCAGCAGCGTGCATGGCACGCTGGCAGTGTTGCATCCGCGCTGTGCTTTACGGCATGCGCAAAGCGGCTGCTGCCTAACTCCCTCCCACAGAGGCACAGCAGCTGCGCACCTGGCGGATGGCGACCTCCGTGGCACGTGTGGCGGTGGCCGTCAGCGCCAGGACGCGCTGGGCTTGGATGCTGCCCGCCAGCGCAGCGCCCAGCCGGAAGTAGGCGGGCCGGAACGAGTGGCCCCACTCTGCAGCAGGCAAAGTACGCACAGCGCAGGTGGCCAATGGAAAGCCTGGCAGCAGATGAGTGATTGGACAGCCTGGCGCAAGCAGCAGCAGCAGCAGCAGCAGCAGCAAGCCCGAAGCGGTTGGCCTCGTGTGGCAAGCAGCACATCTGGTGGCCGCCGGCAGCCTGACAGCCTTTAGGTAGCAGCAGCAGCAGCAGCAGCAGCAGCAGCAGCAGCAGCAGCAGCAGCAGCAGCAGCAGCAGCAGCAGCAGCAGCAGAAATGTTGCTGCACTAGCAACTGGCTTGCCTGCCACGCAGTGGGCTTCATCCACCACAACCAGCGGCAGCGGCATGCGCTGACGCAGCGCCTCCAGCAGGTGCGGGTTGCCCAGGCGCTCGGGGCTCACAAACAGCAGCTTGATGCGTCCCGCCGCCACGTCCGCCAGGACCTGCAGCAGTGAGGGTTGCATCACAGTGCATGTGTCAGACCAAGCACTACAGCTGTACATGGCATCATGCTGTGGTGCTTGGTGGAGCAGGCAGCGGCAGACATTGACCGGCAAAGAGGATGCCAAGCGAAATGCTGTGGGTGCTGGCAGGTGTGCGACCAGCTTGAAGGTGTCACCATGACCTCACAACCCGGCTGTTTCCACCCTGCCAGTGCTCACCTGCAGCGCATCTGCCCGGCTCTGGCCCGACCACAGCACGGCGGCCGTCAGCTGCAGGTGGGCAGCGGGCAAGACAGCTGTTGAAGTTCCCGCTGGATACTGCAGACTGGACCCAATGTTGGGTTCTTTGGACTATCCCGGTCACCCACCTTGCACACACTACCATGCAGCAGCTGCTGCTGCTGCCAGCCTCACCGGGGGCGGCACCGCCGCGGCCTGGTCGTGCATGAGCGCGATGAGCGGCGACACCACCAGCGTCAGCCCTGGCAGCAGCGCCGCGGGCAGCGCGTAGCACAGGCTCTTGCCCATGCCTGTGGGCATGATGCTCAGCAGGCTCTCCCCCGCCAGCAGACGCTGCACCGTGGGCAGTTGCAGGCCGCGGAAGGCAGCGTGGCCAAACACGGAGCGCAGCACGCCTGTCAGCGCCGCCTCACTGGGATCCGCCAGCACCTCCGCGTACTGCTCCGCAGGGTCGGGCGGCGGCGGCGGCCCTGCTGCTGCTGCTGCCAGACTGCCTGCTGATGCCAGGCGTGGGCCGCCTGCCGCTGCCTGCTGGGCCAGCTGTGCGGCACCAGCTGAGGGCTGGGCCGCCCCTGCCGCTGCGCTGCACTCCCCGTGCTCGCCCTCGCTGTCGCTGCTGCTGGCCAGCGCCCCCGCATCCGCCTGGGCCTGGGCCTCTGCAGTGCAGTCCTTGGCAAAGTGGCCGCTGCCGCCGCACTTGAAGCAGCGCATGCGGCTGCCCTGCCAGCCCTCCAGGAAGTCGGCGCCATCGCCCACCTGGCGCAGGCGCGTGGCTGCGCAGGGGCATTGGAAGGCAAATGTGTCCTTTAGGTGCCCATCACTGTGCATCTCATGCCATGTCGTGATCAACCTTTGTGATGCCGGCAAAGCACGCAGGGCACCAGCAAACTGGGGCGTGCTCCCAGTATCTACCTCAGCAGTCCACATGCCCCCTTCCAGTGCGCTCACCCTGCCACCTGCCGCCACCGCGGCCGCCGCGGCCACTACGCTTGCGCTGCTTGCTGCCGTACTTGGTGCCGTACTTGGTGCTGCCGCGCCCCTTCTGCGGCAGGCAGGCAGGCAGAGCGAGGTGTCTTGCTGACATGCGGCGCCAGCCCACACCCTGGCCTCAGGTGCCGTCAAGGCAGCACAGCCGCCGAACAAAGCACAGTGCCCAGCCTCGCACCTTGAGGTCGATGCGCACAAAGTTATTGCCCCAGCCGCTGTTCACGCTGTCTGCCTTGGCCTTGCTGCCACCCTTGCCGCTGGGCTGGCGCTCCTGCTCCGGCTGCTGGCGGTTGAGGTACACCACATTCAGGCCCTCGGCGGTGCGGTGGAATGTCGCTGCTGGCGCTGCCCCTGCCGCCGCCGTTGCTGCCGTGCTTGATGGAGGTGCGCCCGCCGCTTGGCGGCCAGCGCTGGCCCTGCCAGCTGGTGCGGCCGGGGCTGGGCGGCCGGCAGCACCAGCCTGGCTGCCATGCGGCACAGGCAGCGCCTGCTGCAATGCCTGCTGGCTGCCCTCCGCTGCAGGTGCTGGAGCAGGCCGGCCGCCCCCTGCTGCTGCCTCTGGCGCGCTGCGTGCCAGCTGCTGTCGCAACTCCTGCACCCTGGTTTGCGAGGGCGGCAGCACTCGCCGGTTGAGGAAGGAGGCGCCGGCGGCTGGCGGCCGGGACTGCGGCAGCGGCGCAGCAGGCGCCGGCTGCAGCGCATCCTGCTTAAGCGTGCCGGCTGTTCCTGGTGCTGGTGCCGCAGGCGCTTGTGCAGCCTGGGGCTCGCCTGCCAGGGCCGCCTCCAGCTGTGCTGCATCCGCTGCAGCTCGCTCGGCGACGGCACGGTCGGCCTCCGCCGCGGCTGCCGTCTTCATGGGCCGT
>RRZL01000080.1:775493-786499 GCA_006782975.1 Chlorella sp. Dachan | reverse complement strand
GCTGGCAGGCGTCCAGGCCGCCCTGCTGCTGCTGCCCGCTGGGCGGCAGGAGGCCGTTCAGCTGGCGCAGCGCTCCCGCCGCCCCACCGCTCGCCGCCGGCTGCCAGGCCCAGGCGGCCGCTGGCTGCTCGCCATCGCTGCAAATCTCCTCGCCATCATCATCCCAGGCCCCTGCCGCTGTTGGCGGGCCCTCCTCGTCGCTGGCGCCCACCCGGGCCATCGGTAGCGCTGCTGCTTCGCCGGCCGATGTGCGGGAGTCGACGCTGGCGGTCGGTTGGACGCGTGCACTGCAGGCTGCCGGCAGCTGCGGTGCCATTTTGAGCTGTTCGTGGAACACATGGGCGCACGAGCCGGCCCTGCAAGCCCTGCAAGCTAGCAATCGCACCTTTGGCAGGCGCGGACATTGCTATTTTGGGCAGCGAGACGCGATCAGAGAGCCGCAGCGAGCGCTTGTCGTCCTATCGCCTGCAGCAGCGCACGGCACCCGCCCCGTCGCCCGCCGAGGTTTGTGCAGAGCCCGAGGCTGCCAGTTGCGCTCACTCTGCCCGCAGCCCGACACTGAAGTGCGGCGCCACAGCGCCCGACCCCTGCTCCAGCCCGCCCGCACTCGACTCAGGGCTGGCTGCTAGGTTTGGATCGCGCGACGCCCGCCCCTCTGCCCTTCCTGCCACTACACCGCCGCCGCCGCCGCCGCCGCCGCCTGCACCTGTGCCCATCAGCCTGCCCCTGCTGCACCGCCCGGTGGACGTGATGGCTTAGTAAAAGGGCTGATGCCTGCTGGCACAGCGTGCTGCTGCCCTGCTGCACCCCGCCCCTGCCGCTGGCGCCCCTCGTGCCCACCGTGCGAACCCCCGGCAGCGACCGTTAGCCTCTGGTCGCCGCCGTCGCAAGCGCACGGGCAGACCCTCAACCCCATAGGGGCGGCCTGCACGGGTGGCGCCGCGCTCCAGCCGCCGCGCGGCACCAAGTCAGGCACTGCCCCACAGCACCGGGCGGGGCGGCGCGCGGCCAGGGGCGCAGCAGGGCGGACTGGCTGCTACATGCGCCAGGGCGCGCTCGTGCGGCTGGCACATGACGCCAACCCCCAGCTGATCCACCTTGCATCCATTTGTTGTTCTACCTTTCCCGGTCCTGCTGCCTCCTGAACCTGGCCTTTTCCTATACCTGGACTGTATTAGTCGGTCTGCAGGCGCAGCTGCCGCGCTGCTGGGCCGAGTTCCCGGCTGCACAGACCGTGCTCTTTGACATGCACGCCTTGCCATCACCCCTCCCTGTCCTACTGTGCCCCGCCCCTACAGGCTGCCCACCCACCCCCAAACGTGCTCTATAACCCCACCATGGCAGCCTCCGGCAATGGCACGGAGCGCACCCGCAGCACCGGGCTGAGCAGCGAGCGCACGACCATTGGCGTGCTGGGCGGTGGCGCATGGGGCACCGCGCTGGCACTGCACGCTGCGCGCATGGGCCACGATGTGCTGCTGTGGGCTCTGGAACCGGAGGTGGTGCGCCAGGTCAACGAGGAGCATGAGAACAAGACGTACCTCAAGGTAGGCTGAGGGCCAGGAGGGGGCGAGGACGAGGAGCGGGCGTGCGGTGTCCTGTTGGTGAAGGGCCTCGCCTGGGAGCCCTGCCTGTGCGGCCATGCATTTTTTTTTTGCCCTGCTGCTGCACCGTTGGAAGGACGAAAGCAGCGTTGCCCTTCCACGTACTGCGTGTGCCTGCTCTGCTGGCCTCCCAACCTGCCTGCTTACCATCACCTGCCCGCTTGCCTGCAGGGGTACACCCTGCCGGACAACCTGCGGGCCTCGGGCGACATTGGCCAGGTGGCCTCCTTTGGCGAGATCATCCTCATGGTCATCCCCACGCCCTTTGTGGAGCGCACGGTGAGGGCCGCTTGCCCCCAGCCAGCCTGCCGGGTTGGAAGGTCGGGAGTCGTGCACTTGCAGCCGACTGAGGCAGGCACAGAGGATCGTGCAATGCAATCCTGCTGACCCCCATGTGCCCATACTGCAAGCCTCACATGCGCTGCCCTGCCACACCTGCATGCCTGCTGCAGGTGAGCCAGATTGTGGATGCGGTGCGCGACGACTCCATCCTGGTGTCCTGCACCAAGGGCATCCTGAACGACACGCTGGAGACGCCCAACGAGATCCTGAAGCGCGTGCTGCCGCCCCGCCTGCACAGCAGGTCCGCCGCCGCTTTGCAGGCTGCAGTGGTGGTCTGCTGCCGCTGTTCTAACATTGCAGGCCGCCGGCATTGTCTGCCTTGTGGGCTGCACAATGGGCCGGCATGAAGAGTTTTGCACCTGACACATCTCACCTGCAGGCTGGCCTACCTGAGCGGCCCTTCCTTTGCGGCTGAGGTGGCCAAGACCATCCCCACAGCGGTTACCATCGCCAGCGAGGACGATGCTGTCGCCACGCGCGTGCAGGTGCGGCGCTTGGTGCGGCGCTGGTTGACACCAACATGCCATGCTTCGGTTTGCTGGATGCAGCTGCTGGGGTCTGTGTTGCCTGCCGCAGCCGCAGCCATGCACCGCTGCTGCCCAGCCTCTCGATTCCTCTGCCCTCCTGCCTGCAGGAGATGATGTCCACGCCGCGCTTCCGCTGCTACCGCACCAATGACGTGACGGGTGTGGAGCTGGGCGGCGCACTGAAAAACGTGCTTGCCATCGGTGAGCTGTTTGCTGTTTGGCTTGAGTTGCGGGGCAGCAGCAGCAATCCTCTCTGACTTGCTGTTCGGATCCTTGGCTGCGTGTAGACTGCCTGCCCACCCCTCCCCACAACCTGCCCATCCCTCAACACTGCAGCCTGCGGCATCTCCGACGGCCTGGGCTTTGGCTCCAACGGCCGCGCCGCGCTCATCACGCGCGGCCTGGACGAGATCACGCGCCTGGCGGGTGCGTGGGAGGGGTGAAGCGGGGTGCTGGATGTGCCAGGTGCTAGGGGCGGAGCAGCCGGTTGTCGCTTCCTGCCAACCCCACCCAACGCAACCCTCTGCAGTGAGCCTGGGCGCCAACCCGCTGACGCTGGCGGGCCTGTCGGGCGTTGGCGACATTGTGCTGAGTGAGCCTTCTGGCAGGGTGGGGGTCTAGGAGTGAGCGGAGGCAGAGGCGTACCTGTGTGCATGTTATGTTATGTTAACCCCCTACCTTCTGCACTGCCTGCCAGAGGCTCAGGATTGAGCAGCTTCTCACGCCCTGCATGTCCTCCGCTCCTCCCCGCAGCCTGCACGGGCGACCTGTCGCGCAACCGCACCGTGGGCCTGCGGCTGGGCAAGGGCGAGAAGCTGGAGGACATCACCACCACCATGGGGGTGAGGTGCAGGGGTGGGGTGGGGGGACGGGTGGGGTGGGGGGACGGCAGGACATGCTTGTGCTTGAATGATTGGTTGTTTGATACGTGTGGTTGCTCCTCAGCATGCGCGCTGAGTTATGTGCGCCCATCTGCTTGCAGGGCGCGGTGGCGGAGGGCGTGCTGACGTCGCGCAGCGCGCACCACCTGGCCCAGCGGCAGGGCATCGACTGCCCCACCATCGAGGGCATCTTCCATGTGCGCTGAACTGTGCTGGATGGGACTGGGTGTTTCCCCTGCCGCTCCTGGCAAGCAGAGACGCCCAGCCCATGCCACTTTGTTGTGCTCCGGCTGCACCCTCAACTCTGATGCACCAGCCAGGAGAGGCGAGGCTACAGGGGTGCACAATGTGCTCACAACCCCGAGGCCTGTCCACGGCCTGGGTGCCCACTGCAAGCGGGCCGGAGGCCGTGATGGCGCAAGTGACCGTCCCTCAAAAACTTCGCAGGTCATCCACGAGGGCAAGGACCCCCTGCAGGTGGTCACCGAGAACATGTCGCGCCCGCTCAAGCCCGAGGTGGGTCCAGGAGCCGGCAGGGGATGGTGCCTGCCCTTCATTGTGTTGACCTGCAGCCGGGCATACTCCTGGGCTCATCACCGCCCTCACCAGTCTCCCATGCCTGCGCATGCGGTTTGCCTGCCGCAGGTCAACATCCTGGTGGCGGAGGCGGCGCAGCGCACCCACACCGCTGGCAATTAGAGTGGCGCTGCTGCTCAAGCAGCCCGAACCAAAATGATCAAGTCGGTCGATGTTCGGATGAACGTATGAGAAAGGAAAGTGAGATGAATCTGAATATTGTGTATGCCCAGTCGCCTGTACAGCTGCCTTCCCCTCCAGCGTCGCTCCCTGTTGTCCTCGTTTTCCGAATCAGAACGCCCACCCGTATGCTGGCTTGTTGTACATATCTCCCCCCCCTGCCTGGCCTCCTGTAAGGCTCCGAGTTGCGGTCGCACGGTTAAAGGAGGCTGCGCTGCTGCCCCGCTGCCGACGCTGCAGCTGCGCTGCCCGCCCTGCCGCGACAGCCGGCATGCATGGGCGCGCCCGTGCCTCTCCCGCCTGTCGCATTTGCCTTTACTGGTTCAGCGACGTCCTGTCAGCCGACTCCAGAGCACGATGGCGGAGGTGAGGAGGGGGCCTGGTTGCGGCTGGGCGCGGGCCGGGCGTGCTGCCACACGTTCAATTGACACGCTGGATCGCCCGATGCGTGCGGTTCGGGCGCCTTGCGCCGCCGCACCAGGCGGAGCCGACTTGGGCGCTGCGGCCTGGGCCTCCCAGCCGCAATGCGCGTGACTGCGTCGAGGCGGCACAGTCGATGCACCGGTTTGGCGCCAGCCAGCGGCCACCTGCAGCTGCTGCTGCTGCCGCTGCCGCCGCTACCGCCGCCTGCTTACCGCGGCCGACCCCCGCTGCCGCTGTGCAGAGCGCCCGGGAGATGGCCGTGAAGGCCCGCGCGGCCTCGCGGCAGCTGCAGGCCCTGCCGTCTGAGCAGCGAGTGGCCATCCTGAACCGCATTGCTGGTGTGGCTATGAGGCTATCTTGTGCAGTGCACTGGCTGCCGCACGCCGCACGTGCGCTGCAGGTATTGCACAGTTTGGATTTTGGTCCCCACTGACATTGGGGCTGGCCCCAGCGGCCAGCGTCTGCATCAGTAAACAATACACAATTTGGCCACCGCCCGCAGACTCGCTGCTGGAGCACGAGGCGGCCATCATGGCGGAGAATGCGCAGGACGTGGAGGCGGCCACCGGCAAGGTGTCGGACGCGCTGCTGCAGCGCCTGGTGCTCAAGCACAACAAGATCCAGCAGCTGGCGGGTGGGTGCGCCGGAGGGGAGGGCCGCTGTCTTCACAGAGCTGCCTGCCTGTTGGGGCAGGAGCCCCTGCCTGGCTGGTTGCTGGTGGCGGCTGAGCCATCAGCACCACTGGTCCGCTCCTTGGCACCTCCCCTGCAGATGGCATTCGTGCCATCGCGCAGCAGGAGGAGCCGGTGGGGCGCCTGCTGAGCCGGCTGGAGGTGGCGGAGGGGCTGGTGCTGGACAAGGTGAGGGCTTCTGGGGCTTGCCGACGAGGTGTGCTGGCAGGGGAGCCGCGGGGTGGGGTCGGCATGTTAGCATGCTGGTGCTTGCCGTCACAGTGCCATGCTGTCACAGTGCCATGCTGTCACAGTGCAACCAATCGAAACATGCACTGCGTGTGATTCCTGCCACCCACACAACTCCTGCCTGCTGCCGCCGCCCCAGGTGACCTCCCCCATCGGCGTGCTGCTCATCATCTTTGAGGCGCGCCCCGATGCGCTGCCACAGATCGCCTCCCTGGCCATCCGCAGCGGCAACGGCCTGCTGCTCAAGGTGCCGCGCCAGGGAGGGGTGCAGGCTGGATGTGCAGGGGCAGGTGGCTGGCCCAAGCGGCAGCGTTGGGTTGGCAGAACTTGTAGTGTTGCAGGCCACACCCCTGCTCCCACCATCCCCCTGCTTTGCCCCCACCCCTCTGCCCTTCCCACCCTCGTGCTGACGCTGCACAGGGCGGCAAGGAGGCCACCCGCTCCAATGCGCTGCTGCACAAGCTGATTGTGGATGCGGTGGCGGAGGTGGCGCCGGCTGTGGGGCGCGACCTCATTGGCCTGGTCACCTCGCGCGACGAAATCGACGAGCTGCTCAAGCTGCACGACGTCATCGACCTGGTCATCCCCCGCGGCTCCAACCAGCTGGTGAGCACGGCTGGTGGGCGGGTGGCTGGTGGGCCTGCTGCTGGGTGTGGGGGGCATGCAGGCAGGCGAGTGGCAGGCGCCAGTGCGGTCAGCAAGGTGTGCTCACAGCATGTGCCTGCTGCGAAAGAACATGCACTGCCACCCCGTCCAATCTGCACCCACCTGAACTCCCTCCACCTCCCCGCCTCCGCCCCGGCAGGTCAGCTACATCCAGCAGCACACCAAGATCCCGGTGCTGGGCCACGCCGACGGCATCTGCCACATCTACGTGGATGCAGCCGCCGACATGGACAAGGCGCGCCGCATCTGCGTGGACGCCAAGGCCGACTACCCCGCAGCCTGCAACGCAGGTGAGGGGTGCAGGGACAGTTGGATGCACGGTTGGGAGGCGGCAGTTGGCCGGTGGGGCTGCAGCCGCCACATCAGCGCTTGTGGCAGCAGCACCGCCACCAGGTGCCTGCTGCCCCGGCACCAGCTCTGCCCAGCTTCCAACTGCGTTACCAACTAGCCCTGCCTGCTCGCTGCCACCTGCAGTGGAGAAGATCCTGGTGCATGAGAGCCTGGCGGGGGAGAAGCTAGACTCGCTGGTCAAGGCGTTGCAGGAAGCAGGTGGGTGCCCCCGGGCGTGGTGCGGCTGTCATTGTGTGCAGCAAGCAGGCAGGCAGGGGTCCTGGCAGCAGCCTGCCCGTTTTGCTAGCGCACTCACACGCGCTCGGCACTCATGCACCTTTTGCAGGCGTGACGCTGCACGGCGGCGAGCGGGCAGCCGCAGCGCTGAGCCTGCCTGCCGCCCCCTCCGCGCGGCACGAGTACAGCAGCCTGGACTGCACGCTGGAGCTGGTGAGCGGGCTGGACCAGGCCATTGACCACATCCACACGCACGGCAGCGGGCACACCGAGAGCATCATCACGGGTGCGCTGGGGGCGGTGGGGCACCTGCGCCTGTTCAGCCACCTGCTCCACGCACCTGGCCATGCTGCTTGGTTACAGAGCTTTTTGACAAGTTGCTCAACCAGCTTCCTGGCAGCCTGGCTTGTTTACAACTGTCCCCACAGCTAGGCAGGAAACAACAGCCTTCCCTGCTCCTCATTGCTGCCTGCTGCTACAGAGGACCAGGCGGCAGCGGACGACTTCCTGCGGCGGGTGGACAGCGCGTGCGTGTTCCACAACGCCAGCACGCGCTTCAGCGATGGCTACCGCTTTGGCCTGGGTGCCGAGGTGGGTGGCCATTTTCGAGTTGTGTTCATGGTTACCAAGCGTGTTACAGCAGGCTGCCTGAGTGGGCGTTTTGTCTGTGCACTGGTGCAATGCACTCATGTTGTGCCTGTTGGCCTCGCACACCGCCGTCCCACATCCCCCCTGCAGGTGGGCATCAGCACGGCGCGCATCCACGCCCGCGGCCCCGTGGGCGTGGAGGGGCTGCTCACCACGCGCTACCTCATGCGCGGCACGGGCCAGACGGTGGAGAAGGACAAGGGCGTGTCGTACACGCACCGCCCACTGCCGCTGGCTTGAGCCCTGCTGCAGGCACCCCCCTCTTTCCTGTATTTGGGACCAACTGCTCCCTGTAACAAACTTGGACTGCACGTAGGTGCAGGGTTTACAGTTATTGCCTGTCTCCTGTTGTTCAGCAGACTGGTTGCAGTGCATGGGTGCAAACAAATCGAGGAAGAATAGGACAGGTTGTAGGTCAGACAGGTCAGCATTGAAGCAAAAAAAACATTGGGAAGCATGGGCCGTTGGGCCGGTCTCACAGTCAGCGCTCAGCCCGGTGTGTTTGCCACTGGTGCACAGGTGTTGGGGTCTGCGCAGTACACCCTCACGCCTGCAGGGAAGGAGGATCAAAATCATGAAGCTGGTTGTGCCTCAGACGTGGCAGCATCGAGGTTTGCGCTCAAACCAGCAGCCACTGGCACCATCATTGCAGGACTGCCCACAGCCCCATGCCACCCTGCATGCACTCCATGCCCCTCCCTCACCAGTGGCCAGGTTGGTAAAGGGTGCAACAGGGGCCGCCTCCCAGGCAACGTGCAGGCCGGTCACCACCTCGCCGGGCCCGCACGAGTACGTTTCCTGCAGCAGGTGCGCGCACGGGAGAGCAGCGGTGACTGCCTGCTGCAACGTGCGAGCGCTGCAAGGCAGGCATGGCGCTCGCGTGACCTCTCCTGCCAGCTAGCCACGGCCCTCTCACATTGGTGGTGCCCCTGCCGCCCACGCCCATGAAGCTGTCCAGGAACTGGCCGAATCCCGCGGTCACGTTGTTGATGCCGCCCATGAAGGTCAGGTTTGCGTCCTGGGGGCCCTGCCCAGGGAACACCTGCGGATGGGGGGCGCAGCATACCGAGTTGCCTCAATGTGCGCAGGCTGGGACTGGGGGTGGGGTGTGGCTGTCCCTGCACAACGTTCACCACCTGCGCTGCAAGCTGATGCTCACCTGCAGCCCTGCAGTAATGCCAGCGGCGGCAGCACATGACGCCGTGATGCCGCTCAGAGGACCAAAGTCCTCGGTCGTCGCAGTCAGCCCGGGCTCTGTCCAGAACGAGATGGCCTGCATCAAGGTGCCAGCCCAGCATAACAATGGGGTCAGCCGGCTGCACCCTCATGCAGCCAGGTGCTGCACAGCCACACATCATTCCTCCACACATGCAGCAGGTGTAGCACGTGCCTGGATGTAACCCGGGCAGGGGCAGATGCCCATGGTGCTCAGTGGCGTCAGCCGGCCCAGCCACGGCGACCAACCCAGCGTTGTCTCAGGTGGCGATGGGGTGGGAGGTGGCGGTGACGGTGGCGGCGACTGTGCAGCAGGCACAGGTGGCGGTGGAGATAGCACCACTGGTGGCGGCGGCGAAGGAGCTGGCTGCACCTGTGGCGGCGGGGTGGCAGGAGACGGCGGCGGTGGCGGTGGTGAGGTTTGTGGCGCTGGCAAGGGCGGCGGTGGTTGTGGCGGCGCTGGCGAGGGTGGCGGTGCAGGTGACGGCTGCGCCGGTAAGGGGCTAGGTGGCAGCGGGCTGAACGGTGGTGGCGAGGGCGGGGGCTGAGGCTGTGGTGAGGGACTGACCAGGGGCGGAGAGGGCACAGGCACGCCGCCCAGGCAGACGCCGGGCTCTGAGCAGTACACGCGGACGCCGGTGGCAATGTTGGTGCCGGGCTGCACGGGCGACGGCTCCCAGGCCGCCTGGAACCCAGTCACCACCTGGCCCGGCCGAGTGCAGCTGAAGGGCACCTGCAGCAGCCCAGGCATGAGTCAGGCCGAGTGACACACCTCTACAGCACTGCAGCAGCCGCCACATCTGCAACATGCGGGAAAGGGGCCTGCCTAGCTGCACTGCCCAGCCAGCCCGCACCCTGCCACCCGCTGCGCACCAGTGTGGGCCCGCTGCCGCCTGCGCCCAGGAAGTTGTCCAGGTACTGGCCCAGCTGGGCTGTCACGTTGCTCAGACCACCCGTGAAGTTGAGCGTGGCGTCCGGAGGGCCCTGCCCAGGAAACACCTGCAGGCGCAGGCAGCGCGCAGCCGCCGCAGTGAAGCCCAGCATCAAGTCATGTGTTGCAGGCTGCAGCAGCCTGGGCAGATCCCATGCATGCGGCAGGCGCAGATCCCATAACAGGCAGGCGTGCAGGCAGCCCTCTCACCTCCACACTGGCGCCAGGCACCCCGTTGCCTGGGGTGCACTGTGCTGTCAGACCGCTGATGGGACTCAGGTCGCTGGCAGTCGCCTGCATACCCTGCTCAAACCACACGGAGAAGCTCTGCGGAGGGTAGAGACGCAAGGAGGAGTGCATGGGAAGATGGACCGCCTCCGGCAGGATGCGCGCAAGGCATGCTGTTGAAGCGGCCAGCCTGGGTGCATTGCACTGCAGGCCTCAGCGTCAGGGGCGGCCACACCGCAGCGGCACGCACCAGGATGTAGCCAGGGCAGGGGCAGATGCCAATGGTGCTCTGCAGCGTTGAGCGCCCAAGCCACGGCGACCAGTCGCCGGTTGCTGCGGGCGGGGCCACAGCCGCGGGCGGCGGAGGCGCTGGCACATTGACTATGCCCTGGCAGGTGGGGTCGCCACACAGGAAGCGCAGCCCAGACACCGCAGTTGTGCCCCCCGCCGTCTGGTTCATGGCCACCTGTGAAGGCGCAAGGCGGCAGAGGGGTGAGAACGAACCAGGCGGTATCACACTCGCACTGCTTGCAGCAGCTGACGCCCCCCAAACAGCGGCCGGCCTGCGGTCTGGCCCTCCGCCGACTCACGTCGATGCCGAGCACCACGCCGCTTTGGCAGCGGTTTGTAAAGGAGGCGGGGCCAGCGCCTCCAAGGCCCATGAAGCTTTGCAGGAAGGTGGTCCCATAGGTGCCGTTGACGATGTCAAAGCCCGTGGTGCTGACTGCACTGGTAAGCACAGGCGCGCCGCTGGGCACGGGGTAGATCTGCGGCACCGTGCGCAGGGAGGTGCGGCACCGGCAGTCAAGAGCGAGGCAAACGTATGCAGGACACGAGCCAGCCAATGCCCAGCTGCAAATGCAACAATGGCTGCAGTCGTGGCATGCACTTACTGCCGCCGCACCTCAAAGGGGACGTTGTCGGGGCCGACACACTCCGCCGAGACGCCCTGCACGCCATCTGCGCCGGCAGCGAAGTTGCCCCACACAATCCACTTCTGCGACAGTGCAAGCAACAGGTCGGTTGGGAAAAGTGGTTCAAGGCACAAGCCAGGGTGGGCAGCAAGCTGGGCACCCAGCCACCCAGCCACCCGCCATGCCAGGGTTTGGCCACTTTGTTCGCACCTGCAGCACCGTCTTGCAGGGACAGATGCCCCCATAGTAGGGTGGTCCTGCCTGGGGGCCGTACCACTCGCTCCAGGTGCCCGTGGGCAGCTCGGTGTACACCGGCGGCGGGGGGCTCGCAACCGGCTGTGGCGGGCTGGGCTGCGGCGGGCTAGGCGGCAGCGGGCTGGGCGG
>RRZL01000080.1:743561-775469 GCA_006782975.1 Chlorella sp. Dachan | reverse complement strand
GCGGGCTGGGCGGCATCGGCGGCGGCGGCGGCACTGGCACCACAATTCCTCTCGTCCGGTAGCTGCTGCTGCTGGTGTGGTTGTTCACTGCGGCGGCGACAGAGGACACCACAGCTGCTGAGCACGAGCAGGCACAGAGGACGCATAACAAGGGACTGAGCAAGGCACATGCCAGATGCCATGCCAGCCAGCCCACACCCGCGCCCTGCCACCCCGCACGCACCCGACACGCCAATGTTGATGGCCACGGCGGCCACCAGCAGGGCCACCACCCACAGCGCCAGCTGGTTCTCGGTGTGGCGGAAGCCACGGCGCAGCACGTCGGCGCCGTAATACCAGTGCTCCTCCCCCTCCTCCCACTCCTCTGCCTCGCCGGCGCTGGCCGGGGCGTGCGGGCCGGGAATCGCCGGCGGTGTGGCAAGCACGGCGGCGTGCGTCTTGGCGGCAGGCGAGGCCAGACCCTGCTCCTGCTGCTGTGCCTGCTGCTGCTGCTGCACATCCTGCTTCACGGGCTGCACCGGATGCTGGCCTGTTGGCGGGGGCGTGCCAGCTGCCGGCTGCTCCGCGGCGCCTTGCGCCGCCTGGGTGGCGGCAGCGCCGCCAGCGGACAGCAGCGACCGCAGCCACGGCATGGCCTGCATGGACGGGCGGCAGCTGGGCATTGTTTTGGCAGGCTGGGAGGGCCAGCTGCGGGGCTGGTGTGAGGGAGCGGCCTCCTCCCCAACGCGGCTGGGCGGGAACGGGCCTGGTTCTCGTTCCTCGCACCCAATTCTATGCCAGGACCCCAATGGAAGGCTTCAGCGTGACGTAGGCGCTCGGCTGGCAGGTCCCTCTGTTTGCATGTATGTTGCATGGGAAATGGGCTCCACGGCAATTGGGTGCTCAAGCACGAGCGTGACCCTTCTATTTTATACTATCTCGCTGACGTCTGCAGCAAGCTGCACAATCCTGATCTCGGCCTTTGAGCTCCCAGCGCCCAGCCCGGCTAGCCCCAAGGCCCCGTCAGCACTCGTAGGCAGGGGCGCTCCGACAGCCCCTGCACGGCAGCATGTCGGCGACCAGGAGGCTGGGCATGCTGTCAGGGCACCTGCCGGCTGGCAGCGGCTGGGACGACAGCGAGCTGGAGCAGGCGTCCACCTCTGCTGCCCCTGACGCCGTCAGGTCCGTCTCCCAAGGGTCGTGAGCATTGCTTGGGTCATGTGTGCAGCTACTGCGCCCTCTGCTGCCTGTCCTGCCAGCCGCCGCCGCCGCCGCCGCTGCTGCTGCCTGGCGCCGTAACCCTTGGGCCCCCTGTACTGCAGGCCCACCCCCGGCGGCGGCCCGGGCACGCTCACCGTGGTTGACAACCGCACCGGGAAGCGGTACGAGATTGCCATCAGTGACCATGGCACCATCAAGGCCACCGACCTGAAGCAGATCACGGCGGGGGGCGACGGTGTGGGCCTGCGCACCTACGACAATGGGTGCGTGGGGCAGGGCGGTGCATGCAGTGGCAGGTTGCCGAACTCCTGTGTGGTCCCTCTCACACGGAGAGCGTGAGTCGCTGGGAGGCAGCTGGCTTCGGCGTCATGCTACGCCAACACCAAGCACACCCGGCCCCTCCCCCACCACCGCAGGTACGTCAACACCACTGCCTGCCACAGCCGAGTGTCGTACATCGACGGCGACCGAGGCATCCTGCGCTACCGCGGCTACCCCATTGAGCAGCTGGCGGAGCGGTCCAACTTCCTGGAGGTGCGGGGTGGGCCGGTTGGGGCAGTTCGCGTTGACGGGGCGGCGGCTCGCCGCGTTGCTGTTGCTGCTGCCGCGCTGCATTTGTTGCCTTTGACCTAGATCATGCTCCAAGGCGCAGTGTCGTTGCCTGCCCGCGCAGGTGTCGTACCTGGTGGTGTATGGCAGCTTGCCCAACACCAGTCAGCTGCAGCGCTGGACGGAGGCGGTGATGCGCCACTCGGGTGCGCCTGCAGGCCCTGATGCAACCTGCCCGGTGCCAAGCCCTTCCTCTTGTCCGTTGGGTGGCTGGCGAATGGGAGAGTGCAGCCAGCCCCTGCTGTTGCCCAAGGTGTGCTGAGCTGCATCGCGTCCCTCACCCCTGCCGCCCCTGCAGCGCTGCCGGTGTCTGTGGAGGCGACGATAGCGGCGCTGCCGCACGACGCGCACCCCATGGGCACCATCCTCACCGGCCTCTGCGCCCTGTCCACGCTGCACCCCGAGCAGGTGGGGCGGCGGTGGGGGCAGAACGTTTCAGGAGTCTGTTGAGCACCTGCTGCTGTTGGGGGCATGCAGGAGTTGTGACAAAAACCGGCTGCGACCCTTGCATGCCTTCCAACCAATGCACTGCATCATCCCCGCCCCCATTCTGCTCTGCAGAACCCGGCGCTGGCGGGGCAGAACATCTACCAGAGCAAGGAGGTGCAGGACAAGCAGATTGTGCGGCTGATTGGCAAGATCCCCACGCTGGCGGCGCTGGCATACCACCGCGCCTCGGGCCGCAAGCCGGCGCAGCCCAACCAGAACCTGGGGTACACCGAGGTGCGGGCCTGAGTGGCTGGAGGGTCGCACCGTGGCAGCAGGCATGCACCATGGGAAGGGGTCGAGAGCAGCTGCACAGTTGCATTTGCATGCTAGCCCTGTCGCGCATTTGCATGTGTCGCTTGCAAAACGGCGCCCTTGCACCACGCTCACCCTCCTCACCCTCCTCACCTGTTCCCTCTCCCGCCCCAGAACTTCCTGTACATGCTGGATGCGGGGAGCCACCCCGGGTACCGGCCCAACCCGCGCCTGGCGCGCGCCCTGGACATCCTCTTCATCCTGCATGCCGAGCATGAGCTGAACTGCAGGTGGGCAGGTGGGGGCTGACAGATCAGCCTGCAGTCGAGAGCACGGCAGGCAGACCATTCCTACCTGCCCCTGTATCCTGCCCCGCAGCACATCGGCGGCGCGGCACCTGGCCTCCTCCGGCGTGGATGTGTACACAGGTGTGGTGGCGCAGCTGCAGAGGAAGCACATTGCTGACTTTGCTGGCAGCGCATTTGACAGCTGACCATTGATCCGTCACATGTGCCCTTCCAACCCTTACCCTTGACCATTGGTGCTCCTGCCGCAGTGGTGGCGGGCGCTGTGGGCGCTCTGTACGGCCCACTGCACGGCGGCGCCAACGAGGCGGTGCTGCGCATGTTGCAGGTGGGAGGGAGAGCCGACTGGCACTGCAGGGGCTGGAGGGATGCTGTGCATTTGGCATTGCAGTTGCATTGATGTCCATCTGCAGCGCCGCGCTCACCCACCACCACCCCACGCCAACGGCTTTGGTCCTGCAGCGCATTGGCAGCGTGGACAACGTGGGGCCCTTCCTGGAGGGCGTGAAGAACCGCAAGGAGCGCATGTTTGGCTTCGGCCACAGGTGAGGGGCGATGGTTACGACTTGGCGCTGGGCAAGGTGCTGGTTTGGCTGCGCTGCGCGGTAGCGTTGCAAGGCTGCCTTCCATCAATTAAGGGCCCTTCCCCGTTTCTGCTGGCCTGCAGAATCTACAAGAACTACGACCCGCGCGCCAAGATCATCCGCCAGGTGGCGGAGGAGGTGTTCCAGATCGCAGGTGGGGTGTTGGATTTGCGGGTGGGCCCAGGCGGGTGGGGTGGGATGGGCCGGTGCAGGAGCAGGGGGCATGGAGCGACCTGCGACGGCTGCTGCAGGGCATGCAGTGCTGTGCGCCACACACGGTGTCTGTCCCGTCCCCTGTGCAGGCCGGGACCCGCTGATTGACGTGGCGCTGGCGCTGGAGAAGGCGGCGCGCTCCGACGAGTACTTTGTGAAGCGCAAGCTGTACCCCAACGTCGACTTCTTCTCGGGTGCGCTTGCTGGCTGGGTGGCGGGGCTGTGTGGTCTGTGTGGTGGTGGGGCGGCTTGGTTGAACAGGGTGGAGGGTGCGGGTGCTGGCAAGGGGCAAGGGTCTGCACTGTATGACGCGTGAGCCCCACATCGTGAACGTGCGTTGGCAGCTGCAGCGTCACCGACCGCAGCACCCACTCCTGGCACCCTCCCACCCCCGCAGGCCTGGTGTACCGCGCCATGGGCTTCCCGCCCCAGTTCTTCACCGTGCTGTTTGCCATCCCGCGCATTGCGGGCTACCTGGCGCACTGGCGCGAGACGCTGGTGGACCCCGACACCAAGATTGTGCGCCCGCAGCAGGACTACCGGGTGAGGGCCGGGCAGGATGCGGGGCGGGAGCGGGCCGTGTGTTGTTGCGTTGGGTGGGCAGGTTTGGTGTGCGGCGGGCGCGCCTCACTGTCACACGAAAAGATGGCCCCGCCCCACCGTCTCATCACCCTGCCCACCTCCCCTCCCTCCCTGCAGGGCGAGTGGCTGCGCGGCTACCAGCCCATGGCGCAGCGGCCGCAGGTGGTGGACCCCAGCGCAGGTGCGCACTGGCAGGTCTGGTTGCACGGGCCGCTGCAACCCTGCTTCGGCTGTGTGCACAAACATGTTCGCAGCCTTCCTCACAAGCCCTGTGTCTCCCCCGTGCAGACCAGCTGGGCCCCGTGCCGCCCTCCAACGCGTACGTGCGCAGGGTCAGCGGCACGCACTGGCAGTGAGGCGGGCAGCAGGCACGCGGCAGGCGGCGCCGCCCAATTTTGCCACTGTATGTAACCCTTGTGCAATTCTTGCCCTGTACTTTGTTTCTCATGCACGTAGCGTCTAGCGAGTGTGTAGCTCCGAGTCGTGCTCTTCCTCTTACTAGCTTGCATCATATGTTACCAGAACACGTTTGCAGATGAAATCTGAAATCTGGGGAGCAGGGTCGTAATGAAAGGCCGTCTCATGTGGTTCGTCTCGCAGTGGGGTGGGGTCCAGAAGAGTGCAGCGCAGATGTTCAAAACTAGGTGATTGAGTGAGCGCTCTAGTATACACACAGTTTCCTTGTCGGTTTGTTGAGGGTTGGGGTTTCCGCTCAGCCTGGGCTGCACCGCTCAGTAGCTGGAGCCGACCTTGCGGTAGTGCACCGATGACTGGGCGGTTTCGTCCAGCACCTTCCCGCTGCCCACAGACGCGTACCTGCGGGAGGGGAGGTGGGGGAGGGGCGGGGCGCACGAAGCCTTCAGCAGGCCGCTTGCGCAGACGAAGACTTCCTGTTGTCTGCAAGCTCCAGCAGAAGGCACCCTTGCACCCCCAGCAGCGCCACTCACAGCACGACGTGGTCGCCGGCGTCCATCCTGTCCTCCACCTTGCACTCCAGGTAGGCGGCCGCCTCGGGGATGATGACCGCCCCCGTGGCCTCCGACCGCTGCACCTCCACCCCCTCAAACCGGTCCTCGGCGGGCTTGAAGGGCTTGAGCAGCTGCAGGCGGGCGCGGTTGGATGTGTGGGGGTGGTGGTGGTGCGAGCTTAATCGACCAAGCAGCCCAGACGCCTGGCACTCCTCCGTTCATGTCACAGTGGCCTGGTGACCAGCGGGCCTGCCTCGTCTCCACAACATGTGCCTATGGCCAGCCCACAACCAGTCACTCCACCGCCTCAGCCCCACCTGCTTCATCATCGACTTCTCCCGTCCCTCCGCCAGCACGTTGAGCACAAAGGAGGCGCCCACGGGCAGCAGCGACTCCATGGCGCGGTCGCGCTTCACCGCCACAGTCAGGCCTGCAGGCAGCAGTGGGATTTTTTGCACACTGAGTGGGTCCAGGAGTGGCACCGGCAGCAGCTGTTGCAGAGCAGCAACAGTGCAGCACTGCTCAACCTTTTGCCTCACCAGGAGGGTCGAAGGATGCCTGCCGAGACGAGCATGAGGAAGGGGGGGGGGGCGGAGGCAGGATCGGAGTCAGCAGCTGTGAGGCCCAGCGGCCGGGTGCAGCTACAAGCCAGGCCCTCAGCAACCAAACTCAACCGCCAATGACCGCCCTCTCGCCACACCTGCGACACCCAGGATGCGAGCATGGCGCCCTCCGCCGCGCCCTCGCCCTCGCCGTCACGTGCCGTCAGCACGCAGAGTGAGCCCAGCACGCGTGCCACGGCCAGCGACTGACCGGATGCCGTCTCGGCCACTGCATCAAGCAGGGCAGCAGAGCAGACAGGGGCCATTGCATGCGTGCCGCAAGCTATGCATGCTGGTGAGACGCTCTCTGGGCTCAGGCAGGCACGCTCCTCCACATGCCATCCATTTAGCCACTGCAACCAGCTGGAGTGCGCAGCCCCTCTACAATCGCCCTACCCGACAGCTTGGCGGCGGTCAGCTTCTCCTTGCGCTTGGCGGCCTTGCGGATCTCCTGGGCCAGGTCCAGCCCCGACTCCTCGCACAGCTGCAGCGTCTGGCTCGTGGGCTTGAACTTGCAGCGGATGGGGTCAAACGCGATGCGGAAGCCGGAGTCCTGTTGGGTTGGGTGGGGCAGGGAGGCGCGTCGAGGGCAGGAGCAGGTTGGTCATTACGCTGTGCAGCTGTTGCATCAACTAGCCGCAGAGGATGCAGCCCTCGTTGCCCGCCTAGGAGGCCCACCAGAGCTACAACCTCCGCGCCCCCACCCCGCCCCACCTTGAGCCGCTTTTCCATGATGTCCACCGCCTCGCCGCTCCTGCAGCAACAAGCGAGATTGAGATGGAAAGGAGGCACGGTTGTATTGAGATGGATAGGCAGGGTTGTACGCACGGCAGGGTGCTGGAGGGTCACTGACACTGCCTGAAACGGGCACCCCCAACTCACCAGCCAAAGCTGCCAAACACGGAGCACGGGACCTGGCGCGCATTGGCGTTGCGGATGATGGTGCCCAGCGCCGTCTGCACCTGGGTGGGCAGGTGGCCGCCCAGCGTCGGCGACCTGCGGCCAGGGGGAGGGACAGTGGATCTCGGTTCAACCGGCCTACAGATGAGCAGCTACTTGGCCTCAAGCCACCACTGCACAGCAGTTGACAGCCTGCCGCCGCTCGCTCACCCCAGCACAAAGCCCTGGCAGCGGTCCAGAGCGCGCTCCAACTCGTCCAGCCCCGCCTGCTCCAGGTTGAGGGTCTCCACGCCCACTGCGGATGGCCGGGGATGAGCAGGGGTGATTCGTAATTCAAGCCCACTGTCCACAGACGGGCAGGGCAGGCTGGGTGCAAGGCTGTGGGCCGGGCTTGCTTCTCGGCTCCGTGTGGCGCGTCCACAGCTGCTGCGTGGCCCTGTATCACACCCACCTCCCGCCTTGGTGATGCCGTGGCTGATGGCTTGTGCGAGGGAGGCGGTGTTGCCATAGGCACTGCAGGGCAGGTGGTGGGTGGGACAGCTGTTCTCTTGATGCGGGGGCAGATGTGCTGCAAAACAGGTGTGCCAAATGCCGCCGCAACACAGGCGAGAGCTGCCAGCGCAAAGCTCAGCGGCAGCCCGCCAGCCCGGCTCCATCCAGCAACCGGCGCCTGCCTCCCACCTGGCATACAGCACCGCCACGCAGCTGGACTCGGCCGCCTGCACCTGCGCTGCAGTCCAGTCGGCATACCTGCGCACCAGCAGCGGGGTTGCGCACAGCTTTGAGCACCACCGCTAAGGGCGCCGTCTCCCAGCAGCATCCTAAATGCCTGGAGACATACGCCACCACGGCCCGCTGCCCAGCCATTGAGGTCTTGCCCCCACCGTGCGCACCTGCCCACCAGCTCCGTCAGCGCCTGCTTGACCACGGGGCCGTGCATGGGCGCAATCATGGACACGGGCAGCGGCTCTGACTGCACCTCGCTCTCCGCCCCCAGCGTCAGCTCCTCCACCACCGCGGCCAGGCGGCGCAGCGGCACCAGCATTGCCGCCAGCGAGCCCTGGGACTGGGTGGCCGAGATGTTGAGGCGGTCCAGCGCGGCTGCGGGGTGTGGGAGCATGGGCAGCAGGTGGGGCGTCTGAACACAACGCCTGACACCCGTGCCACTACAGGTGGTTGGTCAAAGCCAAATGCCACACCCTGTGCCAGCTGTCTGTGAGACTTACTTGCCACCTGGCGTGCCACGGGCGCCATCATGCACTCGTAGTAGAAGGCCCAGTCGTTGCCAAACGTGTCCCAGCCGCCTGCGAGGCAAGGCAAAGGTGTCAACCATGCATCCCCACTCTGCAGCTATGTTGGCCGCAGAGGGACCTGGCTGCAGCTACTGCAATGCAACGTGAAGGCCTCGAACTGTCACGCACCGATGTCAGCGGCGGAGCGGCGGCCGCCATTGGCGTTGGGCAGCAGCGCCTCGCTGGCATTGTGTGCCGAGAAGAAGTTGGAGGAGAAGAGGATGTTGTCTGCGGGGAGTGGCTGGCACGCAGCAGCAGAGGTTGGGCCATTTGGCAGGGCATCCAGCATCCCGCTGTGACTCACACTCAGCCTGTGATGCATTCCTTGCCCCAACTGTTCCCCCAGCCAGCTGCTGCCTCCCCTCCAGCCCGGGCCGCTCGCCTTCCTCCGAGTGGATGGCCACCAGGTCGGGCCAGCGCGGCGTGGGGATGGGGATGAAGCGCAGCCGGCGGCCCTTGGTCTGGCCGCGCTGGAAGAGGAAGAGCTCGCTGCCGCGGCTCACCGCCTCCACCGACACGTTGCGCAGGGCCGAGGCCAGCGCTTCGTCCGCCTCCGCCCGCTCGTTCAGCAGGCGCAGCGCGGGGTTGGACAGCAGCAGCTGCAGTGTGGTGGGTGAGATGGAGGAGCGGCAGCGGTTGGGCAGTTGAGGCGGCGCACGGTGGGGTCAACACGCCAGGTTCATGGTTGCAAAACGCAATGCTGCCAAGCACCACACAAGTATGCACCAAAGGCCTCCCCCACCTGCAGGCCCTGCTGCTCGCAGGCCGCCAGCACGCGGGCCAGCACCGGCAGGCGCTCGGGCGTGAGGCGCGTGATGATGATGTAGCGCAGGCTGGAGGTGGCGCCCAGCTCACGCAGCGCGCGCACAAAGTCCACGTCAAACACGCGGGAGGGCACGTCGATCAGGGCCTTGTACAGGCCACCCGTGCCCTGCACAACGCGCAGCAGGGCGGCGGGAGTTGGCAGGGCTGGCCAGCAAGTGGTGCGGTGGTACTGTCATCATGGTATGCATTGCACTGTTTATAAGTATCTGCACCCCCTTACCTTGAGCAGGTAGGAGTTGGTGGTGGTGCCGTGGCGCTGGCTGCGGCCAGGGAGATGTGTGGGGGAGCAGGGCTGAGGCTGTGCCATCAGGCCAGCAGGCGAAACAACACATGCATGGAAGCCGTGTGCAGGCAGGCAGGATGACCGCATGCTGCACTCGAACCGTCTGGCAGCTTGAAATCCGGGGGGCGCCCTGCTCACTTGAACTCCACCTCGCTCAGCCGCTCGGAGGAGGACACGCGGATGGTGTCGCATTTGGGGTTGAGCGGCAGCACCTCCAGCGTGGACGCGTATTTGACCTCCGCAGGTGGGGTGGGGGCCTGCATGGCAGATGCGATGTGCTTGCACGGTCACAAACCCTGTCCACTCTGCTGCAAGATGTTTCGACCCAGCACGTGATGCACCGCGGGGCGGCTCGTGCCGTGCAAGGTACCAAGGTTGCAGCGTCACCCTGCTGCTCCTTTGCCCACCTGTTGTGCTGGTGCCTGCTCAACAGCTGCGGCACTGCTGGGGGTCGCCTTGGCGGCCAGCTGCCGAGCAGCGGCATCGTGCGGCGCCCTGCGCTCGGGCGCCGCCGCCCGCAGGCGNCCCGCAGGCGGCAGGCTGCCGCTGCCGCTGGGCGCGGCAGGCGGGCAGCAGGCAGCGCGGCTGCAACCGGCCCTTGGACCTTGGCGACCGTTTGCATGATCGGCAGGCGGTGCGGCACGGCGGATGGGGCAGACGGGTCTGAGAGCGCTTCGCAAGGAGCCCGCAACGGGGGCTTGCAGTCCCACAAACGTGACTTTTTTAAAGTACAGTCAAGCGCGAAACCGTGGGCGGTGCGACAAGTCGGAATCGCAGCGAGGTGGTAGGCTTGGGCTTGCCGCCAGCGAGGCTGCTGAGGGGAATGCACCGCTTCCCTGGCGTGCAAGCTGGTCCCGGTTGCTTTGCTGCGCCTGATCTGCTCAACGGCATCTACACAAGGCCCTGCAGCAGCGGCTCCGTGGTTGCGACCCAGCTCCTCGCCTGCCGCCCTCCAGCCCTCCAGCCGCTCGCCATGCGTGCAGCGGCCGTACAAGCCTGTGCGCAGGCCGGCGGGCTGGCCAGCAGCAGGCCCGTCAAGCCCCAGGCACCGGCGGCGGCAGCGATTCCCGCCCGGGCCACCGGCACGGCGCCGCGGCCTCACCGCTCCTCCCAGCCCCGCCTGCATGTGGCTGCTGGTGCAGCAGCCGTGGAGGCAACCCAGGTGCGCTGTGCGGTGGGGAGGGGCAGGAAACCATGCTGTGCGTGTGCGCGTGCCCCGCTTTCCGCCACTGCAGCCTGCCTCTGGTGCCCGAGCACCTGCCTGCCATCCTGCCACTGCCTCCCGGCCCCCTGCACTGGGCAGTAGCTTGAACTGACTGTGGTTTCAGCCAGCGTACATGCAGGGCCCCACCTGCGAGCTGCCGACACACAAGCTGTCGCCCATTGAGATGTGGAACGGCAACAAGCGGCTCCAGACGCTGGTGGCAGATGTGGCGCAGGACACCATCACCATCCGCAGCCTGGACTGGGTGCGCGCCTGGGAGCTGCGCTCTGCTGCCGCAGCCTGGCTGGTGGTGGGTGGCATGGCAGGGGTGTATCCAGAGGTGGGAACGCAGCAGGGCGGTCATTGTCTGCCTCGTCGCCTCCAATATGTGCAGGACCGCGACCGGTTTGACATCGAGTTCTCCCTGGTTGAGGTGCGCTTGCTCGGAGTGCCTCCCATAGCGCAGAGTGTGGTGTTCGCAGAGTGGTTGGCCCAGCCTGTCTGGGGTTGCATGCGGACGTCGCGCTCCCGCATTGGTTGAGGTCTGGCGTGCCACTTCATGCCCAGTCGCCCCCACACCTGCCCCTGCCGCAGGGCACCACCTACAACTCGTACCTCATCTTCGGCGCCGACAAGACGGCGCTGGTGGACGCCAGCCACGAGAAGTTCCGGGGCCTGTACATGCGCACGCTGAACGAGGAGCTGGCCAAGCGGGGGCGCCAGATCGACTACGTGCTGGTGTCACACACCGAGCCCGACCACTCGGGTGCGGCGGCGGCGCAGCGTGGGGTAGGCTGCTGCAGACAGTTGCAGTGGCCAGCGGCAGGGGAACCGGCGCACACGTGTGCAGGTGTGCCAGTCACCTTGAGGCTGCCTTTTGCACACACCCCTGTGCGCCTGCAGGCTTGGTGAAGGATGTGGTGGAGCAGTTCCCCGAGGCTGTGGTGGTGGGAAGCAAAGTGTGCCTGCAGGTGCGCAGGCAGTGTGCGTGGCCAGGCCTGCGAGTCGTAGTGGCTGTCGTGGCGCACAGTTTCATTGGTGCTTGATCTCAGCCTGTCCTTCGGTTTGCAGACCAGCTGCCTGCGTGCTGCCTCCTGCGCAGTTCCTGTCCAACCTGATGCACCGGCCGTTCAAGCAGCAGGCCGTCAAGGGCGGCGACAAGGTGCGGACTCAGTGGGCTGCACGCAGATGCAGCAGGTGCCGACGGCTGGTGGATGGCGGCAGTTCACCCAGCGCTCGCGCCTCAGCTGGTGGTGCCAGCTTGGAGTGAGCATGCATCCTGCTGCTGCTCCGTCCACAGATTGACTTGGGCGGCGGGCACGAGCTGGAGTTTGTGATGGCCCCCAACCTGCACTGGCCCGACACCATGTTCAGCTACGACCACGGCACCGGTGTCATGTACACCTGCGACGGTGAGTGGCAGCGCAAGGCTGCCGGCGGGCAGTGGCCTAGCCTAGCACTGCCTGGCATGCTTCTTGCCCCAACCTGCCTCCCCCCACTCTCCCGTCCCCACCGTCTGCTGCAGCCTTTGGCATGCACTACTGCTCCGAGGACCCATTTGACAGCCAGCTGGCGCCGCTGGAGCCTCACTACCGCTTCTACTACGACTGCCTCATGTGAGGGGTGCTGGGCACTGCTTGCTGTTGAAGGCCCCTGCATGTGAGGGGTGCTGGGCACTGCTTGCTGTTGAAGGCCCCTGCATGTGAGGGGTGCTGGGCACTGCTTGCTGTTGAAGGCCCCTGCATGTGGCTGGGCCTGCCGCTCCGCCGCTGCTGCTGCTGCTCCTGTCATGTCGATGCTGACGGCTTCCTGCTCCTGCTCCTGTTGCAGGCTGCCCAACGCCAAGAGCGTGACCACGGCGCTGCGCAAGGTGAAGGACCTGCCCTACTCCGTCATCGCCAACGGCCACGGCCCGCTGCTGCGCTTCAACGTGCCCGAGATGGTCGGCAGGTGGGTGGATAATCAGGGCGTCATCAATGGCGCACATCTTTGACAGCTAGCGATGCGACTGCAGCTGGGTGTTGTGCAGTGTAGCGCGCTTTCCAGCATTCTGCCCTTGCCTGCCAATGTGCAGTGAATGCCCTCCGTTATACCCTGCTGCTTGCACCCGCCAACCACATCTGCAGGTATGAGCGGTGGAGCAAGGCCATCAGCAAGGCGGCGCACAGCGTGGCGGTGCTGTATGCCAGCGACTACGGCTTCTCCGACCGCCTGGCGCAGGTGGGGCGGCTGTGCTGAGCAGCAGAACAGCCGAGCAGCCGTGACGGCTGCGTTTCAATCCGCAGGTTGGGCCAGCCGGGCTTGCCGTGGTGCTGACCCCCGCCCCCCGTGCCTTGCAGCTCGGTTCATCATGACACAGCCATCACACTCAACTGCCCCCCTGCCCGCAGACCCTGGCGCACGGCATCACCAAGGCGGGCGTGCAGACGGAGATGTTTGACCTGTTGTCGGTGGACCCGCAGGTGGGGCGCTGCTGGGCGGGTGGTTGCAGAGCTGGGCTGGTGGTTGCACACATGTGCCCATGTCGAGCGGGCATGGAAGCTCATGCAGGTGACTGCACCGACTCGCCTGCTGGCCCCACCCCAGGGCTGCTTCACTGACCGCTTGCCCACCTGCCTGCCCTGCCCCCGCCGCAGGAAGTGGTTGAGATGCTGACCCGCAACGACGGCATAGTGATCATGGCGCCACCCTCCGACAACGCCGAGGCGCGCAAGAACATTGCCACGCTGCTGTCCGCCATTAAGCCCAAGCAGAAGGTGGGACGGGGTGGGGTGGGGTGGGTGGGTGAGATTGGGGAGGAGACTGATGGCAAGCGTGCTGGGCAAGCTGTTGGGCTGGTTGTTGGCCTGCAGTGTGTGCTGGCTCACAGGTGCCATTTCCACTTGTCCCCGCCCCGCACAGGTGGTGGTGGCTGAGAGCTACGGCGGGCGGGACGAGCCGCTGGACAGCCTGACCAGCGGGTTTGTGGCGGCGGGCGTGGAGCCGCTGCTGGACCTGCGTGTCAAGGAGGAGCCCAGCGAGGCAGTGTACCAGGTGAGCGAGCATGCTCGGCAAAGGCAGGGCAGGGAGGGGATGGCAAGGTATGCCAGCAGCAGGTTGTGAGGGCCCCTGCTCGGCCAAACTTTGGCTGCTGGCAGCTCACCACTCGGCAGGTCAAGTCTGTGCCCTGCCCTGAGCCCAGCTGCTCAACAACTAAGCTCAACTCCTCGCTCCACCTCCCCCCGCCCCGCAGCTGTTTGAGGAGGCGGGCACGGATCTGGCCCAGACGCTGGCGGCCAAGGAGGCCATCGAGCGCAAGAAGGCGGCCATGTGCCCTGATGTGGCCAAGGCACTGGCGCGCGTGTCGGGCGGCCTCTACATTGGTGAGCCGCCGCTGCTTTGGGGGGCCCGTGGCTGCTGCTGGCGTCCACCACTGGTCACGCTGCTGCTGTGGCCAAGCACTGCCCCTCCCCCGGTTGACCTCTTGCCCAACCCTGGTCCACTGCCGCAGTGACTGCCGCGCACTCCGGCAAGGACGCTGCCAAGTCGGCCATGGTTGCCTCCTGGGTCAGCCAGGTGCGCCGCTGCAGCGGCGTGGAGGCAGTGCTGCCAACTATGACATTGATGTGGCTGTCTCTTGGTGCAGATGAATCTGTAGCCGTGCCAGCATACATCGTGCCAGGTCGTGCCAAGCAGATGTATGTACACCCACATTTCCCGCTGCAGGCCTCCTTTGAGCCGCTGGGCCTGACCATTGCGGTGGCCAAGGACCGTGCCATCGAGTCGCTGATGCAGGTGCCGCTGCTGGGGATGATGCATGGCGCGCGGTGCCAGGGGCGCTGCCTTCGGCCGAGGCTGTGTCTGCTCCTGGGGCCTTCAGCCCACAGGCCCTGCCTCACCCACATCTCCTGCTCCTGCTCCACTGCAGGTGGGCGACACCTTTGTGCTGAATGCCCTGGGCGAGGGCGAGTACAACCAGGTGCTCAAGCACTTCCTGCAGCGCTTCCCGCCTGGAGCCGACCGCTTTGTGAGTGCCGACTCTGGGCTGGGAGAGTGGGGCTAGGTGGGGCTGGGCGTGCACAGCTTGATGTCCCAGGTGTGATGGCAGTTCCTCACCAGCCTGCGCAGGCCTGCTCTTCCCGGCCCGCCTTCAGCCCCTGATCCGTCCCCTGCTGGTCCCTCCCTCCACAGGCGGGCATCGGCTGGCGGCCCGCCAACAACGGCAGCCCCGTGCTGGATGCGGCCATCGCGCACATGGAGTGCCGCGTGGTGTCGCGCATGGAGACGCCCGACCACTGGATCTGCTACGCAGAGGTGGAGGAGGGCGAGGTGACCAAGCCCGAGGCGCGTACCGCGGTGCACCGCCGCAAGGTGGCCAGCTACTACTGAGTGGGTGGCCCTGTCCCCCTGGTGACTGCACATGAGCTCGAGGACAACAAACGCCCGCCCGCGATGGCCATGCACAGCACCTGCTGGCCTGCCTGCCTGGGGGCCACGCGCCACCCCTGTATTCCGCATCCCCCCACTTTTCTGCATCACAGCGCATTTGTATTTGATGACCGCCTCAGACCCCAGTTCCCTCTGCAATTCTGCAACCAGACCGATCTGAAAATGGATGATGACGACGCTCGAATGTATTGTAACATCAGTTTGCGACGTACAGGCCTGTCGGCAAGGAAAGGTCACGCAACAACGCTCACAGCGCTTGCAGCGCGGCGGCCACATTGGCGCGCATGCGCTCCGCGGGGTCCTGGTCCAGCGGCGCCGGCTGGAACTGCTGGCCCGTGATGCGCTCGTACAGCAGCACGTAGCGGCGTGACAGCTCGCTGCGCAGCTCCGCCGGCGCCTCGGGCAGCACGGCGTCGTTGTAGGGGTCGCAGTTGGCGCGGAACCACAGGCGCAGGAACTCCTTGTCAATGTTCTGGGGCTCCTGGCCCTGCGAGGGACAGGTAGGCAGCATGGATGAGATCCCGGAGCAGTGGTGCCAGCAGCGCCAGCTGCCGCAGGGCCAGCCAATCATGACCAACAGCCTACCTCTGCGTGCCGCTGCTCGTACGTGTCAGCAATCCAGTACCGGCTGCTGTCTGGGGTGTGGATCTCGTCAATCAGCAGGATGTTGCCTGGGGGGAGGGAGGGCGTGGGGGGAGGGAGGGCGTAAAGGTGGGAGGCAGGTCACCAGGCGCCCAGTGAGGTGGGCGCGCAGTGGGCAGGCAGGTGCTGCAGCAGGCACACGCAGCCCAGGCCGCCCACCCCAAACACAGGGCCATCAATGGCTGGCTGGGCCCAATACAACCCCTGGCTCCTCACCCTGCTCATCCACGCCAAACTCGTACTTGGTGTCCACCAGCAGCAGCCCCCGCTTGGCCGCCTGCTCCTGCCCAAACGCAAACAGCTGCAGCGCCGCGCTGCTGACGGCGTCCCACTCCGCCTGCAGAAGCAAGTGAGCGGGGAGCCATGGTAGCAGGGTTGATGCGGAAAACAAGACTGTCTCCCCCCAAGCATTCAGGCAGTGGAAGGCAATCAACTCACAGCGGGTACCTCAGCAGCCACCCGTGCTGCCTGCCACTGCCCAGCCCAGCGCAGCTTCCTCCCGCCCCACCCACCTGCGTCATCAGGCCCTGGGCCACAATTTCTGCTGGGCTGATGGGCACGTCGTGGTCCTCGGCCTTGGTGGTGGGCGTGATGACGTTCTGGGCAAAGCGCAGGGGGAGTGCGGTGTGAGGCGCAGCAGCAGCAGCAGCAGCGAGCAGTGCTGCAGGCGCATGGAAAATGCGTTCATGGCACAGTTGTGATGGCTGCCCTGCTCTGGCCAGCGTACCTGTGCCAGCCGGTCGTTCTTGCGCATGCCGTCGGGGAAGGAGTTGCCGCAGTACTCGCGCGCACCCGCCTGGGTGGCAGGGCGAGGGAGGCGGGCGGGCAGAAGACATGTCAGGCGTACTATGCCTTGCCAGTGCACAGTAACCATCGGGTAAGCAAACGCAGCAGGACCTGCCCGAATAAATCCCCCCCACCTTGTAGTGCGTCCACAGCGAGGTGTCGGTGGAGCCGGTCATGAAGCCGCGGCACACAAACTCGAGGGGGAACACGCGGCACTTGCGCATGATGCACGCGTTGGCGTCGGGCACTGCAAGTATGGGGGAGCGTAATGTGCAGTGCATCAAGGTGGGTGAGATGAGGTTGCACTCGGACAGCATGGCTGGCGAGCGCTGCAACTGCGACACGCTGCACACTGCCATGCCGCGCATTGGTGACGCTGACGCCTGCCCCGCCCCGGGCCTCGTCTGCCCCCAGCTCCATGCCCTCACCCGCCAGCAGCGCGTTGTCCACGATGTGCTGCGTCTGCTGCATCCACCAGGCGCTGGTCTGGTTGAGCACCTGGCCCTTGAAGGGGATGGCCGCCAGCAGCCGATCAAACGCGCTCTGCCGGTCGGTGGTGACCAGCACCAGCTTGTCCCCCAGGTCGTATGTGTCGCGCACCTTGCCCTGCGCAAGCCAGGGCCGCCGGCAGGCACACATCACAGCAGGGGGCGAGCAGGCCAAGGCAAGCGGGGAGGCAAGGCACAGAGCCGCTGCTGCTGGCCTTGCACTGCCAACCGACCATGCCGCATGCCGCTGCTGCTGGCCTTGCACTGCCAACCGACCATGCCGCATGCCGCTGCACAGCCCAGGGCCCTGCACGCACCCGGTACTTCTTGCCCATGCCCAGGTCGGTCTCGGTGAGGCAGCGGTCCAGGGCGCCCTGCACGGCTACATCAATCTCAGGCCGCACGCCGCCGATGGGCTCGATGCCCGCCGCCGCCGCCGCCACCACCGCCGCCCGCCTGCCAGCCCTTTGCATGCAGCCTGCCCCCGCTCTCCGGCTGCTGCTGGCGCGCATGGGGGCTGCGGGGCGCCCGCTGGGGGCCGCCTGGCTGTGCTGCACGGCTTGGGCGGCGTGCATCGTGTGCGCCAGCGCCAGCGGGCTCGCCATCCTGGTTGCCTGTGCTCGCTGATTCGCCAAGATGGCTGCTGAAGGCGCACAAGGAGCCAGGAGCCAAAAAGGGTTCTGTGTATGCGCCTACTGACAGCGATCGCGCCGCACGGCAGTGCCGATGTGCTTGTAGGGCTACTGGGTTGCGACCAGGCTTGGGCGAAACGCGCGGGCAGTAATGCTCGAGAGGGAAGACACGTGTCTCCGATTAAACTGCGGGCCTCAGGACTGCGCGTGCTGTAGAACCCAAAGGTGTGCATCCATCCAAAGTGCGTGAGCGGAGCCAGGGGCGCAATGGCGCTGGCAGCGCTCCCCCGCTCCGCCCGGCTGCTCAGGTGCGAGTGGTGGCTGCTCATGCCTCAGCAGGCATCCAACAAGGTCCCTGCAGGGTGCTGGCACGCTGCTGTCGCCGCCCCACCGTGCCAGCCGCCCACTGTGCCCTGCAGGTGGGCCGGCAGCCTCGACGGACCGGCCCTGCTGGCTTCGCGCAACTTCAGCAGCTCAGCGGTGCACGGGGATGCCGCGGGACCAGGCCCAGCAGCCCCCAGCGACGCGCTCGCAGATAGCGGCGAGTCGCTGGCGGCAGACGGCGCCGCCGCCGAGCTGCTGGGTGGCGACGGCCTGACCGACGGCCTTGCAGCGGCAGCTGGCGCAGCGGCAGCAGCGGGCGGCGGCAGCGAGATTGGCAGCATCCTGGGCGCCACGATGGCCGCCGTGGATGGGCTGCACGCCGCCATGGGACTGCCCTGGTGGGCCACCATTGCATCGGTCGGCGTGCTGGTCCGTGCAGCCATGTTCCCTGTGTCCCTGCAAGGCATGAAGGCCTCCGCCTCGCTCATGCCGCTGCTGCGCCAGGCGAGGGAGGAGGTGTCGGCTGCTATGCGCCCGCCGCCGCCCCCGCCGCTGCAGCCGCCGCCCGCCGAGCAGCGGGACGGCAAGCAGCAAAAGCAGCAGAAGTGGCAGCGCTCGCAGCAGCACGCGGCAGGGCCGGGCGCAGCAGCAGCGACAGCGGCAGGTGATGACGGGCAGCAGGACGGCAGCGGCAGCGGGGGTGCGGCTCGACCGCAAGNTCACGCAGCTGCGGCGGGCGGCGGGCGCGCCGCACCCCATCTGGGTGCTGGCCTCCCCGCTGGCGCAGCTGCCAGTGTTTATCACCGCCATGGCCACGGTGCGCACCATGAGCATCACCGGCTGGCCCGGCTTCTCCTCGGGCGGCGCCGCCTGGTTCCCCGACCTCACCATGCCCGCGCTGGACCTGGCAAACATGGCGGCGCCCATGGGTGCGGGGGGGGGTGGGGGCAGGGGGTGGTAAGGCGGTGGACATGGCACGCGGGTGGAATGTTGCAGCATGCCCTGCAGGGGTGCTGACCGCTCTGGGGACGCATCTGATGTTGTGGCTACTGGCTACTGGCTCCCCTGTCCAGCTGGCTGACGGCTGGTGCGCCACCTTGCTCCCTCTGCTCCCCTCGCAGGCACGCTGGGCGTGGTGCTGCCGCTGGGCATCACCGTCTCCATGTTTGCAAACATTGACGCCGCCTTCTCAGGTCAGGCGGGGCGGCAACTGCGGTGGTCCGGTGAGGGTTGTTGTGACGTGTGGCGTGCACTGCTGCTGCCCCTGCGGTTGCCCACCTCGATGCTGCTGCTGCCTCACTCGCTACACTAAAAGCTGACACATGCCTCACATGTCTGCCCGCGCCCGCCCCGCAGCACCCGCCGGCTCCAAGGAGCAGTCGTCTGTGATGCTGTGGGTGACGGGCAGCCTGCGGCTCTTCATGGAGTGGATGATGGTGCCCATCTTTGCGGTGGCGCTGCAGGCGGGTACCCTTGTGATGGGTGGCGGGTTATGTTGAGGAGCGATGGCGGGTTGTGTTGAGGAGCGACGCGCACATGATCCGTAGCAGCTGGGCAGTGTGGCCAACATCATCACCTGCCCGCCTCACATGCCTGCAGATCCCCCATGGCGCGCTGTGCTACTGGGCCACCAGCAGCAGCCTCGCACTCCTGCAAAACCATGCCATGAAGCAGCCAGCAGTGCGGAGCCTGGTGGGCCTGCCTGTGGGCGCGCCAAAGCCGGTGACGGGGGCAGCGCCCCTCCGGCCCGCGCCCAGCAACGCGGCAGCGGCAGCAGCAGCAGTGGCAGCGGGCGCTGCGGGGGGTGTGCCAGCAGGGGTGGACCCCGAGCTGCGCCAGTTCCTGCTGACCACCTCCGACCAGATGGCGCTGTTCGAGAAGGCGGCGGCGCTGCGGGCGGAGGGGCGGGCGGGCGCCACGTCCACCGTGCTCCAGCGCCTGCTGCAGCTCTACCCTGGCCAGCCAAACGCGCTGTATGCACTGGGGCAGGTGCGTCATCATGAGACATTGGGCTGGGCGGTGGGCAGAGGGTTAGGCTGGGAGGCCGGCAGGTGGAGAGCCAGTTGCAGCCAGTCTCTACGTGCCGTATGGCAGGATGTGCCATGGCAGCAGCACGTCGGGTGCCTGGCCTCACTTTGGGTAAAACTGCAGTGTGGGCTCCTGCCGCAGGTGCACGCTGCGCTCAAGGACTGGGCGCTGTCTGAGCAGTACTACCTGCAGGCGGCGCAGAGCAGCGAGGTGGGGCATGCGACAGGGGGGTGGCGGTCCAACCCACGTACGTAGGCACGGTGCTGTGCAGCGCAGGCATCTGCAGGCTTACTGATGCACCTGCAACCCGCCACCTCCCTTACCCGCAGCTGGAGCAGCAGATGCGGGCACGCGCGTGGTTTGGCGCCGCCGTGGCCATGCACATGCAGCGGGAGGACGAGACAGCCATCGACGCCTTCAAGAAGGCGGCAGACATGGCGCCCACAGGTGGGAAACGAGGGGAGGATGGAGTCGTCAGCTGGTTGGAGTGTAGTACGTGTGCTGCGTGCGCAGCTGCTGGGTTGCATGCTGCTTGCTGCATGCCGACCCTCCCGGCCCGCCCCGCCTCACTCGGCATCCAGCCCTGCCTCCCTGCACAGACGAGCTGCGGGTGCGCAGCTGGGTGTCCCAGGCCACGCTGCACCGCAAGCTGGGCGACAGCGAGGCTGCAGTGCGCCTGCTGCGCAAGGCGGCACGGGCGGAGCCAAAGGTGGGCTGACTGCGCCGCTGCCTGCCTACTGGGTGTCATCATGGTGGAAACGTTGTGTGATATGCAGCTCACATGCTCACTTATGCCCCCACTTTCTGGCCCTTGTTGCTGCGCGGCGCAGGTGGAGGAGGTGTACTTGAAGCCGCTGCTGGCTGAGCTGGCGAGGCAGCAGCAGCAGCGGCGGACTGAGGCGGCACGGGCCGCTGACGGAGAGGAACTTGTGGCCGAGGCCCGGCTGCAGGGAGAGAAGTGACCCTCTCACGTGCCTGCCTACATGCCCTTTGCCAAAATTTAAACACCAACTTGACAGCTTAACAACAAACGCCCTTGGATCCGCTACCGGATCGCTGTGTTGCCACGATAGAGGCAGGGCCCCTTGTTTTTTCCCATGTGTGAGCCTGTAACCGCCTCCCATGCTCTGTACTGCTGCAACACGCTTTTAGACCCCCGCACGCAAGCCCCGTGCCTCCAAATTGTTGCCCCTGCTTTGCCTACCCCAATCCTGACTGCCATTATTTGTGCCGTTTCATTTGAACTTTGTACCATGCCTGGTCTGATGGCTGGCAGATGGTGGGAGAGCAGGGCACAAAGGAAAAGAACACAGGTAGTTTTGGAAGTCGAGAGCTGGCATGCGCAATTGCCAGCAGGGGGCAGCAGGGCAGAGTATCGCTACAAATCGTGGGGTACGCCGGCAAGCTTCATGCAATGAAGAAATGCGTGCCAAGCAGCAGGCCATCATGGTGCCGAGGTGTTGTCCTTCTTGCTCTCGCCCTGCTTGCACGAGTCGTCCCAGGGCGGGATGTTGAGCGTGTCGCCCACACCCAGCACGTTTAGCTGCGCACACGCAGGCAAAGGGACAGAAGGTGGGGTGGTGAGCAGGGTTGGGCTGCCTTGCGCAATTTAAAGCAACAACAAACTACAAGAACCATTGTGCTTCAGCCGGCCCTGCCCTGCCTCTCGACCCTCGCTCACATCTATGCCGGTGTTGGCGGCCGCCAGGTCGGCCAGGGACACGCCGTAGATGCCCGCAACAATGCTGCCCGTCTCGCCGCTCTTCACAGTGTGCACCTGGCATTTCTTGCCGGCTGCACAAGGGGGCGGGGCTGCTCAGCATGGCGCGCAGAGTTGCGGTGGACTACTAGTGACATGCCGCACGGCCCTCCCTCCCAGTGCCTGTGCCCACTCGCCTAGCGACTCAGTGACGGTCACGTTGACCTGCTTGCACTGCAGCCACTCATCCATCTGGATGATGGGCACCGGGTCCTGCAGCCGTGCGGAGGGCAGTGTGGATGCCCAGTAATGAGACTGAACAGACTCTTCCCATGGCAGCAGTGCACGCTGCAGGCCAGCCCCCGGCAACATCACCTCTACTGCCTGACTGCCCTCCCATCCTCCCTCTGCCAGGCCCTCTGACGGTCACACACACACGCGCCTGCATCCACTCGATGACCTGGCGCACTTGCACCGCGTACACGCCGTCCAGCTGGAGGGCATACTCCAGGAAGCGGTTGGTGCCCTCGATGGTGTCCTTGTTGAACCAGGGCGTGTGGATGTACAGGCCAAAGGGGGCCCGGTTGCCCTCAAAGCTGCAGGGAAGGGAGGGGGTGGGTGGGGGCTGCCGTGATTCTCACCACAGGTGCTACCTCCCTTGCACCAACCAACCCATCCCCTCACCCCCCTTTCCCCTGCCCCACCCGCACCTGTAGTCAAAGTTGCTGCGCAGCAGGGCCTCCAGCTCGTCAGCGGTGAGGCCACCTGTCACGTTTGCTCCGTAGCCCAGGCTGCCCTCGGCCTGCTGGCCAGGGTCCATGACCGCCACCAGCTGGCCGCCGCCCTGCTCCAGCTCCAGCAGCGGCACCTGCCACAGGCCGGCGTGGCGCTCGCTCTGCTCGCAGCGCGCCCCCGCAAAGTACGCGCAGTCCTGGGGTACGGGCACAGGATGTGGTGGGGTGGAAGGACAGGGATGTGGTGGGGTGGGTGGGAAATGGGAGATTGCGTGCATGACGCAGTGCCTGCCGCTTGCATTCGTCCCAACCGTCCTGCCCGCCTATGATTCCCACAGGCCTCTGCACCCTGGGGTTTGCACCGCTGCCCCTCTCCTCTCCTAATGCCTGTGCTCACCTGCGGGATGCCATAGTCCATAGTGTAGGGCCAGAGGCGGGCAGTGGCATTGGGGGAGGTGGTGCCGGGCCAGACCTCTGGGATCGACGAGTCGTAGAGGAAGCCCGCCTTGGCCAGCGCCTCGCGCACTGGCGGGTTGTGGGCCAGCAGCGGCGTGCGGAAGCCCACCAGGTCCTGGCAGCCAGGGAATGAGCAGGGCAGCGGGAGGCAGATGAGGCGTGGCGCTCAGTTTCAGCTACGCAGGCAGATGCCCAGTTGGGGTGCAGCCGACGGAACTGGCAGTAGTGCATGGAGCCCCCTGTCCTGCCGACTGCAGCAGCAGATGGGCGCGGAGCAGCAGCACCGCCGCCGCACCTCCAGCGGGATGCCGCAGGTCTGGTTGAGGAAGTCACGTGTGCCAAGCATCTCGGCCTCCAGCGCCTGGGTGCCTCCTGGGAAGGGCTCCTTCAGCTGCACATGCGTGGTGGAGTGGATGGCCAGCTGCGGGGGGCGGGGAGGGGCAAGAGGCCTGGGAATCAGCGCGCAGCAGGTGGATGCCAGGCCGCTACATGCAAACACCTGTGGGACGGATATCGAGGAGGTGGACAGCACAAGTCAAACGCAGTGCACCTGGCAGCCTCCGCTCTCCGCAATCTCTCCCTCTCCCCCGTTGCTCCCCTCCGCCTGCCCCTTCCCCCCACCTCGCTGTTTTCATCGTAGAAGCCGCGCGCCAGCTCGCAGTCGGTGCCATCCTTGAGCACGAAGAAGGTGGCGGGCCTGCAGTAAGCCGGCCCAGAGGGCACAAGAGGCATGACGCAATGCAGAGCTTGTCATGAAGCCAATACAGCGCAGATGGCAGCATGGAGGGCCGAGGGCCGGCGATGGAGGGTCAGCAGGGTTTGTTGGCCGCATGGAGGCACCATTGCAGCCGCTCGCACATGTTGCAGCCGTTCTTGTTCTTGTGGTTGGTGATGACGGCCCGGATGTTGGCGTCGGTGGCCGCAGTGATTGCGTCGTCGTGCGTCAGGATGATGAACTGCAGCAGCACAGGCAACAGTGAGAGGTGGTTGCCAGGCGGTGCAGCTCATCCAAGCGTGCTGCCTGCGGCTGCCCTCAGCAGCGCTCAGTCGGTGCAGTGCAGTGAGGCCCCAGTCAATAGCATTTCGCGCAGCGCAGTCTGTCAGACGCAGCAGGAGCCGCACCTGCGGCACTTCGTCGGGCGCCAGCGCCCCGGGCGCGGCGTCTGAAGCGCACAGGCAGTCTGGCGCCTTGCACTTGTCGGGATCGCAGTCGTACCATGCGGGGCCAGCCGCTGCAGGAGGGAGGGGGCTCAGGCCGACTTGCCGTGGGGGTCGCGGCGGCGGCTCACTTGGGGGCGCCCCCGCCAACACGGACTGACAGAACGGCCTGCAAGCCAGCAAGGCCGCACCCAAGGAGGTAGCACACTCACTCACCCAGTGCTGCACAGCAGGCCGCAAGCATCACGGCTGCTCGCAGGGAAGGCGCGCGGGCCATTGCTGCTTGCTTGCTGCTGCGCCCGTGCCTCTGGCACCCAAGGCTGAGCTCAATTGGAGCGGTCGCACCGAAAATCGGCAATAAAAGCGACGGGGTTGGGAAGACCGCCCCCCTGCCACCTTGCCCCCCTGCCCCATGGCAGCAGACCGCAGCGTGCCATAGTTTCTTCATCATCTGCAGTACACCACGCCTGGGCTTTGGGGCCTGGATGTGGTTGTCAACTGCATATCTACTGCCTTACCATCTCGCTACTTGGGCAAGGGGCTGCTGTGCTCCTGTGTGCACATGGTGTTGGCCAGGCATCGCGACAGCGCTATCGTCTTGCACCAAATGTGCCCAGGATGCATCGGCAGCTGGAGGGCCTGGTCTGGCTACATGGCTGCAGGTGGACACTGCCGTTGGCCGTACTGGCATGCTGCCGTAAAAAACACGGCCCTGACGCTGGGCTCGCCGTATGTGAGGGCACCTCAGCTGCTGGCACCACAACCCCGTCCCCAACGCACAACGCAGGTTGCCCATGCATCAGGTTGTCCATGCATCTTGTGTTCACTCTCACGGCACAGACAGTCGATCTCACCTTCGGTTTAGCGTCCAGAAGTTTCACAAACCACAAGAGTCGCACACAATGCGGCCTGCAACCGCCGACCAGTAGCAGTGCTCAAGCACCATCCAGCATCCAACCCACCTGCGCCTCCTCCACAGCAGCCCGCTGCCCCACTGGCAGCTGCATTAGAAGCCCTCCAGTGGTCCCAACTTCCCACCCACCAGTCGCCCCGCGCTGCCATGGTGCAACGAGCTCTCCTGCTCCACCCTGTCTGCGGAGGTGGCGGCAGCGGCCTGCAGGGCGACGCACAGCTGGGGCGTGGATCCAGGTAGCAGCAGCACATTTCCAATGCCAGTGTCTCTGCACCAACGCACACGTGCCCGCAACGCCCACACAGCCGAACAGCCACTGCACTTCCGGGCCCCATCTCCCACCTGCTCCTTCTCGCGGGGCGCCTTGCATTTGACCTGTGATTTACGATCTGGCTGGCAGTGCAGATTGGTGGTCGCTTCGTAGAGTGGACTAATTGTCCGGTGCGTTGGACTTGAAGAGATGCTTGCTGCGACTGGCCGCCGGTGGCACGACGCAGCGGCGGCGGCGGCAGCGGCAGCGGCGGCAAGCAGAAGCCGGTGGCTGGGGAGCCGGGTGCTGCGCAGCCAAAGATGGTCACATACCGAGTGGTGAAGGAGGTGCCGCACGACCCATCCGCCTTCCTCCAAGGCCTGCAGTTTGAGCGCCGCTGCGACGTCTCGAACACGTGCCGGTGCGCGGGGCAGGCAGGGATGCGGCAGTCTGCTACCGGTCGCTGCCTGCTGCGGGTGATTACCATATGGGTCGCCGGCNCAGCCGCCGCAGCAGCAGCCGCAGCCGCCGCCGCCGCAGCCGCAGCAGCCCGACCCTGAAGCTCTGGAGCGGCTGGAGAGGGAGGCATTGGGCAGGCGAGTGAGGGCGCGCCGCTTTATTAAATAACAAGTCTGGCGACTGTGGATGTCCGATCAATGCCTGTGAGCTGTCTGCTTGCCCAGTCGCCGTTGCCGCCGTTGCCGCCACCCCGCCCTTCCGCAACAATCCCTGCCTCCCTTCCTGCAGGGTGGCCCACACGATGCGGCATTATCGTAGCGGCGCGGGTCTCGAGGTGGCCCGTTGGCAGCACAATCTGAAGCAGCTGAGCGAGCGGCACCGTGCGCTGGTGCCGCAGCTGCCAGAGAAGGTGAGCGGGTGGTGTGCGTCACTGCGCTCACTGCCCTGCAGTGATGTGCTCAGCTGCTCGGCCCATCCAACCACACGCACCTCGTGCCACAGATTGCAGCGGCGCGGCAGTGCATCTACCGCAACCACCTGCTGCTGTCGGCGGTGCTGGCCATGTTTGAGGAGGATTGGGCGCCGCCGCACCTGGCGCCCGCCAACGCGGCGGCGGACGAATATGAGGACAAGGTGGGGGCGGCGGTGGCGCCACAGGACCACGACAAAGTCAGGTGGGTGGGTGACTCAGGCAAGCGGCGGGTGCTGTGGTGGAGCACCCCAAGCTGCGCAGTGCCAGGCGGTGGAGCCGCGCTCGCTGGGGGCCAGGCTGCACAAGCACTGCTGCAGACGGATGCAGTCACGTTGGCTGCATCCGCTTTGAGTAATGCCACTCGCAACCCCGGCAGGTATGTGCTGAAGAACTGCGCGCGGGACTGGTCGGCGGAGGGGGCGGCGGAGCGCGCCCAGTCGTACGGGCGCATCACCGCGGAGCTGCGCCACCTGTTCGCCGGCTGGCCAGCTGACGCGGCGCAGCCGCCCTCCGTCCTGGTGCCAGGGGCGGGCCTGGGGCGACTGTGCCTGGAGATAGTCAACATGGTGAGGAGGAGTGGGTGGGCAGGTTGAGAAGGGCACGTGGAAATTGCGGTGGGCCCGCGCAAAGGAAGCACCAGTGTCGCCATGTTAACCCAAGCCCCAGCGTGTTAAACATCAGCCCAGCATGCCTCACCCTGTGTGCCACACCTGTCCTGCAACCTCCTGCAGGGCTTCCGGGCGCAGGGCAACGAGTTCAGCTACTTCATGCTGTTGACCAGTGCGTACCTACTCAATGGCATTGAGCGGGCAGGGCAGGTGGGCAGGCGGGGGCAGCGGTGGAGACCAGTGCAGAGTGTGCAAGGTGGGGCAGCAGCACGGTCGGCATGCGACTTGAGCGGCCACTGTGCCTGCAGCCGTGCACATGCTGGCAATTCAACCTTGCCGCTGCACTGGGCTCACGTGCCGCAGTGGACCATCCACCCGTGGTGCCATCAGAGCTGCAACCAGCCGTCGATTGCTGATCAGCTGCGTGGTGTGGCAGTGCCGGATGTGCACCCAGCGGAGCTGGTGCCCGGCCCCGGCCTTCTCAGCATGTCGGCAGGCGATTTTGCGGAGGTTTACGCGGTGCCGGACTATGCAGGTAATGCCACGCTTCACGCTGCCACACTGTTCACGGCTGCCTGGCTGATGAGAGTCTGCTGGCCAGCAGCCACCAGGTCTGCTGTTTTTAGGGGGCATGCCTGGTGCCAAGCCGCCGTCTCCTGGCTGCGCCCGCTCCCGGCTGCAGGCGCGTTTGACGCCGTGGCCTGCTGCTTCTTCCTGGACACCGCCCACAACGTGCTCGAGTACCTGGAGGTCATCTGGCACTGCCTGCGGCCGGGCGGCTACTTTGTGAACCTGGGGCCGCTGCTGTACCACTGGGCGGATGCTCCGGGGGAGGAGCTGTCGGTGGAGCTGAGCCTGGAGGAGGTCAAGGCGGCGGCGGCGCAGGTGGGGCTGATCCCTGCGTGGGCAAAGGCAGCGGGGTGGGCAGCAAGGGTGCAGGGCAGCGGGGTGGGCAGCAAGGGGGCAGGGCAATGGCAGCAGACCTGACGCTGGCCAGGCACATTGCCCTTGGCCCTGCCAAAGCCTGGTGTCTGCCGCTGCGTGTGCAGGTTGGCTTCAAGCTGCTGCGCGACGAGATGGTGCCCGCCGCCTTCCTGCGCAACGAACGGTCAGCCAGTGCCTGGGTGCTGCCTGCTCGTGCCATTGGGCTCTGAGCCTGCTTGCTCTCCTGCCAAACGTGCTGCTTTCGCTGCTGCACAATCTGCATCTGCTCACATGCTCAGGCGCTCACCCAGCCACCCTTCCTCCCAAGCTAACTGCCTGCAGGTCAATGATGCAGTCGGCCAACTACAACTGCGCTTTCTGGACAATGCAGAAGGTGGACCCGCCAGCGGGGGCAGCCCGCAGCAGCAGGGGCGGCACCGAGCCAGCCCTGCCCGACGTGTGAGCCATTGGATCACTTCGTGCCTATGAACAAGTGCTTCACAAGCTGAACTGAATGAAGCAAATGTCATGCAGCGTCACAGCCCCACTCCAGAGGTCACCGCAGCAAGCAGGGGGTCGGGAGGCTGGGCAGCTTGCTGCTGTGCCGCCCCCTGCTGTGCTCCAGCCGGCTGCGGCGCAGCAGCGGCGGTGCTGCCAGCCGCTGCCGCCTGTGCCACTGCAGCCGCCAGCTGGCGCCGCCGCTCGCTCTTGGCGCCCAGCGGGCCTCCCTCCTCGCGCGCCAGCTGGTCCACTAGATAGTTGAGCTGCCGCTCCTGGTCCTGCACCCACGCAAACTGCTCAGCCACCGAGAGGGCCGGCGGCTGGCCGGGGCCCGCGCCTGCACCACTGCCGCCGCCGCCCGGCTGCTGCGCTGCTGCCAACTGTGCCAGCAAGGCCGCCTCCTCCGCCTCCATCTCCGGCAGCAGCTTGGTGGCCAGCATGATGGGCAGGATGGGGGCATTGGTCTGCGGCCCAGGCAGGGAGGGAGGTGGGATGCAGCAGTGAGGTGGCCAGCACACACACATGGTCTTGCATGCCTCGATCGAGGTGCACCTGTACTCCGGTGGAGCTGCCACGCTGCCCCTCATCCCCTTTGCACAAGAAATGTGCCAGCCAGCGGCCCCGCAGCCAGCACACCTGGTTGACGGAGCGCGGGTAGGCAGCAAACTGCCGCAGCAGCGGGCGCAGCGCATCCACCAAGTGCTGATACTGCACGTTGATCACCGCGAAGCGATCTAACGCTTCAGACCTGCACAGGTCGCAGGTTGGTGGCTGCGGTCATCAACACGGAACAGGCAGCAGCGGCGGCAGCAGCGGCGGCGGCAGCGACTCACCACTGCACTCTGTCCGCCGCATACTGCAGGATTTGGATGATCTGGTCCAGTGACCGCTTCAGCTCCTCTGCCCGCGCCCTGACCTGCAAGCGGAGGGAGCGGTGGCTCGGCTAGGCCGTGCTTGCGTGCCTGCGGTCTACCACATCGTCTTGGACATCCCACGCACCGCGGACAGGTGCAGCTGGCCCTGCCCATGGCCCATCAGCAGCTCCCGCAGTTCGGGCGGCCTGGAGCCCTGCATCCTTGCTGATCCGTTGGTGTGGGAGTGTCCGGGAGGTTTGAATGAGCAAACAACCTGCAACGCAAGTCCGTAAGCCGTGCCTGCTGGCCGCCGCCGCCGCGGCAGGCGATGGTGCAAACAAGAAACCATCATGGTCACTGCCCTGCTTGCCCTTGCCCAAGCGGGATTCAACAACAACGTAGGCATGTTCTGTGGCGAAGGAGGAGGGGGCACGGCGATAGTGATTGAAAGTGGTGGCGATCAGCCGTGCCATGCATTTGCGGAGCCCCCCATCCCACGAACAGACGGCGGGTGCCCCGGGCCGCACCGCTTGCCGGCTCGCTAGTGCTGGTTAGGCGGCGGTCGGAGTCACCCGCTCCACGCCCTTTGGCCTTGTGGGCTGCACCTCCTGCAGACCGGCGCAGCCTGCTGAGGCAGGACGCGCCCAAAGAAGCACACTGCGGCCCCGGATCTGGAGGGGGATCTAGATCACACATCGATGCTTTGCGCCATCAGATGGTGCTGGTGGATATGCATTGAGCTGTGAAGCGTTTTGAACAGGTGCGTTGGTACATGCGGCAGGCGGTTGCGGCACTGCATCACAGTGGGATGCACAGAGATTCCCAGGCTAAGCCCACCACTTTGCCGCCAGTGCACTGGTCGCATGATCACAAAGCAGCTGGCACATCACAGCCACACGCATGAGGCTGCTCTGCCGGCCCGGCACTACTTAGGCTAGTGGTGCCTCGCACAGCAGGCTGCTTGCACTGCACGCTGCCGCCAGCTGCCGCGCCAGCTACCCCTGTGTCTTTTCGCGTGCCACCACCCGCAACCACTTGCAATCGAGCTTCCATCTTATCAGCACACACAGGATTGCGGAGCCTCGGCACCCGTCCTCCCCCAAGGGCCGCGGGAGGCAGCGCTTGCAGGAGCGTGCATACATCAAATTGCAGTTCCTGGTACCTCCCAAACAACACACAGCCTGCAGCGGCGCCCAAAAGCGGCGCCAAAACAGCGGTCGGACTATGCGCACAGCCCTATGAGGCGCCTGTGGCTCGCGGGCTTGCTGGCAGCCCTCCTGACGCTCGTTGCGCAGGGCAGAAGCCAGCCTGGCGCGCCTCCGGCACTGTCCGCCTGGCTGCAGTGGCCGTGGCCGCCTGAACAAGGGCCCCGACGAACCCTGCTGGCCAGCGACTCCTTGGACGCATTCCAGGTGGGATTTCGCGCGCCCAGAGCTTGCGGCATCCGATGCTTGGGAGCCAGCGGCGGGCGGCGGCGGCACGCAAGCTCCTCAGCCTTGCGTGGCCGCTGCGGGAGCCTCCGCTGTCCCCTGCGTCGCTCACGGCCGCTTTGGTTGCCTGCCCCGCAGGTGTCCATCACATGTGACCAGCCGGGGCCCAGCACCTCCTCGCCGCTGCCGCTTTGGACCGTGGACTTTGGGCGCCCGCTGCAGCAGGCCAACCCGCTGGCCCTGTTTCACGTGGCGGGCGTGTACAGGTGCTGGTGGCTCTCGACAGTTTCCAGAGCATGGACTGGGCTGGTGGGCAGGGAGGGGCCTGTGAGCAAAGGCCGCAGCCGATGCAAAGCTGCACGCCCCTCCCGCTCACCCGCACCTCGCAGGGTGGATGTCGTGTACCAGCAGCAGGCCGGCCTGCTGTATGTGCTCGGCTTTGTGGCCACCCGCGACCAGCCCGTTGAGCTGAGCATCACCGTGCCGGCAGGGGTGGCCATGGATGCTGCAGGCGCAGCAAACGCGGCGGCCTCCGCCACGCTGGCCTACCAGCCGGCCTCCAGCTCGCTGGGCTGGCTGGGCACCGCAGGCAGCGCCGCATTTGGTGGCACCATGGCCCTGAGCTTCGCCACAGGCATACTGGGCGGAGGTGAGCCGGGGCAGGGTGGCGGTGGGAGCATGCCGGGCAGGTCTGCACAGTTGCTTGCATGCTGCGACATCGGGGGCAAGCAATTGCCTACTGTTGCTGCTGCAGGCGGCGTGGGCATGGGCGTGCTCGGCTTTGCCAACTTCGTGCAGACGTTCTACTACAGCGGCAACCTGCCACTGACCAACATGCCAGAGGTGGGTCTGGTGGCTCTTGCCCAGTGGACTGGCGCATATGTGCCGGCACCTGCATAGGGTGGTATATGCAACTTGCAGCGATGGCTTGACTATTGCTGCGCTGGCCACCCACGCCATGCAGAACTACAAGGCGGTGTCTAGCGGGTTTGGGTGGACCAGCCTGGCCACAATGCCTGCCGTGTCTGGCACGGCCTCGGCCCCCAGCCCAGGCAGCACCAGCGAGGCGGAGGACACGCTGTACAGCAAGCAGCGCTTCCCATACCCGCCTGTGGTAGTTGTGCCCGAGGCGAATGGCACAGGTAGCAGCAGCAACACAGAGGCAGGCGGCAGCCCGACAGTGGCTGACGGCAGTGGCAGCGATGGCAGTACTGAGCAGGGCGGCGGCACAGCAGGCGCTGTGCAACAGCAGTTGCAGCAGGGCACGTCGCCACCGCCACCGCAACAGCTGGGCAGCAGTCAGCAAGGCGAGGGTGGAGACGGCGTTGGTGTGCAGCAGGTCGGTTCCCCGGCACCGGGCACTGCAGCTGATGGCTCCACCGCACCTGCGGGTGCATCCACTGCTGCCCCAGTCCAACAGCCAGACGCCACAGGGCATCTGCCAGCGCCAGCTCAGGGGCCCCCGCCTGCCCCTAACGGCCAGCAGATGGTGCAGCCGGCTGTCAACAACAGTGTGTTTGACCAAAGCCAGCTGAATGATCCGGCCTTCCAAAACCCGCCACCGGAGCCAGACCTCCCGCCGGCGCAGCAGTCGCCAGCGCCCGTGCCGGTGCGCCCAGCCAGCAGCAGCCCAGCACCGCCGCCCCCCGCTGGCGGCCAGGGCAGCAGCCTGGTGCCAAGCCCCTCGCCAGCTGGGGGCACACCAAGCCCCCGACCTGGCGCCGCCATCCCCAGCCTCAGTCCCCCACCGCCCAGCGGCAGCACGCCTGTGCCCAGCCCCTCTCCCAGCACGCCTGTGCCCAGCCCCTCTCCCA
>RRZL01000080.1:717053-743436 GCA_006782975.1 Chlorella sp. Dachan | reverse complement strand
AGCCCCATGCTGAGCCCCAGTCCACCCTCCCCCAGCATTACGCCCGCCAGCCCGCCGCCTAGTGGGGGAGGCATCGTCCTGCCGGGATCCCCCCCACAGGGCGGCATCTCGGGCCAGGGGGGCGGCAACGGCACCGACTACACTGCGCCCCCGGCACCCCCGCCGCAGCCCCTCAGCCCGACGCCCCCTCTGACTCCATCCCCCGACCTGCCCATCTACACGCGCAAAAAGTCGCCACCGCCACCGCCCCTCATCCCGAGTTATCCACCCTCCCCGCCACCGCTGCCACCAGTGATTGCGCTGTCTCCCCCTCCTCCGGTGACCACGCTGCTCTGGCCGCCGCCACCACCGCACGTCGTGGTGCCTGGCGCACCACCGGGGGACATCAGTGGGCAAGGAGGAGGTGAGCAGGCACAGCTCTTGCTGCTCGTGTGCCTTCATGCCGGGGCAGTGCATGCTGGGCAATGCGTGCACTGGCAGCATGGGGCCGCATCACTCACGCCTGGCTGCGTGCGACCTTTTGTGCAGGCGGAGGCCAGGACTACGTTGCACCGCCGTCGCCCCCACCCACGGCAGTCATCCACTGGCCCCCCAGCCCGCCAGACCAGCTGCCGGTGTACACGCGGAAGAAGCCGCCGCCGCCCCGCCCCCGTGAGACGTGCTGCCGTGCACAAGATGGCATGCGCTGGGGATGACATCGGCGGGAGCGGCGGCGCATAGGCAGGCTGCAAACACTCGCCTCATGTTGACATGTCTGGTGCTACCCTGTGTCTGCAGCGCCCCCAGCGCCGCCCGAGCTAGATGAAGCACCGGCACCTGGGCTGGAGCCAGCGCTGGAACTGTCACCACCCAGTCCTCATCCGCCCAGCCCCAGCCCCGAGCCGCCACCTCAGCGGCCTCCGCCCCCGCCACCCTCGCCGCGTCCGCCCAGCCCATCCCCACCGTCGCCGCGTCCGCCCAGCCCATCCCCACCGTCGCCAAGGTGGGAGCAGGGTCATGAAAGTGGGAATATGGAAGCACTGGTGCTGTCATCGAAGCACTGGCACTCCGCTGACATTTATATGGCTCGTCATCCCATTGCAGGCCGCCGCCACCGCGACCGCCTCCTCCCAGCCCATCCCCACCTTCGCCTCATCCGCCAAAGCCTCGGCCACCTCCTCCTTCGCCCCCACCACCTCGACCGAAGCCTTCGCCGCCGCGTCCTCACCCTAAACCGCCCAAGCCATCCCCTCACCCACCGCCTCCACGGCCGCCGCCGCCACGGCCGCCGCCGCCACCGCCTCCCAAATCTGGCTCCGGCGGCTCCTTGTCTGACCCCGTTGCGGCAGTGGCTGTTGCAGGGGTGGGGCGCCAGCTCACTGGTGCCGTGCTCATTGACACGCCGGTGCAGCAGCCTGGGGGCGGCCAGGGCAGTGGGGACGAGGGGCCAGCGGGCAGGAGGCTGCTCATCGAGGGCCCGTTGTCCTCCCTGGCCAGTTCCGGCTTCTATGTTGTCACCACCGTCACGGGTGAGAGGGAGCCGGTACTTTCCGAGATGAGCGGAATCGTTGATTCGCGCTGTATCCAAGGCCCAAGCTCTGGTTAGCTGCGGCTGGCTGCTGCGCAGGCGCTGCCCTTTGCATTGCGCACAGGCTCCTGCCAAACAATGCTTTTGTGTGACCACACCTCCCGTTATCTGCTGCAGTGGCTGACGTGCAGAATGGGACGGTGCAAGGCAGCGTGCAGAATGTCAGCGACGCGGCGGTGGGCGCCAGCGCGCTGAGCCGCATCCGCGCCATCCAGAGCGCGGCGGCTGGGGAGGACGCGGCGCAGCAGAGCCTGCAGGTGGGAAGCCTGCTGTGGTTGAGGGGACTTGGAGTGCCAGCCTGCCTGGAGGGTGAGCGGAAGTTTGCAAACGAGCGTGCTGCCGGCTGCCCACTGTTGTTGTCCACAGGCTCACTCGTGGCACCGGATCCTGCTCCTGGCCCCCTTGCAGGTCCTCTGGAACGTCTGCTTCTGGTCGGCGCTGATCATTGGCGGCTTTGCTGTGGCGCATCTCACCCTCCTGATGATCCTGCGTTTCAAGAAGGTGCAAAGCAGATGCGTTGGCTGCGCCCGCCTTGCGCATTTGACATTGCACGCCACAGCGGCTGTCTTGTCCGAGTCCTGCCCCGGCCCGCCCGGCGTCTCACCTGCCTGCCCTCCGGCCCTCCTCCTCCAGCGCACCACCCCCAAGATGCTGCACATGCCGCGCCTGGAGCTGCTGCTGTTCATGATGGTGCTGCCCATGATTGTGGCGGCAGGCGCCGCCCTGCTGCGCGCCCCATCACCCGGCTACATCGCCGCGGGCGTGGTGTTTGCGGTGCTGCTCCCCGCCGCCTTCCTGGCAGTCTCCCTGGTCTTCATCGCCCGCTACCTGCTGCGCCGCTCAGTGGAGCAGCGGCGCGCCGTGTTTGTGCTGGCACTCCCCTCCAGTGCGGCACCGGTCGCCGCGGCGGCTGCAGCAGCCCCGCAGCCGGCCACCCCCGACTCACCTGTGCGCACACGCGCCCAGCGTGCGGCGGCGGCAGCAGCCCTGGGCCGGGACAGCGGCAGCCTGACGCAGCAGTTCCTGCTCAGCTCCGCCAGCACGGGGCGCGCCGCACAAGGGCTGCTCAGCCTGGGGGAGAGCCTGCAGTCCACAGAGCTGGCGCCCTCCAGCACCCCCGGCACTGCGCAGTTCATCAGCAGCGGCAGCAGCCCTGCCAGCCAGGCAGCTGCGGCAGCGGGGACCAGCACGCCACGACGGCCTGCCGCCGCCGTGGCCTCGCCAGGCAGCAGCGGCTTCCACACGCCAGCCAGCGAGCCGGCATCGCCCGGTGATCCCGCCGATGATGGCCCACCTGCAGCGGCCGGCTGCACCGGCGTCAGCCGGGACGTGCTGGCCAGTGCCTGGCACGGCTTCCAGCGCTACTTCATGCGGCCCGTGTTTGGCTTCACCTTTGGCAGCAGGCCGTCCACGTGTAGCCCAGCAGTGGCAGGCGTGCAGCAGCAGCAGAGCAGCGCCGCCATCCCAGTTGGCACGGCCACCGATGCCGGGGCGCTGGTTGGCCAGGGCGCGTGGCTGTGCAAGGGCAAGTGGGACACTGCCTTTGTCAAGCGCTACGGCAGCCTATTTGAGGATGCCAGGGGGCCGCAGGTCTACCACATCACTTCCACGTACGACGCGGCCGCGGATGCTGCAGGTGCGCACCCCCCTCCAGGGGGGCTGTCGCATGGGGTGGATCCCCCCACAGCTATGTTGAGCACATGTTGTGCACCCATGCCCCAACCATTGAATGCGGTCTGCACTTGGCTCAACTGTCTGCCTGGAAATGAGAGGCTTCAAAGTGCGCACCTCTTCCACCTAGCTCTTTCCCTTGGCTGCAGATGGCGAGCGGCACGTGGGCAGTGGAGTGCTGGTGCCCGCCACCTACGCCTGGGGCGAGAGCACAGTGCAGACGCTGCAGACATTTGGCATCCTGCTCAGCGTGCTCAAGATGGTGCGCAGTGGGGGGTGACACAAGTGGGGAGCACAGCCCGAGCCTGGCAAGAAGCCCGTGCTGCACGGCTGCTGACCAGTTCGCCTCGTATCCCTCGCTGTGTGCAGGTGCTGTTTGCGCTGATCATCAACGCAGTTGGTGCAGTAAACAGCGTGCCCCAGGTGAGTGGGGAGCGGCGGCGGCGACAGCCACAGCGCCCACCCCCTCTGCACTACACACATTGTGCATCCCATCACGCATGCTGCAGGCGCCCCACGTTAGTGCGCAGCAACGGTGTGACTTTTACTGGCCTCCTCGCCTCCCTGCAGATCATGGCGCTGATGCTGGTGTCACTGCTCCATCTGGCCTACCTGCGCCTGTGCCTGCCCTTCAGGCTGCGAATCGAGCTTGCCGCAGGTGGGTGGGGCGTAGTCTGCTTGCCAATGACAACCAGAAGATGATATGCGACACCCAGCTTGTCGCGGCCCTGCGCATATCTGCATGCCCTGCTCACAGCAGTGTTGCCTTGTGCCGGCAGTTTCAGCACGTAACCCAAAGTCTGCCCCCAACCTCCTGCCTGCCCCCACAGAGATGGTGGCCAGCCTGTGCGACCTGGGCGTGTTTGTCTGCGGCATCGTGCTCATCGCGCGCCCGGCCTGGACCGCTGCTGAGCGCCACTCCATGGGGGTGGCCATGCTGGCGCTGCAGGCCGCTGGCTTCCTCACCTTCATGGTCACTCGCGTCCTGCTGGCAGCACGCACCCTAGTGCTCACGCTCCGCCCCCTGCTGGCTGGCGTGTTCAGGCGCAGGGGCAGGTAGCGGCCCTTGCCATGCGTCAGCCCACTTCGCCTCCTTAGTGTCTCTTTACCCCTTCGGTTCTCCTGTCTGTTTCTCCACCTTGAACACAATCACATGCCCCTGCGGCTACGCTGCAACGCACGCCCGCCGGAGTTCTCCTGTGATCCTCCACCAATGCCTTCAACCAGCCGGTGCCCTCCTTTCCTTGGGCTGTTTTGTTGTGACCAGGGGGCCTCCCTGCCCGACCCTCACCCGCCCCTCCTGTACGTTCACCCAACATGCATTCACCTGCAGCTTCTTCGTTGAGGGGAGCACCCCACCCGTTAGTGTGGCCGTACATCATGCCATGAAGCGCGTCATCTCCTGCTCAACCAGCTCGCCTCATTGCTTGCACACCGGCACGTTCTGCATCCAACCTGTTGCTTCTTTTTGCCATGTTGCCATCTACCCTTGTGCCCATTCTTTTTGGTTTGTCCTGTCCGGCCAAAGCCTGATTGCTACCAGACGTGCATGAAACAACAACAGCAGTCAGGGACCGTAATCAAATGGCATGCAGTCAGTGCAGAGCGGCTGCCGTTGTCCGGCGGTGCCGCCAGAGCAGGACGCCCACTGCAACAGCCGTGGCTCCCAGCGCCACGGCAAGCGCAGTGCGCCGCTGCTCCTGCCGCAGGCCCGTCAGCCACCAGCTGCCAGCGCCGACTTGTGCAGCCTGCGGCAGCTTCTCCGCATTCCTCCAAAGCGGCCGCGTGATGAACTCGCTGCAGTGGCGAATGGGCGGTATACGCACCACATGGGAACAGCTGTCCACTAGAGGGCACTTGCAGGCCAAGCTTTGCTACTCCAACAATGCACGCCTCACAGAATGCCAGCTGACCAGACCCCCACCTGAACATCTCTACCAGGGTGTGCTCTGCGGCCACCACCCCCTCCCAGCTGCTGCCAGGCCGCTTGTGCACCTCATCACCCCCCGCCACGTAGTTGTCCAGCTGCACACCCATGATCTGTACAGCAGCAGTGCGGGGCAGGAGGGCGGGGACGGGCAGCTGAGTTGGCGTCCGGCTGGTGTGCTGTGTGAGCCACCTGGATGGCTGGTTGTTGAGCTGCATCTTCGGCAGCATTGCAAGGCCCTTCCAAGGCACAGCAGCAGCCCCCTCACCCCTCACAACCCCACCCACTGACCCACCTGGATGTTGTCCTGCAGCGGCTCGCCGGCGGCGTCCACCTCGCAGGCGTGCACAAACACGCGGCGCGTGGCGGCCTGCAGCGCGCACTGCAGCCGGAACTGCCGCACGGCCCCCGTCCGCGTGTACGAGAAGCCCCACACCAGCTCTGCCGCATTCCACGAGGCGGGAGGGGAGGCGCCACGCAGCGGCCGGCCCGAGGCGTCCAGCGGCTGAAAGCCCTCCCGCACCATCAGGCCTGCTTGTGTGGTGGCGGGTGGGCACGGGCATTGTACAGCAAGGGGACGGCAGGTGGGCAAGAATCCGTGTTCAGCAGTGCTGGCAGCCAGTCGGACGGGCAGCCTGCGGCAGTTCGCACTCGGTGCCACTCACAATGCAGCACCAGCGCGAGTGCAGCGCCGCCTGCCTGCCTGCCCTTCAAGGCACTGGGGCCTTGCGGCAGGGCCTGTGCCAGCAGCTCTGCATCAATGTTGAAGAGGCAGGTGGCAGTTAACATGCGCAGAGGCAGAAGCGAGCGGAAGCGGTGGCGGCGGCGGCGGCGGCCGCGGCGGCTTCGTCTAGAGGCAGCGCAAGCCGCCGCGGGCGGCACAGCAATCACAGGGCGACGACTGCCACCTGCTAGCGGCTCGTGCTCCTCCATTGCAATCACAGGGCGACGGCAACCCAAAGCTCGTTGAGCAGCGCCTGCAGGAAAACGCGTAAATAGTTCAGCGTGAAGAGATGACTGCTGCTGGGGGCGGCAATCCACCTGCATCACCAAGCGGCGGCGGCCTGCGCCGAGCGGCACATGGCCTCCAGATCTGACAGCTGCCGTCCCATGGCGCTCAGACAACTATGGCCTGTTGCTGGGGTGCCTTCAGACCAATGTGGATCTCCAGCTTCGCAGAGAAAGGCCCGTGGCGCGAGCGCGACAACCCGCGTGGTCAGCAGGGCCCCAGGACGGGCCAGGGTCCCTTGCTGGTGGAGAAACCACAGCCCTGGCATCCTGGGATCAGCAGCACTGCGCAGATGCTGAGCGGCCCAATCATGTCATGGCATCAGCAAGGTTGTCAAGGCAGCAGCACAGCCGCTCCGGCGTCATCCGGATTCTTGGCCACCGCTGCCGCCGTGTGCTGTGGCGGCGACGGCGGCATGAACAGGAGGGCAGGCATGTGATCTCTCTGCGCCTTAAAGGTTCCCAGTCCTCCAAATTGTAGTCCTGAGCTGGAAAATGTCCGACACTGACGAGTTGCAGGTGGGCTGCGGGGCCCCCCCGCCTGTGCTGCCAAGGCCCCTGGCGCAGGTGCTGCCGTCAATTGGGGTGGTAGACGGGCGATCTGTGTTGCGTGGGGTCTCACAGGTGCTCCTAGCGTCCGACTTGCAGGAGCTGCCGCTCAAGGAGCTCTTCCAGCGGGCGCGTGCGATCATCAAGCAGCTGGAGACGGCCCCTGCAACGGATCCAGCCACCCAGCGCCTCGTGGCGCGGGGCGCCGAGTGCCTGCGTGCCGCCGCCGCCGCCGTCGATGCCCTGGCGCTGTTTTCGGCCAACGAGGACCGTGACGACCTGGCCACCGCGGATATCAAGTACCTGCTCATCCCCTTCTACCAGGCCGAGGCGGCCAGCTACACACATGGAGGTGGGTGGCCACAGTGGGGGCGCTGCCGCACAGCCTGCAGCTGGCCACCTGCACATGTTCCGCCAGTGCCACCAGTTCTTTGCGGAACGCCTCCCGTCCTGCAGTTGACCCGCGTGTGCGGATGGCGGCGTTGAGTGGTGCGGTACAGCACTACCGCGCCTTCCTGCACCGCTGCCGGCAGTATGGCCTGCTGAGCCCGCCGGCAGAGGCGCTGGCCGAAGTGGCGCTGCGGCAGGCGGAGGCTGGCGAGGGCGGCAGCAGCGGCAGCGGCAGCGGGCGGGTGGTGGACGCCACCACCCTGCGGCAGACCAAGATTGAAAAGTTCAAGCGGTGAGGCTGCGATACCGCTGCTGCGATGTTGCCCTGCATGCAAGTTGCCTTCCGGTTTCCTGGCTGGAGCGGTTTCTGCACATTTCTCACGCGCTCAAAAGCGCTCTGTTGCCTGCCGCAGGGAGAAGGCCATCAAGGCGCGGCTAGAGGTGCTGGAGCAGCAGGGCGGCAGCGGCGAGCATGGCGAGGAGGAGCGGGGGGATGGCGAGGAGGTGCAGCGCGAGCTGTGGCTGCTGCAGGCCGACCTGGCGGCACTGCAGGTGCGCTGATGCGCTTGCTGTGTGGTGTGGTTGGGTGGTCTGTTGGCTGTGGCAGTGGCTCGGGCTGCTACAACTGTGAGCGTCCGCTAGCCTGGGCTGCTTACTGTGGCACCATCAGTGATCAAGGCACAGCCCACTCCTTAAGCCTCGCTGCCGTGCTGCAGGCGGCTGAGCGGCTGGGCGGCGTGCAGCAGGAGGTGGCCATCCTGCGGCACGCGGCGGCCATGCCAGAAGAGGAGCGGCAGCGGCAGCGCGAGGCGCGGCAGGCCGCCGGCCCGCCCCCCGACCTGCTGCGCCAGCTGCACGCCGCCGCCGGCAGCCTGTCGTCTGCGGCGGCGCAGCGGCAGCGCGTGGGTGAGGGCGTGTTCAAGCCCTCCCACGTGCTGCCCACCATGAGCGTGGAGCAGTTTGGGGAGGTGGAGTACGCCAGGTGGGCTGGGGTGGGCGCTGGGGTGGCAGCATGGGCAGGATGGCTGCCGCGGCATGCAGGGTGATGGTGTACAGCCCAGCGCGTGGGGCTGCGCTAGGCCCAGAGCGTCTGTGTGCTTTGATCAGCTCGGGAATGTTTGTGAAAGCCGCCTGCTGTTACCCGCACTGCCCCACCCGCAGGATGGTGGAGCAGCAGCAGCGGGAGGCCAAGGCCAAGGAGCGGCGGGACAAGGCGGAGGCGGAGAAGAGCGGGGAGCAGCGGGAGGAGGAGGAGCTGCGCAAGGTGGGGCCAGGGACTGATGGGTGGCAGATGGTGTGGGAACTGCCGTGGTGGAAAGGCAGCAGGCAGGGCGGATGGTCACCTAGCTGGATGAGCGTGGGGGCGGGCTGGCAAACTGGTCAACGTGCAGCGGCTGCCAGCTGCTCGCTGCTGGCAGGCCAGAAGCTGCTGTGGTAGCCCTGCCCAACGCCAGCCCTGCCCAACGCCAGCCCTGCCCAGCACCAGCCCTGCCAGCGCCTCTACACAAGCCTCAAGGCTGGGAGTCGCCCTTTCCACCCCCTCCTATCTTATAGGCGCGCGAGTGGGACGAGTTCAAGGACGACAACCCGCGCGGCTGGGGCAACTCCAAGCTGCGGCCCTGTGCATGAACCCTTGCGCCCAGCCCACTGCACCATGCTGCCCGTTCTTGGCGCTTACACTGCTGCATGCATACGGCAGCAGCATGTAAACAGCGGAGCTTGGCAAAATATTATTGTGCAGCAAGGCAAAATTATTGTGCAGTGCAGGTAAAAAGGAGGTGGTCAACTGTGCAATGTGCAAGGCTTGGGTCAGCCAACATGCTCATGGCAGCTGGGTACATGGGACGGGCGATGGGCGCAGCTGGGTGCGGAACAACGGTTGATGCGCAGGTCGGCATGGGGGCTGGAAAGCAATAGGAATCAATTGGCTGAGCTGCTGCTGGAATGGAGCAGCGGCACTAGGGGAGGCAGTGTTGGCACGAGTCACTTTATGCTTATGTACATTGAAGAGAAGCGTTCAGGAAAGCTGGGCAGGGGCTTGGTAACAGTGTTGGTGCACACGAAGACGCACACACGGCCCTCGCCGTCAGCGGCCGAAGCACGCGAACAACAGCCCCTTAAAGCCTCGTTGGCTGCTGCTGCTGGCCTGCGCACTCCACCCGCGTGCCTCTGCTGCATCGCTGCTGCCATGGCCTGCCAGCCGCGACGCATGCGGCGCCGCTGCAGCGGGGCGGGCAGCCGGTGTGGTGGCACGTTCCATGGCCGCCTGGTCCAGTGTGCGGATCATGTGCTTCTTCTCCTGGAACGCCGTTTCCGCCATGTAGCGGCTCAGAGGGCTGTGGGGCATGCACTGGCCGTCGCTGCGCGCGCTGGGGATGCCTGCGGGGCAGCAGGGAGCCACGGCGGGGTCATGGAGAAGCGGGAAGAGGGAGGGTGAGAGGCACCTGCCCGGCAGCCAGCTGAACTAGGCACAGAACTGGCACTGGCCTGACCGCTGCCCGAGCATGCCGGCGCACCCCTTGTGCGCTCCGTGACCAGCAGGTCGTCCCCTGCACTGTCCACCGCCTGGGTTAAAGCTGCCAGAATGTCCTGCGTGGCGAGGCAAGGGGGCAGCGATTCAGGGCACATGCCCATTAGCGTCGACGGCCCATGCATCATCATGACAAGCGCCACCCAACACCCAGCTCTGCTCGCCCCAACCACCATCCACGCCAGACGGTGCCGACCCAAGCCCACGCTGCCCCACCTGCGACTGCAGCAGCGGTGATGACTTCATCGTCGCGAGGCGCAGGTTGGGAATGGGAGTGGGCGGTGGCGGCGCCGGCCCCGCTCGCACCGCCAGATCGATCACCACGGGCTGCCCGCGCTCCTGCCCAGCCTGTGGGGCAGCAGAGGGCAGAAGGATGAGGTGCTATCGTGCCGCCATGCGCATGGCCCTGTCCAGGACAAACTGCCCGTCGCGACTGGCGACGGGACACCGCGGCGTGGCCCAGATGCCTCCCCTACCTGACCGCCCTGCTGCTGCATAATCGCGGCCTGCTTCCTGTGTGGTGCACCCGCAGCTGAGCTGCCAGGCTCGACGGACTTGGTTGGTTGGCAGTGGGGAGAGCGCAGGACAAGGCTCGCAACCTGCCCAAACAGCTTCTGGCGTGATCGCGGGGCCAAGGAAACGCGACGGCCCTGCCGCCGTGGCCCGCGGTGCAACCAAGATGCCTGCATGAAAAACCATGCTGCGTGCGGTGCCGTAGCCGCCGAATTGGGGCCCATCGGGGCTGCCCACCCGCGCCAGGCAGCTGATCGCAGGTCCAGGAAGAAGCAGGCGCAGACTACAGAGGCCGCTAGCCAGGCCGCGGGTGCACTTGAGGCGCGGGCAACGCGAGCAGCGTTCACCGGGCGATCGCAGCACCCCCAATGGCGGCTGTCAACTCCACGGGGCTGCCCGATGAGGTGCGTGGGGCCTAGGCGCGCAGGCCTCTTGCTGCCAGTGCCAGCGGCTCAGTGCCCGCTGTTCAGGCGCTGCATCGCTTCCCAGAAGCTTGCTGTGTCGCAACAGCGCGGCGCCTGGGCGTCCCGTGCGTGCCCCAGCAGCTCCCCTCTTGGCAGCGACACGCGACCCTGACGAGCAGCACCCCGCGCGCGCAGCAGCCCAATGCCCTGCTTGCCAGCATGCTGACCGGCTCGGCATGGCGCCGGACCCTGCTCCCACACTGCCGCCGCCGCCGCCTGCAGGTGGGCCCCACCGGCCTGCCGCTGCTGGACGGCCTGCTCACCGTGGGCTCCAGCGCCGGCCTCAACGCCGGCTCGCTGCTGCTGTACGCCAGCGCGGCCACTGGTGCGTACGCCATCTGGGAGCAGCTGCGCTTCCGCATGGCCAGGTGCGGCGCCGCGGGCCTTCTGGGCGGCGGCCCATGTGCTAGCAGGCAGCGCCCCGCCTCCAACCCTGCTGCTGTGCGTGCGCCTGCAAGCACCTGCTGCATGCGATGCCGGATGGCTCCAGGCTGATGACTTAAGTTGAACGGCCAGCCAGCTCACATGTTGCCGCCGCCTGGGCTGCCGCAGGAAGCGCAAGGACGGCAAGCTGGTGCCCGGGCCGGACCGCGTCACGCCCTTCCTGGGCGGCCTCGTGGAGATGGTGCACCCAGCCCACCTGCCTTGCCTCTGCTGCCGGCTGCCGTGCTGTGTGCATGCACTCGGTGCAGCACAGCAGTGCGTGCCACAGCGCACTGCCGCGATGCCGCCAGGAGACGAAAGGCCGGTGTGGGGCGCCGCTGCGCTGCTGAGCGCCGTACCGCCACATGGCCCGCCGTGCAGGTGATGGACCCGTACCGTTTCTGGGAGAAGCAGAAGGACGCCGCAAACATCACCAACCCCGGCTACTCGTACAACTCGCTGTTTGGCAAGATGATCATGACCGTGACGGATGCCGGTGCGCGCGCAGCGGGAGGGGCAGGCGGCCGCCGCTGGATTGCCTCGGGCTGCAGCCAGTGGGCACGTATCAATGACGTGCAGGCGGCAGCAGCTGTCATGCGCACGCAACGTGCAGATGCGCACGCAACCGCCACGGCAGCGTGAGGTTAGGCGAATTGGCAGGATGCACCTGGCGGCCGCTGGTACCGACATGCAGCCGCGCTGACCAGCACCTGATCTCCCCCTCTGCCCCCACCGACGCCTGGTTGCGCAGACAAGTGCCGGGAGCTGATGGCGGTGAACGACCCGCAGCGCATGCTGATGGTGCTACACCCCTCCGCCAAGACGATCCTGGGCGCCAACAACCTGGCCTTCCTGCACGGCCCCGAGCACAAGGCGATGCGCAAGTCGTTTGTGTCGCTTTTCACCCGCAAGGCGCTGTCCACTTACACCGAGCTGCAGGTGGGCGGCAGCGGTGCAAGGTGATGGTGGGCTGCGATGAGGGTGTCAGCGGCTACTGCCGGGCTGCCGGGGCAGGGGGGCCCTCGGTGTCAGGCAAGCCCCAGTCGCTGCTGCGTACACGCGTCTGTGCGTCACGCCCGGAACTGTGCTCCATCTGCCCCCTGCCCTGCTCCGCCCAGGATGGCATCATCCGGCGGCACCTGGTGGAGTGGATGAAGCAGCCCGAGTTCCGTGAGATGCGCGACGATGTCAGGTGGGGGCGCTGTGGCGGCAGGCGGCAGCCACGCTGGGGGCAGCGCTGCTTGGCTTGCATCAGCTTGCTGCCGTCAGTGGATGCAGCACAATGGAACGCACAGGGCAACCAGACGGGTCACCGCGCCTCAGTCAACCGGCTGCCCCTGCCGCTGCGCCGCCTGGCCGCAGGGACATGAACCAGGCGACGAGCCAGGACGTGTTTGTGGGCCCCTACCTGGACGACCCCGAGGTGCGCACCAAGTTTTCCAAGTCCTACTACGCCATGACCGACGGCTTCCTGGTGAGGCGGCGCTGGGCGGGCGGGGAGGCGTGGGTGGTGTGGGTGAGCATGCGGGTGGAGGGTGCGTGGGATGTGCCAGTTGTGAGTGGGTGGTAGGTGCTCGGGGGCTGGAGGCTTGGGCAGCGTGGGGTGGGCCCAAGCAGAGCTGCAGCTCTTCGTTGGCAGGCAGGCGTGCTTGAGGCTGGCTCACCGAGTTGCGGCCTTGAGCTGCCCAACTGCCCAGTACCGCCAGCTCCCATGCTCAACTCCAAAGTCACGCCTCCGCACCAACCACCCCTGCAGGCCTTCCCCGTCTGCCTGCCCGGCACTGCCGTGTGGAAGGCTCGCAAGGGCCGCATGTACATCTTTGAGGTGCTTAAGGTGAGGCAATGGAGCTGCATGTTGTTCTGGCTGGCTGGCACCCCCTGGCACCATCCAACCCCTGCTTACGGGAATGCTGGTGTGACCCGGCCGCCATAGCGCATGTCGCTTGTTGCCTACCAGCGCTGCCTCTGCCTGGCCTCACTCACGCCCTTCCCCTCCCCTCCCCTCCCCTCCCTCCCCCGTGCCCTCCCCTCCCTCCCCCGTGCCCCCAGACCGCGGCCAGCCGCGCGCGCGAGTTCATCAAGCAGGGCGGCGAGCCGCGCTGCCTCATGGACTTTTGGGCGCAGAAGTGCCTGGCGGAGATTGAGGAGGCGGAGGCGCAGGGCCTGCCGCCCCCCAACCACACCACCATCCACCGCATGGTGCGCACAGCGGGCGGCCAGGGCTGGCTGCGGGGGGGGGGGCGGCAGGGTGCGGCGCTACTGCTGGGGCTGCAGAGGCGCGGCCGCGGCAACTTGCAAGTAGCTGCCCAGCCCACTGCTCCACTGCTGCTCATCCATCCCCGCCCCCCACTGCCCCGCAGGCGGACGCCATGATTGACTTCCTGTTTGCCTCCCAGGACGCGTCCACTGCCTCGCTGGTGTGGTGCCTCACCCTCATGGCCGACCACCCCGACGTGCTGGCCAAGGTGGGCACAGGCACATGGGGCAGGATGGGGGCCCCTGGGGGCTGTTGATGAGGAGTAGAGTGGCAGGCATCAGCTCCCTTCCCAGCAAGCTGAGCTGGCTTGCCCTGCACCCTGCATCCGCCAGGTGCGGGAGGAGCAGCTGCGCGTGCGGCCCGACCCCAAGGCGCGGCTCAACGGCGAGGTGTTGGCGGAGATGCCCTACACCCGCCAGGTGGGGGGAGAAGTGGCTGTGGGACGGAATGGGGCCGCCTGCTGCGTGTGGGAGCCGTGCCTGGGGGGAGTGCCTGCTCAAGGATTGGGAGCCGCCTGCTGTGTGCGGAGCCGTGCCCGGCGGCTCTGCGGCAACAGGGACAATGGTGTGGGGGAACCAATCCGGCCAGGCATGCCACCCATGGCTCTCATCTGCCACCCCACCCCAACCCACCCTCTGGTGCCCGCAGGTGGTCAAGGAGATCCTGCGCTACCGCGCCCCCGCGCCCATGGTGCCCCAGGTGCGCTGTCTGACGCCTAGGCCGCTGCGCTGCGTGTTGTCACGCGTTGCTGCCGTGCCAGCGGGCCGCCCCTGCAACACTGCTGCCTAGCCCAAGCCCTGCCTGCCTGGTTTGCTGGCCCGCCTTGCAACCTGGCCTGCCCCCACCCACCCCCCATCCTGCTCCCCCGCAGCTGGCCTACTGCGACTACCCGCTGAGCGAGCAGTACTCCATCCCCAAGGGCACCCTCGTCTTCCCCTCCATCAACGCCGCCAACATGCAGGTGCGCCACGCCTGCTGTGGGGCGGGTGGGCTGGGTAGGCGGAGCTGCTTGGTGTGTGAGGCACCATTGCATTCAGGTGTGTCTGCCACCTCACCTCTGCTCTGCCACCTCACCTGACCTCACCTGCTACCCGCCCCTCCACTCCCTCCAGGGCTTCCCCGAACCCACCAAGTTTGACCCCGACCGCATGGGCCCCGAGCGCAAGGTGGGGCCACATGGGACCCAGTAAGGTTGCCACATGGGCGTGGCACACCTTCGCCAGCTGGCGCTGCCGCGCTGCATCAACAGATGCCAGCCGTGGCCTTGCCCCTGTCCATCTTTCCCCCCACAGGAGGACATTGTGTACGCCAAGAACTTCCTCACCTTTGGCTACGGCCCGCACTACTGCGTGGGTGAGTGGCAGTAACTGCTGGTTTTGCGTAACTGTTGACGACGATGCAGCCATGCGACAGCTGGGCTGCGGTACGTCTTGAACAACGTGCAGCGCAGCACCTGCGCAGCACCTGTTGGGTGCACAGCACACGCGACCCTGCCGCTCACTGTGCTGCTGCCCTCCCCGCAGGCAAGGAGTACGCCATCAACCAGCTGGTGCTCTTCCTGTCCATCGTCTCCCTGGAGTGCGAGTGGGAGCGCCGCCGCACGCCGCAGTCGGGTGAGCCGTCACCTCTGCTGGTCCGTGGTGCCCTCCCAACGCTGCTGTGTGAACCAGCAGGAGCACCCCACCCTGCCCAGGATTTGCATGCTCCTCACCCACCCCTCACCCCGCCCCTNCCCCGGCGACGCGCTGCTGTCGCTGCGCCCCCGCAAGGCGTGAGCTGCCGGCAGCCAGGCGGGCGGCCGGCGCCCCTTCACAGCGCCGGATCACCTCGCCCGCCGCGAGCCGCCGCCCTGACCGCCGCCCCTGTTGAAGCTGGAAACGAATCTCCTCTCCCTCCTGCCTACGCTACTACCACCCCCAGCATTGCCTTCCCCACTCCCATGTCACACCTGTGTCGTGCCCGCTGTACCTGCAGCACTCACCCCGTGCCAACACTTGAACCTTTGCGCTTCCGGCGCTGCCGCCCCAGACAACCATACCACTCGGCAGCCCGGCCCTTTTCACACTGCCGCCGCGCCCGACATGTGGGGGATTGTGTGCGCCATTCCTATTCCCTTGATTGCGTTGCTAGGATTCACTTCCGGCGCCACGCACCCGTGCACCGCCGGCCACTTTCATCCACTCCACCAGCATGCCTTTGATACCATGTAATGAGTGAGCCCAAAGGGTGTGAGGGCATTGGGCCGGTAGCATTGCAGAGTGAATGAAATGGTACATAGTTGACTGACGAGGCTGGCTGCAATGGCAGCCAGCCGAGGAAAAAACTGAGGAAGTCAAAGAGCAGAGAAGCAGGGACCACGTGGGTTGGGAAGCAAGCAGCTTAAGCGTGGCACGGGTGCATGTTGCCGCCGGCTCGCTGCACACACCGCTCAGTCCAGCAGGGAGCCGTAGAGCGTGTAGGCGTGCACGCGGTCGACGTGGACGTGCACCAGCTGGCCCTTGAGCTTGGCGCCGTCTCCAGGGAAGTAGCACAGCTTGTTGTGGCGCGTGCGCCCCACCGCCTGTGAGCAGGGAGGGGCGGGCAGGAGGGTGGCGCCGGAGTGGGTGCCAACGTCCGGGTCGTTGGTGTGTGTTGTGCTGAACTTGAGCGCATGGGTGCAGTTCCAAGAGACCACAGGCACACAGGGCAGGCCTGCACGTGCACTCTTCAGGCCTGCCCACCCCACCCACTTCCCAGCGCACCGTGCTGCTGTCGCGCGGGTTGGGCCCCTCCACCAGCACCTCCAGGTCGCGCCCCGCAAACCGCTGCGCCCGCTCCTCCGCCACGCGGTTCACCACCGCGTTCAGCCGGTTGAGTCGGTCCGACTTGATGAGGTCCGCCACCTGAGGGAGGGAGGGCAGAGGCAGGGGTGAGGGTGTTGGGAGGTTTGTCAACAGCAGGCGCAGCGGGCTGGCCAGCTCCTGCAAGGCCGCAGGGGTGGACACCAGTCATCGCATGCACCCAGCCGCCATCCAACACCGCCCACGTGGCCCGCTGCCACCCTGGCCGCACCTGGTTGTCCCACGTTGCCGCCGGTGTGCCCGGCCGCGGCGAGTAGGCAGCTGCAGCACGGCAGGAGCATTACACAATGCTCAGCAAAATCAGCAGCATGACGCACTGACGCGGAGCCGCCACGTGCTCCTGTCCACCGCAACCCACAGCTGGCGCCCACTCCTCCAAGGCGAGCCTTCACAAGCCCCAACCCACACGCAACCCCTCCCCTCCCCTCCCCTCCCCGCCCCCTCACCCGTGTTGACTCGGTCGAAGCCCACCTCCTCCACCAGCGCCACGGTGCGCTCAAACTGCTCCTCCGTCTCGCCGGGGAAGCCCACAATGGCGTCGCCGCTGACCGAAGCGTCAGGCATGTAGCGGCGGATGGAGTGAATGATCTCGCGGTACCGCTCGTGCGTGTAGCCTGGCGGGAGGGTGGTGGGGTGGGGTGGGCAAGGCGCAACGAGCAAGTACCTTGGGGCAATGTGCTGCAGAGAGCTGCAAAAGAACCAATCAGCCTATACCTCCTGCCGTGCCCGCCGCAGCACTGCCCCACTGTATTCCGCCCGCCCCCTCACCGCGCTTCATGTCCCGCAGGATGTCGTTGTCGCCGGACTGGAAGGGGATGTGGAAGAACTCGCACAGCTTGTCCAGCTCGGAGCAGGCCCTGCGGGCGGGCACGGGAGGCGTGAGCGTGCAGCCAGCACAGCAGCACGGCCAGGCAGGCAGACAACTCCTTGGCTGCATGCCTCCTGCACACGGAACTCTGCCAACACCAGGCCAACGCAGCAGCAACAAGTCGGCCACAAGCAGCTGCTCTCACTTGATGAGGCGCTCCGTGAAGTAGCGGGGGTGCGAGGTGGCAAACCGGATGCGCTCAATGCCTGCAAGGGCACAGGATGGCAGAATGGGCTGCCATGCCGCACTCGCGCATGAGCGCTGCATGTGCTTGTCCCCGGCAATCCAGCCTGCTGTGCCTGCCCTAAATTAAGCGCCCCTTGCGGCTCTGTGCCTCTTCACTGTCTGCACGTCTGTCCGCTGTGTCCAACTTCGGCACCGTGCACCCACCCACCCAGCCATTCAGCGCCCCCCACCCACCCGGCACGTCGTGCACGTAGCGCAGCAGGTCTGTGAAGGTGCAGGCGCGCCGGCCCGAGCCGTCGGCCGCAAAGCCGGGCAGGTCGCGGCCGTAGGCATCGATGTTCTGGCCCAGCAGCGTGACCTCCTTGTACCCCGCCTCCCCAAGGGACAGCATCTCGCGCCGGATGGCATCAGGCGTGCGGCTCTGCTCCGCGCCACGCGTGAATGGCACGATGCAGTAGGTGCACTGCAGGCGGGCGGGGGTGTTGCATGGGGCAGCTGGGTGGGTGCCTGACAGCACCCGCCTGCGCGTCAACCCTAACGACCCGACATACCAACCATGCCAACAGCAGCCTGGCAGACGCCAAGCACAAGCAGGCAGGCCAGAAGACCCACCTTCTCGTTGCAGCCGTGGATGACGTTGACCCAGGCGGTGATGTCGCTGTCGCGGCGCGCCTGCGCCCAGCAGCCGCACACAGAGGCACGGTGAGGAGCCAGGGAGCACTGGCGCACGCTGCTGCACAGGTGGCCGAGGCAGTGCCACCGGCCATGGAGCAGTGGCATCCCGCCCTGCAGCGACCAGCTTGGCACAAGCCAGCAGCTCCAGGCAGCCGTGCATCCCTACCGGCGCCCCTCCCTGCACCAGCCCTGCAACTGCTCACTGTCCGCACCCACCGCGGTGATGTCCTCCTCAATGTCCACGTGGTCGGTGGCCACCACCTGGTTGCCCTGGTCCACCTGCTCCAGCAGGTCGCCAATCCTGGGGGGAGGGGGCAGGGGGTACCAGGATGTCTGTTGCAGACAACAGCATGCAGAAGAGGGCAGGCGCCGTGGGTGGGAGGGAGTACAGCAGGCAGTGCTCACCACCCTCTGCCCAGTCGGTAGCTGAGCTGCAGCGCCCACACGCCGCCCCAATTGGCCTCCACCATGCCTTGCTGCCTTGCCACCCCGACCGAGCATGCCAGCACTGTGCTGCTACCCCAGGCCGCCCCACCTGTTGGCGTGGTGCGGCCCCATGACCAGGTCCACCTCGGGCACACGCCGCAGCAGCGCCTGGCCCTCCTGCGCAGCCACACACCTGCAGGGACGAGCAGCGGCTGACTGTCTGAAGGGTGCGCTGTGCCGGCATGCATGGGCTGCTGCGCTTGTAGTTGCAACTGCGGACGCAGCTGCTTCCAGACGGCCCGGACCAATCAGCCCAGGCAGCCGCTGCGACCAGCCATGAGCGCAGCGCCAGCAGCGACAGCACCGTAAGCAACAGCGAAGCAGCAGCAGCAGCAGCAGTAGCAGCAGCAGCAGCAGCAGCAGCAGCAGCAGCAGCAGCCGCACCCTGCCACCACGATCTTCAGGTCGCCCATGTGCTGCCGCTTGCGCTTGGCTTGCCGCCCCAGCGCCGAGTACAGCTTCAGCTCCGCCTTCTCGCGGATGCTGCGCAGCAACCGAGGCAGGTGGAGTGCAGGGTTGGGGAGGAGGAGCCGCCAGCATGGCCGCCAACCTGTCCCAACTACTCCCATTCAATTCACCTCCTGCGAGTGTGACCATGGCTTCAGCGCGGCGCAACGCCAGCATCACGGCGGCGGCACCACCCGCCTGGCTCCAGCCCTGCCCCCCCCGCTGCGCTGCCCACCTGCATGTGTTGTAGATCAGCACGTCGGCGTCGCTGGGCTCCTCCACGCAGCTGTACCCCAGCGACTCTAGGCTGCCCGCCATGCGCTCGCTGTCCGCCAGGTTCATCTGGAGGGCGGGGCCCGGTGGAGGGAGCGGGTCGGCCACGGCGCCTGCAGCTCATGCTGTGGCACCTAGCCCGCAGCTGCCTGATTGCATCGGCGAGCCGCCTGCTGCAACCCTGCAGCACACACTTGTCAGCCGCACACCTGGCAGCCCATGGTCTTGATGTGGAATGTTTTGCCGTTTGCATTGGCGGGCGCCGGCCGCGACATCACCTGGCCTGCGCAGGCGGCACACGTGACAGCGGCACCGCTAGGTGCAGCGCTCCCACAAGGAAACAAACTCACAGGCAGCGGCAGTTTAGTGGCACCTGCTGTGACACCTGCCCATACATACAACCTCCTGGCACCAGCACGTGGCGGCGGCTGGCGGCGGCGGCGGCTGGCGGCAGTGGTCGTGCCACCCCCTGCACCGCGCTCACCCTCCGTGCCGCAGAACAGGGACTCCTCATCGTGCTCTCCATCAATTGCAGGCGGCGCAAGCTGCTCCAGTTGCTGCACGGCGCGGGCTGGGCGCGGGGTGGCCCGCCGGCTGCTGCTGCTCTGCCTCCGGCTGCTGCGCTGTGGTACGGAGACAATGCTGCCGCGGCCACTGGTGGAGGCTGCGCCGCAGCACTGCTGCGAGCCCCTGCCCAACATGGTTGCCCTGCCTGGCTGGGCCTTTGCACTTATATACAGATGTTGCGATCGCACCGTGGCGATGGCCTGGAATTGGGCCCCGCCGAGCACCGCACGTCCATGCAGGGCGCCAGAGAACAGCGGGCACTCGCTCGGCCCGGCCCTCTTTCGGCACGGTCTGCTCCCCCCTGCACACGGCAGGGCTTGCAGAGCAGAAACCAGCCGCTAACAGCGGTTCGCTAAACCAGCGCCGCCACCGCCACTCACCAAAATGGCGAAGAAGAAGCTGGAGGAGGCGGTCGCTACTCAGGAGGTGGGTTGCAAGTGATTGCATATGAAAGCAGGCGCGCAGCGGGCCGCGCCGCCACAGCCCTGCTCGTGGCCCTGCGGCAGCCGTGGCCGCGCAGGCTGCAACCAGCATTACTCGTCTACTACGCACTGCCCAAGTGCATTGCCAGCAGGCCGAGCCTCGGCACGAGCAACTGGGGTGGCCGCCGCCGCTGGGCGCTGCCGCCCGCCGGCGCCGGCGGTGTGAGGCCAGGCGTCTGATCAGTCGCGTGCTGTTGTTCCCGCTACGCTCCCCAGGTCGAGGAACAGGTGGTGAAGAAGGCGAAGGAGGGCAAGGAGAAGAAGGAGAAGAAGGAGAAGAAGGAGGGGAAGAAGCGCAAGGCGGGGGAGGAGGGCGCCGACGTGGCCACCCCAGCTGCCGGCGAGGCGGGCGACAAAAAGGCCAAAAAGGCCAAGAAGGCCAAGGTCGAGGCGGCCAGCGGCAGCGACGGCGAGGAAGGCGGCGGCGCGGATGCCCCCGCCGCCGCCGCCGCGCCCGCCAACCCGCTGGCGCTGGACAACTTTGCGCTGTCGGCGCCGGTGAAGAGCCTGCTGCGGGCCAAGGGCATTGAGTCGCTATTTGACATCCAGGCCAGCTGCCTGCCGGCGGTGCTGGAGGGCAAGGACCTGGTGGGCCGCGCCCGCACCGGCTGCGGCAAGACCCTCGCCTTTGTGCTGCCCATTGTGGAGCGGCTGTGCGCGCTGACGGGCGGCGAGGGCGGTGGCGTGCGGCGCCCCTTTGGCCGCGCACCCTCCGTGGTGGTGCTGGCCCCCACCCGCGAGCTGGCCAAGCAGGTGGGCTGGGGGCGGTGAGCATGCGTGGGAGCGGTGGTTGAGGCCAAGCAGGCTGGGTTTTGGTTGCGGGTCATTCGTGCTTGCTGCTCTCCAGGCCGTGCTGCTCTGCCGCACCCTGCACACCTGCGCACCCTGCCTGCCTCCGCCCCCGCCTCTCTCCAGGTGGCCGCTGACTTTGAGTATTACGCCAAGGCCTTCAACATGACCAGCGTGTGCCTGTACGGCGGCACACAGTACGGCCCGCAGGTGGGGAGGCCTCCGCTGTGCAGCAGCCTGCACTGCATGCCTTCTAGCACGCGGTGCTGGCAGCTGCTGCCGCACAGCGCAGCGAAGGCAGCTGTTGCTGCCTGCATGCAGTCTCCGCTGACAGCTGGCCCGCCCACCTGGCGTGACGTTTGCAGGAGAACATCCTGCGGCGGGGCGTGGATGTGGTGATTGGCACCCCGGGGCGCGTGAAGGACCACCTGGAGCGCGGCACACTGGACCTCAGGTGCGGGCAGTGGTTGGGAGCTGCAGCAACAGCACATGACCCGGAGCAGGAGGTGTTGCCAAGCAGGGGGAACAGAGAGTTGTGCGACCCGCTGGGACGCCTGCTCGGCTCCCGGGTCACCCCCACGCGGGAGAGCCCCACACCACCACCTCCAGCCTGTACTCAGTGCCACCACTCGCCTCCCTCCGCAATGCCCGCCTCACAGCAAGCTCAAGTTCCGGGTGCTGGACGAGTGCGACGAGATGCTCAACATGGGCTTTGTGGACGACGTGGAGAAGATCCTGAACGCCGGCGTGGATGCCGCGTCGGTGCAGACGCTGCTCTTCTCCGCCACCCTGCCCCACTGGGTGCGTGGGCGTGTGGCTGTGGGCTGCTGCTGCTGCTGCTGCCGAACGGTTGGTTGCCAGGCGTCAATGACTCGCGCCACAGAGCCGCCCTCCTTTCCCACCCTGGCTCACTCGTGCTGCTCCTCCCTCCCCCCTATCGCCCCCTCCCCCGCAGGTCAAGGACATCACCAAGCGCTTCCTCAAGCCCGGCTTCGTCACAGTGGACCTGGTGGGCACTGACAAGATGAAGGTGCGGTGGGCAGGGGCAGCGGGAGGAGGCAGCCGGGGGGAGGCAGGTGGTGGAGCAGCTGCACAAGCTACCCAGCTGCCCCAACCTTGTGGCATCAGCACCTGAACCTTGCTGCCGCCCTCCTGGTGTGCAGGCGTCCACCAGCGTGCGCCACCTGCTGCTGCCCTGCCACTGGAGCCAGCGCAACACCATTGTGCCCGACCTGGTCAAGTGCTACGGCGTGTGCGGCCGCACCATCATCTTCACCGAGACCAAGAACGACGCCAATGAGCTGGCGGGGGCGCTGTCGGAGATGATCGGTGCACGCGCGCTGCACGGCGACATCCCGCAGAGCCAGCGCGAGGTGGGCTGCTTGCTGTGCTGGTGCACTGTGAAATGATTGCAGCCAGACTGAGTATGTGCTGCTGCCTGCCTGCCTGCCTGCCTGCACCTTGCGCTTGAGTCACGGCCCTTCGTTGGCAGAACTGCGCGCCCCGCCAGTGGGCGGTGCCAGTTTTGAACGGGGGCCAGAGCCACTGTGATGCTCAATCTCCGGGGACGGGTAGAGGAAACAAGATGCACCGAGCCCTCGAATTGGCACCCACATTTCATGCATTCACCACCCTGAAACATGCATTGCGTTGTGCCACGTGACACCCTGTGCCCAGCGGTCGTCTGAGCAGCTGCCCCACCCCGCCTGCCCACCAGGTCACGCTGGCTGGCTTCCGCTCCGGCAAGTTTGACGTGCTGGTGGCCACCGACGTGGCGGCGCGCGGCCTGGACATCAACGGCGTGGAGCTGGTGGTGCAGCTGGAGCCACCCAAGGACCCAGAGGTGGGCCTGGAGAGCGGGAGAGCGGGCAGGGTGGGGTGCCCTCTTGGCGGCGCGCGCGGGTGGTGCAGCACAGAGCGTTGTGTGTGAGGGCATGTGGCGCACTGCGCGGCACTGCTGGCTGCACACCGCAGGAAGTGCAGGGTTGCGCTTACCCACGCGCCACCTGGGCTGCCAGCCCCAAGACGCCCCGCCCTCCCTGCCATGGTCCCCGCAGACGTACATCCACCGCAGCGGGCGCACGGGGCGCGCAGGCTCCACCGGCATCTCCATCACCCTGGTGGACCGCAAGAAGGAGGGCCTGATCCCCTACATCCAGGTGAGGGGGCGTCTGTGGTCGTCTGTGGCGGGCTACCGGAAGGGGCGGGCGAGGCCGGGGGGGTTCGGCAGCGGCAATGGCAGGGCAGCAGGCTGTTTGGCTTGCCTGGGGTGACTGGCATGTCATTCTTTGCCTGCTGTGCATGTCACTCAGCCTTCACCCGTCCCTGTCCCCGCCACACCCTGCAGACCAAGGCAGGCCTCAAGTTTGAGCGGGTGGGCGCGCCGCAGCCGGGCGACATGGCGCAAGTTGCGGGCGAGCGCGCCCTCGAGTCGGTGACCGCTGTGGACGCCTCGGTGCTGCCCTTCTTCCGTGCCGCTGCCCAGAAGCTGCTGGAGGTGCGGCAGATGGGTGGGGCCAGGCTGGCTGGTTTGCAGGGAGCAGCCGGGCATCTGGTGCTCACATGGCCCGTGGCTGCAGCCCTTGATAGGCGAGCCAGCACACGTGTTGCCACACGTGCTCTTCGTCAACTCATCCGCCGCCCCCCGGCCCCCCCCTGCCGCAGACGGTGGGCAGCGCCGAGGACGCGCTGGCCATGGCGCTGGCCAAGCTGACGGGGCACGTGGAGATGCGGCCGCGCTCGCTGCTCACCGCGCACGAGGACTTCACCACGCTCCAATTTGTGAGCCCCTACCCCGTGGAGAAGCCGGGCCAGGTGAGAGGGTGTGGGGTTGGAGGGGGTGGGGCAAGCTCTGCGCACTGGCTGAGAGGAATGAACAGCGGCCGGTGCACTTAGCACCTCCAAAGTCACGGCAGCTGGTGGCCTGCAGGCGTGCACCTGTTGCACCCAAGCGTGGCTGGCCCACCCTCACCAGCACCCGCCCCACCCCCTCTGCCCCCAGGTGTTTGGCTTCCTGCGCAAGTACATCCACGACGAGGCGACGGTGGAAGAGGCGAAGCGCGTGACGCTCACCGCCGACGGCAAGGGCGCCTGCTTCGACGTGCCCACCAACCTGGCCAAGGTGGGCAGTGGCGGGTGGCGCAGTGCTGGGTGGCTCGTGCATGCCCTCCACCAGCATGCACGCGGGACCCACCAGCATGCATCCACCACCCTCACCTGCGCAGGAGTTCCTGGCCAAGTGCGGCAAGCACGAGGGCACGCGCGACATGGGCCACCTGCTGGCCCCCACCTCGCTGCCGGAGCTCAAGGAGCGCGAGCAGCAGCAGTACGGCGGCGGCGGCTTTGGGGCCAGCCCAGGGCGCGGGTTTGGCGGCGGGCGCGGCGGAGGCTTCAGCAGCGGGCGTGGCGGAGGCTATAGCAGCGGGCGTGGCGGCGGCAGCTACAGCGGAGGCCGCGGAAGCAGCGGCCGGGGCGGCAGGGGCTTTGGCGGCAGTGGTCGGGGCGGCGGCCGGGGCTATGGCCGGCAATAAGCCACAACCCTGCGATTCTGTACTGACATCTCGTGCTGCCCTTCCTGCTCCTTCTACCAGCGATGCATTTCATTGCCTCGGCATTGCTCTTGCAAAAGTCGGCATTACATTCAGCAGGGGGCGCTTGGTGCAGCGCTCAGGAGCAGCTAGTACGGCGGCACTCTTTGCCTGCCAACGTTGCAGCTGGCAACCGGGAACAGAGGAGGGATTGGCACGGGGGTGGCTGACAGGAGGGAAGCAGCTACAGAGCTTGAGGGGGATGTACATTGCACAGCAAGGGCAGGTTGAGCAGAAAAATTGGGCAAGGGTTGGTTCTGGTGAGGTGCGGGAGGGGCGACAGATTGCGAGGGGGTCGGTCGAGTCAGGGCAGCTGTCTAGTAGGTCCAGGTTCTGTTCTAGTACAGTCGGGTCGGCTAGCTGTCGGTCAGCCGGCAGCCACACTGCGCCACCCCCAAATGCGGGGCTGGCAGTATCGGCCATTGGGGCATGTCCAAGACTCGTGGGTCTCAAAGGTGAAGGGGCGGGGCGGCGTGCGTTGTCAGAGGCGTGAGCAGGAGGCAGGGTTGGGGTTGTGATGGAACACAGGTGCAAGGCCGGCCAATCAGCCAACCCAGCTGCGCACGGGCGCAGCCTTCCGCCGCTTCTTGCTCAGGCTGCCGGCATCCATGCCGCTGCTGCACCGCGTGGCATGCGACACGTCAAGCTGCGAGGACAGCGCCGTTGTAGCAGCCGCCACCGCTGCTGCCGCCACTGCAGCGTACGCCGGCGGCCGCTTGATGGGTCTGCAGGTTCAAGGGATGGACGGCGGTCGTGAGCCATGAGCAGGGCGGTTGCAGGAGGTGCCTGTGGCCTTGGGTCCCAACGCCCCAGTTCCTCAGCTTGGCCCACAAGCAGCTCCCAACTGTGCTCACCGCATGGCTGTTAGGCGCTGCTGCTGCTGCTGCTGCTGCTGCTGCTGCTGCTGCTGCTGCGAGGCGGCCGCCACTGCTGCTGCCACCGCCGCAGACGGCAGCATGCCGCTGCCGCTGCTGATGCAGGCAGCGCCGCCAGCTGCGCCCTTGGGCGTGTTGGGCCCCAGCCCAAACTCCACATCCACCTGCAGGACGGGGTGAGGCAGGGCTGCATGAGCAGGCAGCGCAGGCCCAAGGCCCCAGCTGTTCTCCACAGGGCGAGAAGCTAGCTCCCAACGAGCACTGCTGCACCCCCACACCCACTCGCCTTGCAGCGCAGCGAGCAGTAGGTGCAGTCGTCGCGCAGCGGCTTCTGGCAGCCCAGGCACGTGTGGGTGAAGGCGGGGCACTTCTGCTCCTTCTCAATGTTCTGCGCAGGAGACACACAGGGCTGGGAGGTGAGTGCCAAGGCCGGCCGGCCCTGCAGGGAAGGCGATACACAACCTCAACCCGTGAGCTGGGCCAGCCACATCCACCCTGCCCTGCACACCTTGGGGTGTATGAGCACCGCGCGGCGCGAGTTGATGCAGTACGCCTGCACGCCGCTCACGTCGTACAGCGGCTGGATGTCATCCACATGCACGCACGTCTGGTACCTGGATGGGAAGCGGTGGGGTGCAAGGAGGGGCCGGTCAGCAGGTGGCGGGGCACGCAATGCAGCTGCCGCAGCAATGCGGCAACAGGACCCAAGCCCCCCACCACCCACAGCTGCTCACATGTACTTGCGGATCTGGAAGACGCGGCCGGAGCAGCAGGCCGCATGGGCGGGCAGGCACAGCTTGCACATGCCGGTGCCCGCCATGTGGCTGCAGTCCAGGCAGTACTGGTTGTTCTCGTTGCGCTTCACGGTGCCGTTGCGCACGGTGCCAGGGTGGCAGCGGCAGCCATGGTGCTCAAACAGCGCCACGTTGAACAGGCCCATGAGCCAGGGGTCGGGCATGGCGCCCGGGGCGGGCGGCGGCGGCGCCGGTGCCGCCAGGAACGGCAGCGG
>RRZL01000080.1:688430-716392 GCA_006782975.1 Chlorella sp. Dachan | reverse complement strand
GTGGGGCGCTCGGCGCTGCGAGGGGGGCGCGGGCCTGCGTGGGGGGCAGAATTGGGCATGAGCAGGCTGCCGGAGGGGGTTGGGGCGCCCGGGGGGCGCCCGAGCACGCAGCTGCCGCGGGCTGGCGGAGGAGTCGGGGCAGCGGTTGAGGCGCGTGGGCCCCAGGGGCCTGCGCGGCCCGCGATCACGGCGCCCTCACCTGGCAGGGTGCCGGCGGGGCGGCGGCGGGCTGCCTCGGGACGACCTGCGAGCGGGGGTCGGGCAACACCGGTGTTTGCAGCTGGCTGGCGCAGCCGGGGCGGCGCGCAGGAGCGCCCATTTGGACGTACAAGCCTGCCAGGGGCGTGGCGCGCTGGGGCAGGCGCCGCAGCCGCACCTGCCCTGCTTGAAGTCCGTTGGGGGAGAAGCGGGCTGCGGGGGCTCGCGTGACGCGCAACGAGGCCTCCAATTGCTGCGCAGGCGGGTGCACACCGTGAATTGACCGGCGGGGGGCAGGAGTGGAGTGGCCGAATTGGGTCGTGCATGGGACATTTGGAATTGGGGCGGCGCAGACCCGCGATCAGGGCAGCGCATCTTGTTGTTGGAGAGCCGATAGTGGCATCCCGGCCGCAGCAGCCCGCCGACGAGCAGCGCACTGTCCAGGTGAACTGCGACCCCCTGCCCTGGCCCTCCCCAGCCGCTGGGCGGGCAGACAGCTGTGTGTGAAGTGAGTTGGAGCCGATCCAAGCTCACCGGCCGCCTCCACGGCCCGCCCGCTGAATGTCGCGCCCTGCGGCCGCCGCCGCAGCTCGCCTTCCTCAGAGCGCATGCATGGCTGCCTGCTGTTCCCAACCCCTATTGATCAGCCCATGCTGCCATGCGCTGGGAGCAGCGGGTGCTCTAGGAGCAACACATGCTGCTGCTCATGGTCAAAGGTTGCTGCATGCCTCACATTGCCACGTGCCCCCTGCAGCCACCATGAGTGCGCCCGCCCAAGTGCGCGCTTCACACCTGCTGGTGAAGCACCGCGACAGCCGGCGGCCGTCCAGCTGGAAGGAGGCCACGGTGACGCGCAGCCCCGAGGAGGCGCTGGCCATGGTGCAGCAGGTGTGTGCGCCTGCGTGTGCCCTCAGTCCCGACTCATGCATGGCACAGCATGCCATGGCAAGCAAGGGGGCACGCTCGGCGGCTGTCGGCTGCCTGCTGCCCATGTCATGTTGCATACGGCATGATTTCTAGCCATGCTGTGGCGGAGGCAGCTGATCACAACTATCTGAAAGCCCGGACTGCCGCCCTGCCCGCTGCGCCCTGCAGTTCCGGCAGCAAGTTGCGGCGGCGCCCGACGTGCCCGCTGCATTTGCGGACCTGGCATCGCGGGAGAGCCACTGCGGCTCTGCCCGCAGCGGTGGCGACCTAGGCTGCTTTGGGCGTGGCCAAATGCAGTCGCAATTTGAGAGCGTGGCTTTTTCGCTGAAGGTTGGCGAGCTGAGCGAGCCCTTCTTCTCGGGTGCGCGCCTGCCGCTGCGCGGCAGCGGGGGGGAGGGGCACGAACCTTGGGAAGAGCAGCTGTGTGTCGCCATGCATGTGCCTCCGTCATTGTCTCCCCCAGCAGTCGTTGCCTCCCCCAGCAGTGCGTTGCTGGCCGCACCGCAGGCAGCGTGGCTGCATCACAGCACCCCAACAGATCAGCTGCTGCCACATGGCACCACCAATTGCTGCAACATGCTTGCTGCATCCCTGCCCTGTGCAGACTCCGGCTGCCACATTGTGCTGCGAACTGCATGAACTGATGAGCAGGCTGGCCAGGCCAGCGCTGGCCCATGCCGAGCTTGGCTGAGATCCATCTGCGGCGGCGGCCACTGTGCCGTGCCCAAGGGCTCTGCGGGCAGGCATGCCGGACCTCTACATCCCTTCCTGTAACATGGCTGGCCTCACTGGCGTCTTTCAATGCCGTGTGGTTGCTTGGGAGCCCGCCTGCGCAGCCGCCACGTGCATGCATGTGGCGACATGGTCGGCACGCTGCCGGGTCGCCACAAGAGGGGTGCCGGGCTGGGCCTCACCCCATTCTCCAGCCATGGCGTCTCTGGTTGCTGCCACCGCTGCGCTCGCCCCTGTTGTGGCCCAGGTGGCCCAGCAGCGGGCCGCTGCAGTGCGCCCTGCGGCCAGGCCGACCGTGCAGGTGAGGCCCGTGCCACGAGCGGCCCTGCTCGTGGTAAATTGAGTTTTACTGTGCCCCAAACAACTCATCTGCGTGCAGAGGGCGGCCGTGCGCGTCCATGTGGCGGCATCCGAGCGCGCCACCGAGCTCGAGAGCCCTAGGGGCTTCCCCAGTGAGATGCGCCCTGCCGATAGCCTGGGTGACGCGCGCCTGGGATCGTGCCACGCCGTGCAGCCGGCGGGAGGGTGCCGCAGGGGTGCCCACTGTGCGATGCCCGCCGCTTGCGCTGCAGGCCCCGCCCAGCAGCTCCCGGAGCTGATCAGCAAGGAGACCGTGCGGGCGCTGGAGGTGCGGGCGGCCGGCCGGGGGTGCCGGCCAACGGGCGGCGGCGCCGTGCACGGCGTTCGGTACTGCGCGTCTCTTGCTGCTCCTGCCTTGCTTGATGCAACCCATGCAGTGCATGATGTTGGAGAGCATGCATGGTTAGAGCCAGGTCATGCCTGTATCTGCTGCAGGCCGAGCTGGACAATGGCGCGGCGGTGGCTGCGCTGCGCCGCTTCAACGACAACCTGGCCGCGCTGCCCGCCGACTCCTGGGGTGCGTTGACGAGTACAGCGGGGCTCGTGCATGCTGTGGGTTGCAGAGCAGGCTGCAGGCAGGCCGCACGCATGCACGCGCCCTTACCCAAGGCGCGGTGCGACGACCGCCAGCTCCCGCACTCTTGTTTGCTCGACATGCCGTTGACCGCACCCGTGTGCCCACCCGCCCGCCTGCCTGGCGCTGCTGCAGAGGCCAAGCTGCGCCCGGTGATGCACGAGCTGGCGTACAACCTGGAGTCGTTCAACCCCGCCTTCACCGCGGTGCTGCTCAAGGTGCAGAGCACCATTGGCCTGACCGACTACGTGCGCCGCGACCAGGTGCGAGGCGGCGGTGTGTGTGTGGGCGCTCCTGGAGCCAAAGGAGCCGGGGTTGGGTTGGGCGGGGTGACGGGTGGCAGGAGGGCAGTGGCATGACAGAACGCCTCCCAGTGGGGTGGGCAGGCTGTGGCCCACCACTGCGCAACCAAGCTCCCGCGCCACCTCCACCGCAGGCGCTCAAGCACCTGATCCAGCCGCTGGCGGGCGAGTACGGCATGCACAACAACGAGGCCCAGGGTGCGCCGGGGCAGTGCACGGCGTGGGCTGCTTGCCTGCCTGCGTGCCCATGTGGCTGCCCTGTGCTCCCCTGCACTGGTCTGCTGCTGTGTGTGGCGCAAGCACACTGAAAGGTTGTTGCCCAGCACCGCTGCCCGATGCATCGTTCCTGCCTCCACACACTCCCTCGCCCCCCCGCGCAGCCCGCACCCACCGCGAGCTCTTCTCGCTCTGGTACGCCGACCTGCTGAAGGAGCCGCTGGAGGAGCTGCTGGCGGTGGCGCCCCGCCCCCCCGCTGCCGAGCGCTTCTTTGGCCAGATGATGCGTGACATCAACGGCGCGTGCCAGGACCCAGTGGAGCAGGTGCGGGGGGGGCGGGCAGGGCAGGGTTGCCTGGGGTGGGGCGGCAGGCGCCTTGGCCAGTGTGTGGGGGAGGAGCCCGGGAGAGGAGTGTGGGACACGCTGGCGCCGCAGGGGCGCGGAGCGCACTCTCGGCGTCAGTCAGCAGGCAGGGCACCAACCAGCCCCATCCGGCTCCCGTGCCACCGCACCGCACGCAGGCGTGCTACGCCATGGGCTACAACCTGGCCATTGAGTACCTGGCGGACTATGAGAAGACGTGGATGCTGGACGCGTTCCGCGCGCTCAACGAGCGCGTGCTGGCGCCCGCGGGCCGCCCCCTCACCGAGTGGGTCTTCCTGGAGGTGCGCAGCAAGAGGGGGGGGGAGGGGTGCTGTGTGGGGGAGGAGTGCAGTTTGTATCTGGAAATGGGGTGACTGGGTCTGGGTGCGTGGCAGGAGCCCACCACGTTACCGCTTGGTCCGACCACTTCCAACATTTCGGGCTTCCTGCTGCCCGTGCGTGCCATGTTCCAAACCCTCGCACAATCCCTCTGCCGCCCTCCCACCCCCGCAGGTGCACGCCGAGGGCGAGGCGGAGCACGCGGCCATCGGCCACGAGGCGGTGGTGTCGTTTGTGCCGGCGGAGGCGGAGGCGGTGCTGCGGCGTGCCATCCGGGACCACGACCGCGACATGGCCGCCTTCTACAACGGCCTGGCCGACATGCTGCAGTAGGATAGTCGTTGAGAAAGCCCTAAACACGCAGACGGGCCCGCAGCGGGCCGCTTGGGCGCCCCCTGCGGGGCCCTCGCGTTTTTGGCACTGCCCCCTACCCCGTCCCCTGACCCCGTCCCCTGCATTACCCCGCTTGTTCACTGCTTCGCTCCCCGCTTTGTTGGCTTCTGGTGGCCAGTTTTTTGCATCCCGCCGGCGCCGCTCACCATTACATGAGCGGGAGCAGCTGGCCCCGATGCCCTGCCGCACGCTCGCTCACCGTCGGGCGCCCTCCGTTGGAACACGCCGTGTCGCCGCGCCCCGGCGGCGGGCGCGCCGCCACGCAACCACTGTAAACTATTTGGAAGGCGCAAGGGGTGAAGTGACGGGTGGCTGGTGGCAAGGGCAGGAAGGCAGGGCGATGGGCGTGAGGGGGCGGTGCTCTGCAGCCACCCACTGAGTTGTGGTGCCATAGATTAGGTTTACATAGAGTGGGTTTACAGTGTGAAGAACGTAGTGCACAGGTTTGCAGAGTGGTTCACGATACAGGCAAATCGCAGTGCATGCCCGGCCCCCCTCGCTCATCTGCCTCCCCCTCGTCACTGCTCCGCCACTGCCACCGCGCCGGAGGCTGCGGCTCGCAGGTGCGCCACCTCCTTGCGCAGCGCAGCCGCCTCTGCCGCTGCACGCTCTCGCTCGGCACCCACCGCTGCCACCAGCATCCGCTGCACCAGCTGGCAGGTGGCCAGCAGGGGCACCTGCAGGTGGTGCTGGGGAGAAGTAGTCAGCGCAGGTGGTGGGCTGGTGTGGACCCCAGCACGCGCACAGCAGGTCGCTCATCTCATCCGGCCGCCCTTGTTGAACCCCTGACTTTGGGCAAGGCAAGCACCTTGATATCGACGTCGTGCTTGCCCTTGCGCTCCAGAGGGTAGCCAGGCTCTCGCATCAGGCCAAGGAACAGGCAGCTGGAGGGAGGGGCGGGATGGCAGGGGAAGGCAGGTGGGCACGGGACGAGGGAGGCGGTACCAGGGCAGCACCTCTGCACGGCGGCCGATCCCGCGGCTCCGGGAACTGGGCGTGGCAATCTGCGGCCACTCTATCCCACCCCGACCTCGGCCCCGCACCTGTCCAGGGTGGAGTCGTTGGGCAGGTCCTCCAGCTCCAACTCGCCGCCCTCGCTGTGGAAGTGCACCTCGGTCTTGAAGGTGCGGACGAAGTCTTCGTACTCCGCCAGCATCTCCAGGGACACGGGGCAGGAGCCGTCGCCGCCGCCCAGCCGCTGCTGGCGCACCGCCGCCGCGTCCACCTGGGGCAAGGGGAGGGAGGCGGGGTTGCAGAGGGGTTGGAAGCACGGGCCGTAGAAGGCAGGCAGGCGTCTGCTGCAGAAGCACTGCCTCTGTCACACCCGCCTGCCGGTCTCACCAGGCCGTATTGCGAGACGCACAGGCCCTCCCGCATCACCACAAACTGTGAAAGGAGGGACATGAGGAGGGATGAGTGGGTTGTCGGCTGAAAGATTCCAGTCCTCTGCACGACAGAAGTTCAAGCCAGCGGGAGCAAGCGCGTTTGTCCCCACGCACACATTACACACCTTGCCGCCGCGCGTCTCGCTGAGAATGGCCGTGGCTGGGTGCGCCTCCCAGTCCACATCCTGCTGGGTGCAGGCATGGGCATGGACAACAGATGAGAACAACCATCGTGGGCCGAAACAGGCAGCGCAAGGCATCTGCGTCCTTGCAGGCAGGCGCCCACTCTTGCAAACAGCACCGCCGCACCATGCGCTCTGCCTCGGCGTCCACCTCCTCGTCCTTGGCTGCGGGCTCCGCCTCCATGGCCTCCTCCTCCTCCTCCTCCTCCTGGGAGGCCTCCACCTTTTTGCCTGAAAGGGCAGGAGGGATGGGGGTGGCAGGTGGAGTTGGTTGGTGGGCAGGAGACCAAGGTGCGGGATGGTCAGACTGCGCTCTCCCATCACGGTGCGCAATCCCAGACAACCCACCCACCGTCCAGCCCACCTGCTGCACCCTTGCCGCGCTTGCCGCCGCCAGCGCTGCTGGGGGCCGCCTTGCGCTTGTTCTGGGGCTTGGGCTTGGGCGCCGCCTCGCCGGCGGCGGCGGCGGTGGCAGCAGCGGGCGCCGCCTTCATCTGCTTCTTCAGCTCCTGCGGGAAGGTGGGAGACAGGGGTGGGTTGAGCACATGTGTAGGGTTTTAAATGTGCAAAAGCAGCACATTATGATCCTTCCCAAACCCCCAGCCACCCAACCAACACGCAGCCCACCTGCTTCTGCTTCTGGAAGGGCTGCTTGGCCTCCTCGCTCAGCTCCGCCCACTCGGCCGCCAGCAGCTTGGAGCGCTCCGGCATGCCCGCCTGCGGGTGGGTAGGAGGGGGAGGCAGGGAACGGTTGGGAGGCAGACAGCAAGCAGGCGCACTTTGAAACCACCCAACCGCCCAACCACACATCTCATTTCCTTTGTCACAAAGTGAGGGGTTTAATCAACTTGCCTTGGGGTTGGCCGCCTTGACGTCAGCCATGCGCGAGTCGCAGAACAGCTGGTAGGCGCTCTACACAGGGATGCGGAGGAAGGCAGGGAGGCACGCGAGGTCGGGCCAGCTGTCATCCAAGCTGCACCGTTGCACCGCCGCTCCCTCACGCCCCCAATCCTCCAGGCACCAACCTTGGCGCGCGGCTTCTTCTCCTTGGCGGACAGCGGTCCTGCTGCAGCCAGCTCCGCCTGGTAGCGCTCCTTGTCGGCAGCCGCCAGCGCCTGAAGGGGGTGGGTGGAGGAGGGAGGGAGGGGAGGGAGGTGTGAGGCATGCTGCCAGGACAGGCAGCGCTGCTGCCTGGTCTGCTGAGCAACCAGAGTGCAGCAAAACCAGCCCTCTGCAGCTCAAACTCCAGCTGCAACACAGCTGCACCGCCCACCGACACCCCGCACCTCAAACTCCTGCTTGTCGTCGGCGCCCAGCTCCTTCCACATCTCGCCCAGCCGCTTGGTCACGCCCTTGTTGTCCAGCTCCGGGTTGGCGGCTGCAGAGGGGAGTGGAAGGGTGGGGCGGGGCGGGGGGGAGCCTGGTTGCTGAGTGCCGCGATGTGGGTGGGGCCGGGCTGGTGTAGGGCTGGTGTGCACTCAGGCAACCGCCCGCTCTGCCTCCCACACTCCCTTTGCCAAGCCTACCCTTGACCTCGGCGCGCTTGCGATGCACGAAGATGAAGAAGGCGTTGCAGGCGCGCTTGGGCCCCTTGGCCGCCGGCTCCGCGGCGCCCTCGCCGGTCGCCGCAGCAGGCTTGGTGGCCTTGGGCTTGCTGGAGGGCGCCTTGGCCTTGGCGGCAGCGGGTGCTGCAGCACCAGCAGTGGCAGCAGGCTTGGAGGCAGGCTTGGCCAGGCCATGCTTCTTGGCGGCAGGCTTGGTGGGGGCAGCCTCCTCGGCGGCTGTAGGGGTATGAGGGAAGGGAGCAAGGCAAGCAAATCAAACACAGTGAACCTGGCAGGGGGACCAGGGCATCCCTTCACACACACAGCACCCAGCACCATTGCGCAAAGCCTGCCCAGCCCAGCACCCACTCGGCTTGTCAGGGGCAGCCTCCACGGCAGCAGGCTCAGCGGAAGGGGCCGGCTCGGCGGCGGGCTCCTCTGGTGCCGTGCGTCCCTGCAGCGTGGTGCAGAGGGTTGGCGAAGGTCAGAGACAGATCACAGCGTGTGGAATGGGTGCAGTCGTTTGCCACAGGCCACATACTAAGCTGGCCGCCAAGCACCCAGGTGCCAGCACCCATCTGCCAGCAGCCTCCCGGCGCACCTTGGCCGACTTCTTGGCCACAGACTGAAGGCCAGCAGAGGAGCGGGGGAAGGGGTGGGGATGCGGTCCGACCGATTGAGTCAATGCTGGGAGGTGCAAGAAGGGGCTACGTGCGGGCACCAAGCAGCAGCCAGCACCACACCACCCAGCACCCACCAGCATGTTCTTGCGCTTGAGCAGCGGCAGCGCCTTCTTGGCGCTGGCGGGCTCGGGGGCCGGCACGGGCTCCAGCACAGGCTCTGGGGCAGCGGCGGGCTGCGTGGCGGGCACGTCGGCAGGCTGGGAGCCGGCAGGCTGGGTGGCAGCGGGCGCCTCCTCCTCGGCGGGCTGGGTAGCGATCAGCGGCGCCTCGGCGGGCAGCGCCTCCTCCGTCTCAGCGCCACAGGCAGGCTCGTCCTCCACCTGTGGGGAGGGCAGCAGGCAGGCAGAGAGACTGCAGGTGCCGGCTCGATGGCAGGGAGGGCGGGCGCAGGGGCGGCAGGCGGGTGCTGGCCGGAGTGCCGCAGGCGGGTGCAGCTGCACAGCCCACCTCGCCCATCAGCGCCTCCAGGGCGGCGTCCACATCCTCCTCGGCAGCCACAGGCTCCTGAGGGCGGGGTAGGAGCACGGAAGCAGGCGTGAGTGTGGCCAGGGCAGGGGCGCCATTCGAACGCCTTGAGCGGCGGCAGGGCAGCGGCGGTGGCAGCGCCAGCCACGGTCAAGCGGCACGCCGGGCGGCGCAGCGGCACGAGCACCGGATGTCAGCTGGCTGAGCGACCGCAGGCGGCGTGCAGCCGGCTCCCAAGGTGGGGCCCGCACCTGCACCTCCGCCTCCAGGGCGGCCAGCTCCGCCTCCACGCTCTGGGGCATGGTTGCCTGCTCGAGGAAGCAGGCGGGCGGGGGTGAGTGCCTCAGGCAGCCGCGAGGCAGCCCGGCGGCGGCGGCAGTGCGCGGCCGCACCTTCTTGGCGGCGATGATCTGCTGCGTCGACACGCCTGTGATGATGGGCATGACACGCTAGGCGAGCACCGTGGGCGGGTAGGAGACAAGTGGGGTGAATGGGCCGCCATTGCCCAACTTGACTGCAGCGGTCCGGGCGAGCACAGCAGGCGGCCGGCGCATGCGCTGCAGAGTGGTCGCCCCTCCGCCCTGCCATGCCTTGATCACGGATCCCTGACATCGATCCCGACACATTTGAGACGGCAAAATGGGTGCTGGCGGCTCTGGCGGCAAGGTGAGGTGTGGGTGCTCGCCGGCGGGCCGCCTGGGTGTCGGGTTTGTGGTCCCATGTCATCTGCAATGATTGCTTAGCAAGGGGTCAACGCCGGAGGGGCACCCGGGTTCTCCACAACGCCGCCTCGCCTGGCGGCTGCGCGTGCCGTGGTTTTAAGGCCGCAGGGGCACACTAAAGCACTGCAGAAGGCTTGCAGGGTTGATCCAACGCCCGCGAGGTGGCATTCCAGGCCGGGCTTCTGCAGGATTCCGCCGCCGCCGCTGCCGCCGCCGCCGCCGCCGCTGCCTCGTCGCAGCTTGAGCGACACAGCCCCTCCCCCTGCCCTGCCTGCAGTACTTCCCTTTCGGCGGCGGTGGCGATGTTGAGAGCGGCCTGCTCTACCCTGGACAAGACGGCCTGGATGCGGCGCTGCGCTGGGGGTTTGTGAAGAAAGGCAAGGCCTTGTTGGGGGTTTGGTGCGCGTCTGCATCTGCTGGAACGCTGCCAGACGAACTTTGCTGCCCCGACCTTCCGACTGCCTGCAGTGTACGGCATCATCGCGGCGCAGCTGGTGCTCACAAGCATCGTGGCAGCAGTTGTGGTGGCCAGCGCTGATGTGCGGCACTTTATGCTCGCCCACTGGGGCGTCCAGGTGAGCCGTCTGGGTCGTCTGCAGCTTGGCCGACGCTGCCTTCTCACCACCCTGCCACGCTGCCGCTGCTTTGCAGATTGGGCTGCTGGTTGTGTCGATGCTGGGGCTGATCCCCCTGTACATCTGGAGGCAGTCGCACCCCCACAACCTGGTGCTGCTCGGCGTGTGGACCTGCCTGTTCTCGGGTGCGTGTGTGTTTGTGTGCCTGATTGTTTTCTGGCGCTGCGCGTGTGGTTGTGCACCCTGCTGCTGCTTGTGATGGTTATGGAACCAGAGTGGTTCGAGTGGCATCCCAGTCTTGATCATTGACGTCTCTCACTGGCACTTCAGGAGCAGCAAACGCCGCGGCCGTGTCCTCATCTCGTTGTTGGTGGCCTTTGCCTCATCTCCTCAGCACCCTCGCCGCCGCCCTCGCTCTGCAGTCACTGTTGGGATGGCGGTGTCCTTTTATCGGCCCGTGATCATCCTGGAGGCACTGGTCATCACCGCCGCTGTGGTGCGTCCCGCATGCTGCTGCTCACGTGGGACGGGAGCTGCAATGCCGCTCGTGTGGGAGCTGCAATGCCGCTTGTGTGGGAGCTGTCCTGCCGCTCATGTGGGAGCATCACTGCCGCACTGCGATGTGCCCCGAACGGGCGGGCGAACATTTCCGTGCAGGTGCTGGGCTTGACTGCGTATGCCTTTCAAGCAACCAAACGAGGGGTTGACTTTTCGTTCATGGGTACGCTGTGTGCTGGGTCTGGGTACATCTCTGTAGTCCTTTCGGGCGCTGGGCACGTTGGCGCTGCTCCCTGCAGCGACAGCCAGCCAAACAGGCCTGCCCTCCCTCTGTAGTCCTGCCCTCCTCCTGCCCGCACCCCTGTCGCAGGCCCGATGCTGTGGGGCTGCCTGATGGCCATGATTGTGTGGTCCGTCATCCAGCTCTTCTTCCCACCAGGGCCTGTGGGAAGCACCATCTTTGCGCTGCTGGGCGCTTTCCTGTTCAGGTGAGTCCGTTTGAGGCCAAGCTGCTGGGCCCCGCCATGTGCACCTGACCTCAGGGTGTCGTGCATGGTTTGCGCTCACCGCCTTCCTTTCTGCCCGCCTCCTCAACACTTCCGTGCAGCGCCTACCTGGTGGGTGTGGCTAGGCTTGGTGTTGGATGAATGGTCTGCGTGCCCATTTCACTCGTCTGCCAGTAGCCACCTGCGGCTGCCTGCTTGCCTGTTTGCCCATCTGCGCGCCGCACTTGCCATTGAGGCTGGCAGCAAGCATTATCCCCTCCCGGCCCCATGTGCAGGTGTTTGACACCCAGCTGCTCATCGCACGGTTCAGCCTTGACGATTACATATGGTGCAGCGTGACAATTTACCTGGATGGTGAGGTTGCAGTTTGTGGTGGGGTCCTGCTGGGATGCTGTGCAGCGGGGTCAGGCGGCTCTGCGGTGTGCACTCTTGCTCTGTGTTCCTTGCTGTGTGCTGACTCGCCCCTCCTGCGCCCCGCTGCTGCCCCCACCACACCTGGACCTCCAGTGATCAATCTCTTCCTGTGCGTTATGGACATTTTCCGCTGCTGCCGGACTGACTGCGCGGGCCGCATGGGGCTTCCGCATGGGCTGCACACCTAGTGGCCAGCTGCCGGTTGACCTGCCACCCTCTCCTGCCATCCCGCTTCTGTGCAGGTACATCCTCCGCCTGTTGGGCGAGCAGCAGCGCAGCAACTAGGCGTGCCTGGCGCCAGTGTTTTGGTGCCGCTTGGTGCCCGACTTCCCCGCCCTTGCTCTTGCTTGCTTTTGCCTGCTCACCCGGCATGCGGGTTGCTTGTTACATTTGTTGATGGCGGCAGCCCTTCTGGACGCCTGTTGAATCGGCAATGGGCCGCATGTAAAGTGATCCGGCAGTCATGTGTGAGAACAGGGCTCAGTGGGGCAAAGAGGGGGCAATCCTCTGCCCACCCAACTCATGCTGGAGAGTGGCAGCTGCATGGCGTGATGCAGCGCTGAAGCGGCGTAGCCACGAGGCGGCTCGCAGTGACGGTTAAACCTAACGGGGTGGGACCTAAGACCATGGCGGGAGGAGAAAAAGGAAGGAGCAGGAGGGAGAAGCAGAGCAACAAAGCACAGAGGTAAGGCGCGGGGGCAAAAATACAGGGCGCAGTCGAGAGGGAAGCGGGGTGGGGGAGCGGCAGGCCAGCAGTGTCGTCAACAGCCAGCCCCACGGGCTCGGCTGCCGCCAGGCCCGCCGCGCTAGCCGCCGCCTCTCTACTCCTTCTTCTTCTGCGGCCGGTACACGCCCACCACCACAGCGTGGTCGCGCTCATACGGCTCCAGCGTCACCTGCGGGGCGGGGCGGAGGGAGGTGGGAGGCGGGGCGAGTCAGCACAGGAGCGGCTTTGGCGGGCACAGCAGCGGCAGCAACTAAGAGTGTGCAGGGGATCGGATGCCAGGGCAGGTGCAGGGGTAGATGGCACGTGTTGCAGAGAGGGCCTGTCAGAGTCATGGAAGAAGGGTCATGCACGCAGCCCTCTTAAACGCGCGTGCCCACAAGTGGGCCCGGCGGGGCAGGCATCCCGGAATGGTCAAGGGTCGTCACCCAGGCCAGCGGTGCAGGCAGGGCAGGCGGAGCGGGTGCAGCGCACAAGGCAAGAAGGTGGGCTGGAAGGCAAGGCACGAGGCGTCGCACAAAGCGCCAGATGCCGAGCATGCAGCGCGGCGGACCAGCCCATGGCAGGCTCCACCAGCCGCAGCAGCCGCAGCTGCCTGCCCCACCAGCCCCACCCCATCGCACCTGCTCCTTGGGTTTCAGCTGCTGCTCCTGCAGCTTCTTGACCTCGCGCGCAAACACCGCCTCGGGCGGCGCCGTGGAGTCGATGCACGACGCCTTGATGGAGATGACAAAGAAGCCGCCGTTCTTGAGGAAGTACTGGGAGTTGAGGCCCACGATACGCGCCTGGCGCAGAGCGGGGTGGGGTGCCAGGGGGTGCACAGGGTGAGTGAGGGGGCAGCGGTGGCAGCAAAGGAGCCGCAGCAAGGGATCGAGGGTGTGCGTGGCAGCCAGCCCTGACGAGCGCGCCGAACTTGGCACCGCAAGCCCCGCTGACACCGCCGCCAGCCACCCTGCACTGCAGGTTGCACAGCGACCTTCCAACGACCATGTTCCCAGCCAGCCAGGCGCACCTGGTCGGGCTGCGCCACGTCGGCAAACACGACGTCCACCATGGGCACCAGCATGCGGTACTTCTGGGGGTGCCGCGCATCCTCAATGATGGGGATCACGTTGGGCCGCTTCTTGGCCATGTTCACCAGGTCGCGGCCGCTGCGGGGGGTGGAGCAGGAGGAGGGGCAAGGGTCGGATGAGGGTGGGGTGAGCGAGGTGGGAGCAGGCGCAACGGTGGTGCGCAGCCTGCGCAGCGGTCGCCGCACCAGTCCTTATACACATGCAGTGCGACTGCACAGCCCAGCCCGCTCCAAGCCCTCCCACGAAGCGCACCTGCGGTGCGAGAACTCGACAGCGTAGACGGAGCCCTCGGGGCCCACCACGTCACTGACGTGGCTCACAGACGTGCCGCTGGCGCCGCCCAGGTACAGCACCTGCGGGGCGACAAGGGGGGAGCGGAAATGGCTCAGCACAGCGAGTGCCAGGCTGCATCCTTGCTGCTGCAGGGCAGGTGTTCAGCAGAGCCTCCTGCAGTCAGACGGCATGCGTGCCACCATCAGGGGACCGCAGCCTGCCCCGCACCTTGGCACCAGGCTTGATGTGGATGTTGTCCACGCCCGCCAGCACCGCCGCCGCCAGCTTGGAGCGGAAAGGGTTCCACACGCGGTACTCAATCTTGTCGCCGCCCTCCTGCAGGGTCGAGGGTGCAGGCAGGCAGGCAGCGGGCACACGTCAGCGAGCAGCATGGGCGGGTGAACTGATGTGCGGTGCGTGCTGGAACCATGCCACACATGCATGCATGCATGCATGCACATGGCGCATGGCTGCCAGAGCTGGGGTGACACAGGCACACCTCCATGGACTGGCTGTCCTGCACTGCATGCTTGCAGGCAGACGCAACGCAAGCATGGCATGCCCGTCCCGCCACCGCACCTGCTCCACGCTGATGCGCTTCTCGCCGTACACGCTCTCGCCGGGCACCATGTTGCGGGTGACCAGGGCATCCTCCTTGCCGCGGGCGATGAACACGCCGGCGTGGCGATGCTGCTCCACCACCACCTTGGCGCCGCCCTTCATGCCACCGCGGCCACCGCGGCCGCCGCCACGACCGCCACCGCGGCCNCGCCGAAGCGCCCGCCACGGCCTCCACGGCCACCCTTATCCACGCCACCACGGCCACCGAAGCGGCCACCGCCACCGCGGCCTGAAGGGAGGCAGGGGGGCAGGTCGGCAAGAGCGGTCAGGGGACTGCCGGCAGCAACGAGTCGGCAGCGGCGGCGGCGGCAGCCTCTTGTTCCGCATGCCCGCCCTGCGCATGGCGCCGCGCAGACCCGACACCGGAGCACCTCAGGGCGTGCTGCAGAGTGCCCCGGGGCGCCGCGGGGCTGCATGCCTATGCTCCTGCATGGACGCCTGCTCCTCCCCAAGCTCACCGCCGCCCCTGCCGCCACCACGACCACCGCCGCGGCCTCCGCCGCGCCCACCGAAGGCCATTTCCGGGTGCTGCCGCCGCTGCTGCTGCGAGGCACGAGGGGGAGCTGCGGGAGGCGCTCCTGCTGTCACCTGAGCTGCTCGACAGCTGTTGCAAGCGACGATTGAGGCTGGGCGGGGGCCGATGGCCTGCATGCATGCCCGGGTGGCCACGCAAGCGCGCTCGGCCCATGAACAACGCAAAGTGGGCTGGAATTGACCATTTGTCGGGCTACCCATTCTGGAATGTATGCTAACAGTCGCCTTGGCTGGCGGCGGGGCCCTGCAAGCGCTCCGGTCGGGACCTGAACCCTCCCGCTGGCCGCCGCGCCGAGTGCCTCCCCCATGGCTCTCTCGGCTTCCTCCCTCTCCTCATCCCGCTGGCTGTCAGTAAGGAGTTACAGGAAGCAGCTGGACAGTGTAGCACGAAAGTACGGAGAAGAAGCTCGGAGAGGAGAAGCAGAAGGTCGCAGCACCGCGGGCGCCAGGCCGACACCCGCTCACGGCTTGCTGGTGGACACCTTCTCCGTGTGCGGCTCCAGCGGCTTCACAAACCTGCGCAGATGGTGGCAGGGGGCTCATCGTCAGCACTACAGTCACCATTACCACCATGCCAGTTGCAGCCGCGCAGGCTGGCTCTGCGCAGCAACGCATGTGACCCTGCTCACTGTCCAACCATGCGCTCGCAGTGCAGAGGACCGGTCGGCGACAGCCTGCCCAAGCGCCAGCCCGCCTCTGCGCGCACCTGCTGCCGCGGCTGCCGTCCATGAAGTCCTCGTCGCCCCAGTTCACGTACTGCTCCTTGGTCTTGGGGAAGGCGCGGGTGGAGCCCTCAATCTGCGGGGCCAGCGGGAGGAGGCAGACAGCGGGTGAACAACACATGCATTGCTCAAGCTGCCACTGGGCTCGCCCGATTGTGGCCAGCTGGAGCAAACATGGTCTTGCCCGGCAGCACATCCAGTGGAAGCAACACACCGCCACACGCATTCCAGTAGCACCGGGCACTGCCCCGCACCTTGAACACCGCCTCCTCGCCGCCCACAATGTGGTCAATCAGGCCGTACGCCTGGGCCTCCAGCGGCGACATGTAGCGGTCGCGGTCAGTGTCCTCCTCAATCTGCCAGGTGGCAGGATGGGTGGGCGGGCAGGGGCGAGGTGTGAGGGCACACGAGGGTGGCAAGGGAGCGAAGCATGGCATGCAGTGCTCTGGCCACGAGGCGAGTTGGCGAGCAGGCACCTGCCAAGCTCGGTGCTCAAACGCAAATGCTCCGCTCCTGCCCGCTCGGCTACCCCATGGGGAGCGGCTGCAGCCCCCTACGCAGGGATGGGAGTGCGCAGGCAACCGCCGCACCTTCTCGATGGGCTGCCCCGTGTACTCGGACATGATGCGGTTCAGGTTGGCCTTGTGGTACATGATCTCCTTGGCCTGCACACCAGTCAGGCAGCAGCGGGCAGCAGATTGGTTAAGGGCAGGTGCACAAGGCTGGCATGCCTGCGGCTGCCCACAACCCTGCTAGCGACACGGCTGCCGCACTGGGCCATGCCACCTTGCAGCTCCCAACTGCGGCACCCAGCAGGGATTCACGTAGGTATTCACGTGAATGCCAGCCCAGCTGGCCCGCCCACTCCAGCAGGCGCGCCCCCCACCTGGATCTCAATGTCCACGGCCGCGCCAGAGGCGCCACCCAGCGGCTGGTGGATCATGATGCGCGCGTTGGGCATCGAGTAGCGCTTGCCCTGGGGAGGCGGGTCGCGGGAGGCGGCATGGCGGGTGAGCGGTCCAGGCATGGATGCATCGCATCGCCTGGTGGGCGCACAGCACTGGCGCGCAACTGCCCGCTGCAGCGAACACTCATCATGACGTTGTCAGCTGCACGAGGCAGCAGCAGTGGGCAGCCCTTGACACACACCTTGGCGCCCGCGCCCAGCAGGAAGGCGCCCATGGAGGCGGCCAGGCCAAAGCAGTAGGTCTGCACGTCGGCGCGGCACATCTGCATGGCGTCGTAGATGCCCATGCCCGCGGTCACGCTTCCGCCGGGGGAGTTGATGAACAGCTTGATGTCCTGCGGGGGCGAGGGCATGGTGTGCGACAGGCAGCAGGGCCGGTGAGCAGAGCCACTTGCCATAGGCGCTCCGTGGCTCCGGTGCAACTTTGCAGCGGTGTGCCTGGCGCGTGTCCCTCAGATGTCATCCCTGCCATCCGCAGCCCGCATGCATTCCTGCCCCCATGCTGCAGCCGCGCTGCCGGTTGTTGTGCAGGTCGGCGGTGCGCCGCCGCACCTTGGTGGGGTCTTGCGCATCCAGCAGCAGCAGCTGGCTGATGATGGCATCAGCGCTGAAGTCGTTCACCTGTGGCGGAGCGGCAGCGGACACGAGTAGTGCTCAGCAGCACATGGCGGCGTGAGGGCATCGAGCAGCTGCCGGCAATGCATGAGCATTCCACGGCACCGCACATGCGACGCGCGCTGGTGCCGCACCTCGCCGCCAAAGAACACAATGCGTTGCCGCAGCAGCAAACCGAACGGGTCGCCCGCCATGTCCTGCGTCCTGCAGCACACAAGGCGGACAGAGCAGCCGGCGATCAGGCAGGGCAAGGGCCAGGCGGGGCAAGGGAAAGCGGCACCCCGAGCGGCGCCGCTCGCCAGCGCTGGCCCGCCCCATCCCGGCCGCTCCGCCCGCCACAAACCTAGGGGGCATAATTGGCTGCTGGGAGGCGAGGATGAGGCCGCTGTCGCTGCTGCTGTGGGAGGCGCAGGTCACTGCCGCTGCCGCCTGCCGCCGAGCCACTGCGGGCGCCCGGCCAAGGGCCTGGGGCGCGCTGCTCCTGCTGCTGCGCGCGCAGCGCGGCTGCACAGCCGCGCTGCACACGGCGGTCGCGGCACTGGCCATCGCTGCTGTGGCTGCCGGCTGCTGGCGGGGCAGTAATCGATCTCAGGGCGCACGGGGGGATGGCGGCAGCGAATGGCGGGCGCATGCAGAGGCGATGGGGGCACCCTCCATCTTGGCCAGCGAGGCACTGCTCTCTCTGTCTCTCCTCAGGCAGGCCCATTGGTTGTCTCTCGTCGTCTTCTCCTTCCAGCACCGCCCCACCCGCCCCCCAGCCTGCCCTCTGGACTCCCGCAGCTGTCGCAACCCCCGCCTGCGCCCCTGCGCCCGCCCCGCCCCCCTGCGCCCCTCCACAGCCCCGCTGCAAGGTGGGTGAGGGGCCGCTGCAGCCCGCCAGGGCGTTTGGGCTGCCTCAACAGCCGGCCGCCGCCTGTGCCGCCAGTCGGTTGCGCCGCGCCCGGCCTCTCAAACCTGCTTGCCCCTCGCTGCCGCAGCCTCCAGTGCCCGCGTCGGTCGGCAGGCTGCGGGCAGTAGCAATGGAGCACCAGCTCTCCACCAACGCGCTGGCCAAGCTGGCAAAGGACCTGAAGGAGCTGCAGGCGCAGCCGATCGACGGCGTCAAGGTGCGCTGGGCGGCTAGAGGGAGGTGTGCCAGAAAGTGAGCTGCCGTGCCGGTGGCTTCCTGGGCGTGCCAACCAGCCACCGCCGCAGGCGTCCGGATGGCTCGCCTGCTCAACTGCCGTGCCCTGCCGCAGGTGCTGCTGAACGATGACAACATTGCCGACATCCAGGCGGAGTACGAGGGGCCTGGTGAGGCACAACCAAATCGCACCAGTTTTGTGCTGCCGGTGGCTGGTTGTCGCGGCATGGAGTGCCCCATGTGCTGCTGCACGCTACCACTGCCCACCCCCTCCCCCGCCTCTGCCTGTGCTGCAGCGGGCACGCCCTTCGAGGGCGGCCTGTTCCGCATGCGGCTAGCGATCGGCCCCGAGTTCCCCAATGCGCCGCCCAAGGGTGAGGCGGTGACGGCGGTTGGGCTCAGTTGCTTCCTAGCCTTCCCAGCCTGGCACCCCGCCATGCTGCCGCCTTCCCCCCACCCGCCTCCAGCTGCTGCTGCAACCTTGTCCGCCCCGCCCGCCCGCCCAGGCTACTTCTCCACCAAGATCTTCCACCCCAACGTGTCGGCCTCGGGCGAGATCTGCGTCAACGTGCTCAAGCGCGACTGGAAGCCCGACCTGGGCCTGCGCCACGTGCTCACCGTCATCCGCTGCCTGCTCATAGAGCCCAACGCCGAGTCGGGTGCGCCGCAGGGGGTGCTGCCCGCCCTGCCCGCCCTGCTGGTGGCCAAGGCTTGTTTCGCGCTGCATGCCGGCCACGCTGTCGTGGCGCCTCCAGGTCTGCTGTGCCGCTCCGCCCGCTCACTCAGTCTACTCCCTTCATCCCCCCGCAGCGCTGAACGAGGAGGCGGGCAAGCTGCTGCTGGAGGGCTTTGAGGAGTTTGCCAAGAAGGCGCGCCTTATGACCAGCATCCATGCCAAGAAGGCGTCGGTGCTGACCGCAGCGGGCGGCGCCAACGCGGTCAACGCCGACGGCACGACGGCGGCGGCAGACGGCAAGCCGGCGGGCGGCGCGGCCTCGGGGTCGGGGGCAGCAGCCGCGGGCGGCGCAGTCAAAGCCAGCAAGGCGGCCGCCTCCAAGCTGGCAGAGAAGAAGAAGTCGCTGAAGCGGCTCTGATGCAGCGCCAGCCCCTGCCCCTTGGCCCCCGCACGCTGCTCGCCCCTGGCAGCTGCCGCCTGACACCCCCTGTATTTGACGCGGCCTGGCCGCCACGCCTGCCGCCCCTTGACATCTGTCCAGGCCTTGCCTCAGCACTGAAACCCCCTCTTCTTCTCCCTGCTACGCTCTGCCGCTCCTGACATGACATGACATGACCACTCGCTTCTCGACTTCTACGCCTTTCATATACCTCTCTGACTGGCGCTGCGCCTCTGTTTCGCTCTCCCTCCTGCCCTGCTCAGTTGCTTGTTTTGCGGCCCCTATTGCAAGCGTAGCTGCAGGCGTTACATCCAGCGGCGCTGCCTCCAATGCTGGACATTGGCAGTTCAGCGCCAATAATTGACTTGCAGGCGACAAGTAATCGCACTTGAAAGGGTCGGCGTGTGCAAGTTGGGTCGCACCTCATCTGACCTCACTGGGCCACCACCCGCAGCGTTTGCAGGCTGGGGTCACTGCAGCCGGTCACCGTGCCGCCCTGCTGCACCACCAGCCGCAGCTGCCGCAGTGCCTGCGGCGTGATGACTTCACCTGGGTAGGCGGCTGGGACGCCGGGCGGGTAGGGGCACAGCAGCTCTGCCGACACGCGGCCCACCGCCGCCAACGCTGGCACGGCTTCGCTTGCCGCATAAAATGCCTCGCGCGGCGATAGCTGAGCCTTTCCAGCTGGTGCCGTGCCTGCTATGCTGTTCAGTGTGCTGCAGCTGGTGGCGCTGTGCTGCTGCCTGCACAGCTGCTGCAGCGCGGCAACCAGCTCCTTTGCATGCTGCCGTGTGCTGCCTAGGCTGATCGCCAGCACCACGCACGTGGGTGTCGCAAGCTCAGGCACGATCCCATACTGATCCTCCAGCACAGCTGCTGCCTCATAGCCTGTGAGCCCCAGTTGCTGCAGGCTGATGGTCAGCCGGAGCGGATCCAGCTGTATGCTGCTGCTGCTGCCGCCATGCGTGCTGCTGCTGCTGCTGCCATGCCCACTGCTTCCCGCTGCTTCGCAGGCCGCGGCCTGGTCAGCTGAAAGCAGCTGCAGGCCGGGCAGCTGGGCAAGCTCCTGCCGCGCATGCTGCGCCGCAGCCAAGCTCTCCACGTGGGCGCCGGGGTCGGCTGCCTGTGCCCGTGCCGCATCGAGTGAAGACATGAGCAGGTAGCTGGGGCTGGAGGACTGCAGCACCTGCAGGGCTCGCGCCAGGCGCTGCCGCTGCACGCGCCCGCCGTGCGCCAGGTGCAGCATGGCCGCCTGGGTCATGGCTGACAGCTGCTTGTGGGTGGACTGGATGGCCACGTCAGCGCCCGACTGCAGCGCCGAGGGCGGCAGGCTGGGGTGCAGGCCCAGGTGTGCGCCGTGCGCCTCGTCCACCAGCAGCGGCACCCCATGAGCGTGGCACACTGCCGCCAGGCCTGGCGGATGGGTGGCGGGGAAGGCAAGAAGGTCATGCGAGTGAGGTGTCGCACTGCCAGCTGTGGCCCAACCCCTGCTGAGCTCGCACACCCAGCCCTGCCCCCGCAAACCCCACCTGCCACATCAGCCACCACGCCAAAGTAGGTGGGCGACACCACAAGGACGGCGCCCACACGTAGGCCTCGCTCAGCAGCTGCCGCAAACGCCGCTTGCAGTGCTGCGGGCGTCACGTGGTGTGCAATGCCCAGCTGGGGGTCGCAGCAGGGCTGGGCGTAGACGGGGGTGCACCCCGCCAGCACGCAGGCATTGAATGCCGACAGGTGCGCGTTGCGAGGCAGGATGAGCGCCTGGCCGGGGCCACAGGTGGCCATGACCGCTGCATGGATGCCGCAGGTGCTGCCATTGACCAGGAACCACGAGGCCTGAGCGCCCCACGCCTCAGCGGCTGCCTGCTGTGCCGCCTGGATTGGGCCGCTGGCTGCGCTCAGCACATCTAGGCCTGTGATGGAGGTGGACGGAGGATGGACACTGGTAACGTGACAATGGCTTGGCATCCAATGCACAGGTTCCCGCCGGCTGTGTGTGGGGAGCTGGTCAGCTGACGTGTTTTCAGGCCTGGGTCCCACATCACCGATATCAGGCGATGCCAACACCCAGGCTGCACGCACCCCCACTGCAGCAGCTGCTCACCCTCCAGCTCGGTGAGGTCGTATCGCAGGGCGCTGCCCAGCAGGCGCTGCAGGCCGTGGGGTGTGCTGCTGCCGCGCTTGTGCCCCGGCACGTGGAAAGGCACCTCGTGCAAGCGGTTGCCGCGCTGCTCCACCGCATGCAGGAGAGGCGTGTGCTGGGTAGACCTGCTGCCACTGCTGCCAGAGTCTGAGTCGCTGCTGCTTGCACTTGCGCTGCCGCCAGTGGCAGGGAGACGCAGCAGTGCCCGCCTGCTGCAGCGGACGGTGGCACCGGCGGCGGGCGGCGGTGGCGCCGTGCGCCAGGCCCAGGCCATTGCCGGCCGGCTTGCAAGTGTGCTGATGCTGGTGTTGTGCTGAGCACGGCTTGCTTGGACCACCCAGTCAATATGTAGCAGCCTCCCAGCGTCGTCCCCAGCGGGAGCGGGGTGCAGGGAGCCGCGGTTGCGGCCGCAGACCGCTTGGATGCACTGATCAGGGCACACAGTGGCAGGCCGTGATCAAGGCGCCTGCAACAAGCTTTGAAGCCATGCCTCGGCCCCCATGCACAATGCTCGCAGCCGCTGGGGGCCTCTTGGCAGCGGGCGATCGCTTGCATTCCCACATCGAACGGCCCTGAGTCTGGGCCGCCACCCCTCCTGGCCCCCCAGCCCCCACAGCTGCGAGCGGGCGAACCATGTTTCGCTTCAGGGGCGCCGCGCCGGCCCTGAAGCCGGAGGGCGCTCTCAAGCGCGCGGAGGAGCTGGTGGGCGTAGGGCAGAAGCAGAACGCGCTGCAGACGCTCCATGACACCATCACCAACAAGCGGCACCAGCGCAACTGGAACAAGGCATTTGAGCAGGTGGGGGCGCCGGTGGGAGGGCGTTTGGGGCCCCGCAGGCCGCCCAAGGCCCCGCTGCATGTGCTGCCCCCGGCCATCCTTGTGGGGCGAGGCCTGCAAGCGGGCAGACCGATGCTGGACGGGCGCAGCTTTGCGGCACAGAGCCGATGGCGCGATCGCGCGTGCCGATGGCAGATTGCCTGATCCGCCGTGGCCCCGGACCGCCGCCGTGGCCGTTGCTGCCGCCGCTTCGGTTGCGGGTGCGCTGCCCGTGGCTGCTGCTCGAGCTGCGTCGCCTCTGTGCCTCGCCCGCTGTCCCTCAGGCCATGCTCAAGTATGTGGACATCTGCGTGGACATGAAGGCGGGCCGCAAGTGCAAGGACGCGCTGATCAACTACCGCAATGCGTGCCAGCAGGTGCGGGCCCGGGCCCCGGGCAGCTGTGCCGCATCAGCTGCGGCGGGGCTCTTGAAGCAAGGGCGTGCGCAGCAGAATGGAGGAGATCAAGTGCGGCTGGCAGAGCCGCCATGCTGCAAGCTTGGCGCTGCCCGGCCCAGCGAGCTGAACTTGCCCACCCGCTGCCGCGCTGTGCAGGTCAACGTGGGCAGCCTGGAGGAGGTGATCAAGTACCTGCTGCAGGTGGCGTCCGCCCGCGCCGAGGAGGCCAGCAAGGCGGCGGCCGCGCAGCTGGATGCTGTGGAGGACCTGGAGGCGGAGGCCAGCCCCGAGGAGATGATGCTGTCATACGTGAGCGGGGAGAAGACCAAGGACCGCACCGACCGCGAGGTCGTCACGCCCTGGTTCAAGTTCCTGTGGGAGACGTACAGGTGGGGGCGGGGGCGGGGAAGGTGGGCTCATGGGGCAGCATTTGTATCAGTGGGAGGAGCAGGTGGCGCTCAACACATGCGGCATGTGCGGCGGGGCATGGCAGGCAGGCAGCTGGCAGAGATCCTGCTCGTTGGTTCACTGCACAGCAGCATTGCGTGTCGGCTGGCAGCTGGGCAATGGCGCGGGCCAGCAGCTGTGGTGTGGCTGAGCAAGAATTGATGAGCCATGCTGGTTATGGGCAGCGTGTCGTCGCAGCTGACATGCTGTTCATGGCCAGCCAGCATGGGGAGCGCTCATGTTGATGCCATGCTGCCGCCACGTGGCTGTGTACAACCGACATGCCATGCTGTTGCCTGACGCTAACTGTGCATGCTCTCCTGCTTCCCTTTCTGTGCAGGAACGTGTTGGACATCCTGCGCAACAACTCGCGCCTGGAGGCCCTGTACTCCATGGTCGCCGCCCGCGCCTGCCAGGTGCGTCTGGTGCTGTGGCTGCTGCGTGACTGTGGCTGCTGGTGCGGCTGGTGTGGCAGGACCGCAGCCGGCATGGCATGGCATGGCATGCACTTTGTTGGCATGTGCATGGCGTGCATCGACATGCACGGCACGGCATGGCATGACATCTCAAGTCGACGCATGTCATGTGTTGCTATGGCATGAGGTTACATGGCAACGCCACATGGCATGGCATGGCATGGCCTGTCGGCATGTGTCAGCTTATCGGTGCCCCACTGTGTACCAATGCCCAAACCCCCGCTTCTTCCCCCCAGTTCTGCCTGACCTACAAGCGCACCACCGAGTTCCGCCGGCTGTGCGACATTGTGCGCAACCACCTGTCCAATCTGCTCAAGTACCGCGACCAGGGCGGCCGCGACCGCACCGACCTCAAGTGCGGGGGCTGGGGGGCAGGCCAGGCACCTGCCATGGCCCGGGTTTGCGTGCGGCCATGTGCATTGTGCACATTGTGCGCCATGCCAAGCCATGTGCATGTGCCCATCATGCCAGGTCATGGCGCTCTGCAACCCCCACCCTGCACCTCACCATGCCCTGGCCCCAACCACCCCCCTGCCCCTGCAGCGTGCCCGCCACCTGGGAGCTGTATGTGGAGATGCGCTTCACGCAGCTGCGCACCGCCTGCGACCTGGAGCTGTGGGCGGAGGCGTTCCGCAGGTGCGGCCATGGATGCCAGGCGTGAAACCTGGCTGGGCTGGCATGCGATGCCACGTGGCCGAGCGGCGTGGCAACGCCCGGCTAGCGTGGTTGTGCAAGGCACATGTCATGTGATGCCACCCTGCTGGCTGACACCTCCCCTCATACCCCTCCCCCCGCCGCAGCGTGGAGGACATCCAGGGCCTGTTCCTGCTGGCGCCCAAGGGCTGCAAGCCCAAGCCGGGCCTCATGGCCACCTACTACGCCAAGCTGACCCAGATCTTCACCAAGTCGGAGTCGCGCCTCTACTCCGCATACGCGTGGTACCGGTGAGCGGCGGGCGGCGGGCCTGCGGCGGGGCCACAGCGGGTTGGTGGGCATGTCGATGTGTCAATGGTGTCATGCTGTGGAAGTGTGAGACTGTTGCTGTACATGTTGTTCTGGGCTGCCCCGCTCGTGTGACCTGCTGCTGGCGTCCACCGGCGCATGCATGCACACACACGTGCTCACCCGCCCGTCCTCCCCGCCCTGCGCAGCCTGTTCACCTTCACGCGCATCAACAACAAGAGCCTGGGCGGCGCGGACCTGGCCATGATGGCCTCCAACGTGGTGCTCTCCGCCCTCTCCATCCTGCCCTATGACCAGGTGCGCAGCTGCTGCACATGCAATGCTGCCGCGCTGGCACTGCCCGCCATGTGCACTGCGGTGGCATGCATGCCATGAGCTGCCATGGGCTGCCATGGGCGACATGGGCTGTAGACGACGTATAGAACATGAACGACAGAAGCTCATGCCTCCACCCATTGCAAGCACATGGCGGCCTTACAATCCTTCATGTGGCTGCGTCCACCTCACCTGCTCCGCGCCCCGCGTCCCTGCCTCCCTCCCAGGCCGCACGCCATGACGCCGACCCCGCCGCCGCCGCCGAGCGCGCCGCCAAGATGGCCACCATCCTGGGCTTCAACGTGGTGAGGGGGAGGCGTGGTGGGCAGTGCACGGCTGCGCGCCGTGGGATTGTCTTGTACAATCCCAAGCTGCCACTGTGCGGGCAGCTTGCCACAGTGCCGTGCTGGTCAGGGTATCCATGCTCACCTACACCCATGCTCTCGCCTGCTGCCCCGTAGGAGCGCCGCGATGGCCGCTCGCTGCTGTCGCGCGAGGCGCTGATTGCGGACATTGAGAAGAAGGGCCTGCTGCTGCTGGTGCCCGCTGAGGTCAAGCAGGTGCGGCTGGGCGGCAGGCTGGGCATGGGTTTGCGTGTGTGAGTGTACTTATCTGTGGTGCCTTGTCGCCAGCTGCCTGCTTGTGCTGCCTGTCCTGCCATGGACGAGTCGGGCCTGGCTTGCTTGGCTCCCTTCCCTCACCACTCCCCTCCCCCTGCCCCTCTCCTCACGATGCCTGCAGCTGTTCAGCCTGCTGGAGAGCGACTTCAACCCGCTGCAGCTGTGCAAGGTGGTGGCGCCCCTGCTGGAGCAGCTGGCCACCCTCAACCAGCCCGTCACCGGTGCGCCCTGCTGGGCGGCGTGCAGTGGCGTGCAGTGGCGGCTGTGCAGGCCTCTGGCAGATCAAGGGCCTTCTGCCCTACCCCGGTTGTGTCCCATGCTTTCTGCTCAACCGCCCACCCACCCCTCCTGGCCTCCCCCCCCTCCGTCTTGCAGGCGCCAGCCCGGTGCAGGACATGCCGCTGGAGGCCTACTCCCTGGCCCTGCAGCGCGTGGCGGTGGCCAAGATGGTGCGCCAGCTGTCCGAGGTCTACTCGGTCATGCGCGTCAGCCACATGAGCGAGCTGGCGCCCTTCATCGGCTTTGGCCAGGTGGGCGGGGGTGGGGGGCGGGGGATAAGGGGGTCGTCAGTCGGGGCTGTTGTTGCTGTCGGATGGGCCAGGTTGGGAGAAGGTGCAGGCAAACACCTTTCCTGCCCAGCATGCCACTGATCCCGCCGCCACGGCCCGACTGATTGTGTCTCGCCTTCTCGACTCTGCCCTCTCCGTGTACTGCAGGCTGAGCAGATGATTGTGGACGCGGTGCGCTCCGGCTACTTCCAGGCCCGCTTTGACCACAAGAACAACACGGTGCGCGTCCTCATTTGCTTGCATGCAAGCTGCTTGCAGAGAAGCAGCCCCGGGTTGCTTGTTTCCATGGAGCCTGCAGCTCTCCGTGCCGGCACTGACTCCTGCTGCCCCCCTTTGTTGCAGGTGCACTTCGGTGGGCAGGAGGTTGAGAGCGAGCGCGTGCGCGGCCACATTGCCACCATGGCCAAGCGCCTGACCCGGTGAGGGCAGCAGGGAGGGCTGAGGCGCTGACCGTGGCTGCCCTGTCCTGCCACCTGCTGTTGCCACTGCACCCGGCATCCTCATGCCACTCTCCTGACGCGCCACCTCGGCCCCCCCCAACTCCCTGCAGCGCCCTGGGCATGATCAACCCGGCCCGCGCCGCGGACAAGGAGGCGCGCCGCGCCCGCCTCGTGGCCCTGGCCGTGCAGAGTGCCGAGGCGGAGAACGAGCGCATGCTGCGCCGCAAGGTGGGGAGTGCTCATGAGTGTTACTGGATCTGGCATGAGAGGGCAGGGCGGTTGCTGTCCATTCTTTGCCCACTAGTGACCAGAGGCGGATGGGGGCTTACAGTTAAGTGGTCAATGGTAGTTAAGTGGTCAATGGGTGCTTGCAGTCAAGTGGTTTTTACCGGCAAAGGCATCAATCAGCGCACCCAGCATGGCGGCGATTGCATCGGGCATTTACACTCCCAGCCGGTTAGCGCCTCCGCGCCCTGAGCCGATTGGATTTCTCTATGCCCAGAGCAGCCTAGGGCCCCTAATACCACCGGCAGGCACCCAGACAGCAGCTGGCGGTACGCAGGCACCTCACATCTCAACGACACGTCCCCACCCCCAATCCCCGCGTTGATGAGTGCAGCCTCCCGAAAACTGTCCGTTCAAAGCTGCCTTGCCCAAATTACTGCACCTCCCTGCTGTGCTGCGCATGCTCCCCCGCCCCTCACCCGCGCTCTTCCCACCCCCTGCCTGCCGCCCCCCAGTCTGAAATTGAGAAGCGCAAGGAGGAGGCGGAGCGGCAGGCCATGGAGCGGGAGCGGGAGCTGGAGGAGCAGCGGCTGGCGGCGGAGCAGCTGGCGCGCGAGGCCGAGGAGCGGCGCAAGGAGCAGGAGCGGTGAGGCGGGGGCGTGATGTGGGACAGGGAGGCTGGGGTTGGCAGTTGTGTTGTGGGCCGACCCCAACGCACGGCAGCCATGCGTGTCCCTCACGTGCCTCCCACCCCCCCTGGCCGCCCGCAGCGCGCGTCGCGAGGCGGAGCGCATCCAGCGCGAGCTGGAGGAGCGCGAGCAGGTGGGCGGTACTGCACAGTGCAGCGCTTCCGCTCCCTTGGGCGCCTGTTGATTGTGGTCGCCTGAGAATTGTGGTGTCCCTCCAATGGTGGGAGGATTTGCACATCCCACGGTGTGTGCTCCTCCTCATCACCCCGCCCCTGTGCCGCCCCCGCTGTGTGCTGAGCAGGAGGAGCTCAAGGCCTACATGGCCAGCCGCGGCAAGAAGGTGGGCGAGGGCGAGAAGCTGGACGCCAAGGCCATCAACAAGGTGAGCGGCAGCAGCACCTTGAGACAGGTTGGATTGTGCTGGACGATGAGCATTTTAGGAGCCCTTTTTAGCGGCAAAAAATGCAGGCATTGCACGGCATGGCTGTGCACCTGTCACCCGCATGCAGCTGCCCTCCCACCACTCACCTGCACCTCCCCCATGTCACCCGCACCACCCTTGTGCAGGAGGTGCTGAGCGAGCAGCTGCGGCAGCAGCAGGAGCTGCAGCGCAAGCTGGCCAAGCTGGGCAAGCAGATGGACCACCTGGAGCGGTGCGCACCCGGGGGGGCTGGGGGCTGGACAGCAGGGTCTGCTGCCACCCTGTGCTGCTGTG
>RRZL01000080.1:616081-655913 GCA_006782975.1 Chlorella sp. Dachan | reverse complement strand
GGTGGGCGGCGGGTGGGTCCCCAGGAATGTGGCTCTGCAGGCGAGAGCCGGTAGGCTGCGGTCCAGCAATCCTTGGCCTGCCGCTCTCCCCGCCGTCAAACGCATTCCAGCGCCGCATCCCAACAACCCACCCTGGTCGTTCTGCAGGTGTATTGGGAGTTCGCCCACACGGGCATGGACGTCGGGCGAACCGCGCGTGGCCGCACCCGCATGACCACCGCTCTCGCAGGCACGCGCACGCCGCCCAGTGCTGGCTTTCAGCTCCCATGCTGCGGTGTCCGCTGCTTTTTGATGTTGCAGGCACGCATTGCCACTCCTCGCTTGGCAGCCTCCCATACCAGCTCAGCAAACCATGCCCCCCTCATCCCCGTTGCTGCAGAGGCGCTGCAGAAGAGCGGCGTGCGCTACACGTGGCCGGCGATGGACGGCCTGCCGGCTGGCCTGGCCCCCCAGGCAGCGCTGTCGGGCGTGGCAGCTGGGGAGGCGGGAGACGTCGCAGGCCTGAAGATGCTGTGATGCACCCAGCCACAACCTGCAGCTGTTGTCGCCTTGAGCAGCAAACCCAGTGCACGCAAAACCGTCCCCAACCCAGTGCATGCATCAGAACCGTCCCCTTGCAAACCAGAACTGCCAGCCAAATGGCTGGCCCACCCTTGTCCCTGATGCCACCTGCCAACTAGCCTACCTGTTTATCCCATGTGTTCGTTCAATTGAGCGCTGATTGCCATGAGATTCTATGATCCAAGTCCTGCTGATCCGCCACTGCCCATGCCTTCCGCTGATGCCTCTGCTTGCTTTTGTGCCACCCCTGCCAGCTCAACTTGCTGCCGCCCCAGCCGAACTATGTCGTACATTCTGTTACACAGTGCGAGATCGACCGGCATCAAGCCGGGCTGCACACAGGCCGCGGCAGGCGGGCCTCAGGCCCGCACCTCTGCTCCGCGGCCCGCGGCAGGCTTGCCAGCAACCCCATGCTGCCCCAAGCGGTGCTGCAACAGAAGAGCAGAAAAGGAGCGGGGGCGGGGAGGCGCGACGTGCTGCACCACCAAACGCGCCGGGCCGTGTCATTCATGGGCTGCTGGGGGCAGCGGTGCTCCGCCGCCCCGCCCCCCGCTCCAGCGGCAACCGAGCTTCAAGCTGGGCCCACGCCAGCAGCTCAGGACACCATGAAGTAGTTCTTCTGGATCTCGGTGTCAATCTCCTGCGGCAAGCGGCAAGAGAGGGCGGGTGGGCTGCTGAGGCCAATGGTGCGCAGCTGACGCGCCAGCCGGCCCAGAAGGAGCGCCCGCTATCCAGCGGCCTGCCAGTACAGGCCGTCACGCGCCAAGCTGGCAGTCATGTACAGCCAGCCTTGCTGTATTTTTTTCTGGCAGAATGGGGGCTGTGTGAGCAGGCCCAGGCCGCACCTCTGCCAGCTTGGGGTCCGCCGCCAGCTCGTCGTCAATGGTGGTGGTGGCAATCCGCTCCTTCTCCTTCTGCAGGTTGGCCAGCTCTTGCTGCAGGGGCAGCACAGGGGCCGGGGGCTTTCCTAAATACGGAGAGGCTGCAGCCACAACTGGTACCAAGCCAGGCCCCGCATGGCAAGCGCAGCATCTGCACCAAACAAGGTGCCTGCCATCCATGCTGGCTCGAGCTGTGCAGCTGCCGGTACGGGTTTGTGCCCTGCTGCACGGCTGCGTCCAGTGATCTGACCTCTCAAACATTGCTACCGGCCACGCAGTACAGTGCTTGTGAGCTGTTGCTGCCGGCCGCTGCCGCTGCCGCTGCATAGCGCCCCACTGCTCTGCCCTGCCGCCCGGGACCCAGCCCTTGTGCCCCCAGCCGGCAGCGGGCTGCGCAACCTGCATTCGCCATGCTCTGCTCTGCTCTGCTTAGCTGTGCTTGGATCTCCACCTCCTGTGTGCACCCCAGCCCAGCCCAGCCCCGCACCTGGATCTCCACAATGCGCTTCTGGCTGGCCGCCTCCAGCGCCTCTGCCTCCTTGAGCATGGCCGCAAACTGGGCGTTGGCCTCGGCCACGTGGTTGCCCTCGTACTTGGGCAGCTTCATGGCTGCGGGCCGGGGCGGGGGGCGCATGCAACGGCGGGTGCTCAAGACGGAGGTAGAACCAGGCATGTGTTCTTGATCTCGCAGCAAAGCAGCTGCACCGCACGAGAGCCCCTGCAGCAGGCACCACACGCAGCCTGCACCGCCGCCGCAGCTCACTCTCATATGCCTGCTTGAACTCCTGCACCAGCTTGGGGTCAATCTCCTTGCTCCACGCCGCCCAGTTGATGGGCTCGGGGTCCTGAAGAGCAGGAATGGGCAGCAAGCAGTGCGGGCTCGAGGCGCCAAACGGCAACGGCGCCGCCCGCCGCCACGCACCCGCCGCGGCCCAGACCCCAGCCCTGGCCGCCCGGGCGGCATTGCAAACGCTTCCGAGCGCCCTCACCGCCGCCAATTTCGCCAGCTTCTGCGAGATGTCGGTGTAGGTGCTGCGCAGGGTGGCCAGCTCGCGCTTGCCCTCGTCGCTGGACACCAGCTCGCCCAGCTCGTCCCAGACGGTGACTTTGGTGGCCACCGCTGCATCGGCAAAGCCCCGCTGCTGCTGCTGCACCGCCTGCGGGGAGAGGGGGCGGTCGGGGCGGTGGGCAGGCGCTGGCGGCCCCCTGCGCGCCCACCCTGCCCCGGTGGCGGTCCCACCACTCACCACGCGGCGCGCCGCCCGAACCAGCGCGCTCCGCAGCATTTTCAGCGAGCACCCCAAGCCTACACTCTCTCTGCTGCAGCTGCTGCTGGGTCAGCCTGATCAGGGGACGATGAAGTGCAAAGAGCAGCAAACAGACCGCCCTCAGAGGCGCCCATGGTGCCGCGGCGGTCAAGGCCAGGCGGGCGGAGCGCACGACGTGACGAGCCCCGCATCCCCTCGCACGCGTGCTGCTGCGCGGTGGTTTGCACAGTGATTTACAAGCCTAAATTGATAATGGATGTATGTAACAAGGGCAGAAAACAGGTATCGTACAAGGCTGACCGCTCCGCACGTTTGCCGCGGGCGCCGGCGGACAGCAGCCCACCGCCGCACGGGCCCTCAGCCGCCGCTGATCGGGGGGATGACCGCCACTTCATCGCCGCCCTTCAGCGGCTGATCCTCCCCTGGTGCCAAATACTCCTGGTTCAGGCTGAACACAAAGCTGCCGCGCAGCTCCTCCAGCTGCGGGTACTGAGGACAGGCGGGGTGGGCAGGCAAAGGAGCGAGGGTGCGTTGGGGCCGAGCCAAGCAGCTGGTGCTTGCCGCAACCGAACTGAGTCAAGACAGACTGATTTACGGTGCCGTTGCATGTACAAGCTGGCCTCTCAGCTCCGCCCCCCTCAACCTTGCGAAGCATCACAGCAGCACCAAAGTCAACGCCCTCCGACCCCCACCTGATGGAGCAGCTGCTGCAGTAGCACCGCCGTTGTGCTGCCAGGCTCTAGTGTCAAGCTCGTCTCGCTGGTGCCGGCCAGCTCGCGGCTGCGTGCAAAGAACAGCACCCGGACTTGCATTGCGCTACGCGTTGGCTGTGGTGGCGGCAGCCAGGGGCAGCAGCGACGGCAGCGGCCAGCAGCAGCTCCGTGAGGTCGGTCGGCGATCAAGCGCGTCTACACGACATGGGGGCAAGATTGCGAGGGTCAGGGAGCAGCAAAAGCAACCGGAAGCGGCGCTGTGGAATGGTCCACTCCTGCGCCTCCCTCACGCGCACTTGTGGGCAACCAACAATCAACTGGCGGTGCGCTAGGCGCTAAGAAGTGCTGTGGTAAAGAAGCAACGCGTGGGACCAGAGCCTCTAGGGTGCCTCGACTGCCCCCTTGCCGAGCGCGCCGAGATGCCGAGCGCACAACCTATCAGTTTGGCTGTGGGACTCATGTTACAAGGAGACGAGATATCAAGTTTACAGACTGATGTGGCTGGCACATGCAGCTGCAAGTCAGTGCTTGGTTGCGCACTGCGACAGGAGCACACGCCAGTTGCGGCGGGGCGCACAGAGCGAAATGCAGCCGGCAACATGCACAAGTGCGGTTGCAGAAGAACAGCAATAGCAGGTCATGAAATGCAAAAGATGGTGGCTGCTGGCTGTACGTCTATTTAGACAAGGGCTGAGGTGTGCGGCTATCAGTTGCTGGACGCGATGCCCACTGCAAGCAGGTCGGGAGCAGTGGGCAACTGGGTGTGAGCAACTGGCGCAGGGGACAAGGGCAGCATGCGCACGGGTGGCGAACGTGCACAGCAGATGCACACATAGCTGCAACAAGCGGCGCCACGCACCGATGTTGAGGATCGCCAAGAACAGGTTGATGACGTCTGTGTAGGGCAGGCAGGGGCAGTGGGACGATCCTAAGCGGCCAGTTGAAGACAGCATGCGGCCCACCGATGATCCCTGGCGGAACCTGCACACCGGGCCACCACCCCTCCGCCCTGTCACCCCCCTCAGGAGCTTACCCAGGTAGATTTGCAGCGATGCCGCGACATACTCATCCGGGGAGAACGCCACGCTTTTGCCACCGACCAGCAACTGGATGTCATAGACCTACAGGAAAGAGGGGGGAAGAGAGGAGGAAAGGTGCATTAGCCAGCCCAGCCGCTCGGTCGCGGCATGCGGCGCCCGCTGCCGCTACACTCTGCACGCTGTGCCGCCCCTCGGCCTCGTCCTTACCAGGTACGCCGAGAACAAGAGCGCGAGCACCACGCTGAGCGCAAGGTACCACCACTTGCTGACTGCGCACAGGAGGTAAGAGGAAGAGACAGTGGGGCAGGGGTGCTGGAGCACCACAATTGGCTCTATTGTCTCCCTACCGCGATTCCGGGACTGCAAGATGCGTGGCTGCTGTGGCAAAACCACCTGGCCGCGTCACCATGCAGAGTGCTTGGTGCTACCCACCGTAGAAGAAGCCGATGATCACCGTCACAAGGACGACCTGCGGCAGGGTCAGGCAGGGGGCTGGGTTGTTAAAGGAGGCTATTGTTGGTTGTTTAAGGCGGGCAAGAGGGCAGGAACATGAACACCCTTGAAAAAATATGCATACTCACCATGAAAATAACCATCGAGGCCATCGCCAGCAGGCCGCCGCGCTTGGTCATATCAAACTGCGGAAGCGGATGTGTGGTGTGGCAGGATGAAGTGGAGTGTTCCCATGCATGCGTTGTTTTGGCTGAGGTTCCCACACCCTCTCTCTTCGCTCGCAATTATCAACACAGACAGTTGAATAGTAAAGCGTGATCGCCGCCAGCAGAACAGAGTGATGCAGCGGGCGGCTATCCCTCGCGGGGCCAGCCCACCCCGTGCTGCCCACCCCAGCATCAAGACACAACAAGCTGTGCCCCACCTTCCCAAACACGGCCACCAGCGTCAGGCCCGCCACAGCCGCTGTGGTGGTAGCAGTTGCGATGAGCACCACCGACACGTCCCAGTAGCTGCAGCAAGCAAGGGTGGGGGGCGTGAGGGTGTTGATACGCTGAGCAACCAGCCGCGCACCGCACTGCCCCAGGCTGCATGCGCCCCAACCAAACGTTTTGGGGACCGGCTGCTGATTGCCTGCCTGCACGTGTTCCCACACTTGCCTGCAGATGGTGCCCACGAGCACAGACATGATGCAGGTGAACGCAAAGAGCGCCAGGATGTTGTAAGGGTGCTTGCGCCGCAGCGTGCTGCTGCACATTATGGCAATCAGGGCCACCTGCAAACGAGGCAGTGAAGCGGGCAACGGCCACATGTCACCATGGCAAGAACCCCCCTGCACTTGCTGCCCGCTCTCCAGCGCCACCCAAGCGCACACCAACGCAGGCCTGGTGCCAGCCGGCGTTGTGCCAAGGCCAGGCACCCACCAAACGCAGCAACCCACTGGCGCACCAGCGACAGGATCCAGGCCACGATGAACACCCACTGCCCCGGGCCGCCCGGCCGCACATAGTCCTGCACCAGTGCGCGCCAGTGTGTGCGGAAGGGTCCATCAGTGCACGCAGCACGGTCACAAGGGTTCAAAGGGTGGTGCATGGACAGGCGGTCGAACATGGGGAGCCATGCTATGCAGGACACCTGCGGGCCCTCCCTCGCTGCGTGCTCTCGTTTAGCTGCAACCCCTGCCAGCCAGCCACCCACGCGCCTTGAGGGGCTGCACAAACATGAAGGTGGCCGCCACGCCCACGGTGACGCACAGCTGCAAGAACACAATCGTCATGACCTGCGGGCGCGAGGTGGGGGTGGGGTTGGGGAGTGCGGAACAGGGCACAGCATCAGCAACCTGTCAAATCATCACCAGGCATGTTGCCAGCTGACCCCTGCATCAATGCTGCCTGCCAACCGAGCACCCCTGCCATCAAACCTCCACTGCTCACTCATCACGAATCACGACAGGGGCTTGCGGTCCACGGCACACAGGAACGGCAGCAGCACCGCCACCTGCCCCACCTGCCCCGGCAGGCGCGCACCTTGCGGATGAAGCCGGCGCGGACCTTGTGCTCCATGAAGGCCGCGGCCGCCGCCGCCGCCTGTGCCGCCTCCACATCGTAGGCGTCAAAGCCCGGCGGCTTGGCGGCGCCAGGGGGCCGCGCCGGCAGGCCCTGCTGCGCGGGGTAGTACCCCTGCTGCTGCGGGGGCGGCTGGCCGTAGTAGGCGCCCTGCTGCGGAGGGTAGCCTTGCGGCGGGTAGGCTGCGCCTGGGGGCGGGTACGCTGCTCCAGGAGGCGGCGCAGGCGAGTACCCCCACGCCCCCGGGGGAGGGGCCGCCTGAGGGGGGTAGCCCTGCGGCGGATATCCCGTCGGGTAGCCTGCACAGCAGATGGTGATGGGCTGAGCAGTGCCATCCAACACATGCTGCTGGACAACGCGCAGACAACACTGCGCCTTCCGCACCAGCTGGCGGCGGCACCGGCACCGGCAGCGGCCGCACACCAAAGATGTACTGCAGGTGCTGGCACAGCTCACTCCCTGCGCTGACGCTGCTCACCTGGCGGCGGCTGGCCCGCCCGCGGGTCGCTCGGCTGTCCCATAGTTCGTGGGACGCGGTGCGGTGTTGTTGGTGCTGACGGGGTCCGGTTGTGGTTCTGTCAGTTCCTGCCAGCGATCACAAACGCCTGGCAGTGCGAGCAGGGCCTGCAAGTCCAGCCTGAGTGCCCCGCCAGCTGGCTCTTCCCATGCGGGGTCGCCCGCATGCATGCCGGCTGAGAGCCTGCTCCCTATATCTGCGTGTCCAAGTCTTCATCGCTGAGCACCCTCCCTGCCGCAGTCGGCTGCCTGGCAGTGAATGCGCATTGCATAGCGCCACTCCTGCGCTGCTCTCGTCCGTGCTGCTAACGATCCGAGCATCACAGGCACTGCTACACCTGATTGTGCACGCGGCAGGGCCGTAGCAGCAGGCCATGGCGCCTGCGGCGGCAGCAGCGGTGGACCGCCCGCTCCTGCTTGCATCGTTTGCGGCAGGCGGCGCGGATGCGCCCGCCAGCCCAGCCACAGCCTCCAGCAGCCCAGAGGCGCTGGCCCTGATCCAAGCCGGTGACTATACAGGGGCGCTGGCCTCGGCCCTGCAGGCAGCCTGGGCGGCGGTGGCGCCCGGCGGCAGCAGCCCCGAGAGCACGCCCGACTGGTTTGATGCAGCAGGGCCAGCATTCCAGCAGCTACTGTCAGCCGCCGATGAGCAGCCCGCAGCAGCAGCAGCATCGGATCAGGTGCTGCTGGCGGCTGTGGCGGCGCTGCACCTGTTCCTGCAGGCCAACTTGACGGGTCCATCAGCCCTCACCCTGCCCGAGTGCCCTTTCAACCTGCTGGATGGGCCAGCTGCGGCAGCATGGCAGCAGCAGAACCTGGCTGCCGCGGCTGCAGCGCCTGCTCCCGCCGGCGCCAGCAGCAGCGAGGATGCGGAGCAGCAGGCAGGCGATGCCGGCTTTGGCCGTGACAGCGCCAGCCCTGGCGACAGGTGGGGCCACTGCTGGTTTGTTGTGTCTCCGGTCACTTCACACGCTGCTGCACCCAGTGCTTAGTACCGCATGGCAGCCAAACACTGGCCTGCTGCTGCCCCAACATGTACAGACCCACCTGGGCCCCTGCAGGTGGGCAGCAGCGCAGCTGTCTGAGAACGGAGAGGACCTGGTGGGCCGCATCCGCCTGCCGCAATACCTGCTGCTGGCGCGCACCCTGCTGCTGGCGCCGCTGGCGGTGCAGAAAGCGGAAGGCGCGCCAGCGGGCACGGCAGCGGCCGTCACGGCACCAGCCTGGCTGTCCACCTGGCTGCCGTCGTGGCCCTGGTGGGCGCTGCGCGCGGTGCTGCTGCAGCAGCGCCTGCTGTCAGGCCTGTCGGCGGGCCTGCGCAGCCTGCTGCTGGGGCTGGCACAGCTCGTGCTGGACGCTTTTGCTGCACCAGTGGAGGCGGCCCTGCGGCAGCTTGGTACAGAAGCGGCGAGCGGCAGCGGCAGTGCATCCACTCCCTCGCTGGAGGACCAGCTGCTGGCGGCGGGCGCCCTGCTGGAGGCGGCCCTGCTGGAGACAGCCTATGGCCATGTGGAGCCAGCCAAGGCGCTGCTGCAGCGCAGCGGCGATGTGCTCGGCTTCCGCCCCGGTGCGTGAGTGGGGCCAGCTGGGCATGTGGGTGTGCAGGTGGTGCGGGCATGGCGCAGTGGGACGAGCGGCCATGTAGAGTGACTCGGCTGCATTGCATGTGTGGCTGTGTAGAGTGACTCGGTTGACAACGGGCACGCCTACCTCAGCTGTGCAACCGCTGCGGCAGGCCTCGTCTTGCCTCACCACCTCACACCCAATCGTCCCTGGGTCCCCGCCCCGCAGAGCTGACGGGCGCCATGGGCGTGCGCACAGTGCACCAGCAGGAGGCCAAGGCGCAGCTGCTGGTGGCGGTGGGCCGCCAGCCTGGCAACCCATGGACCGCGGCGCAGGCAGCGGGGGCGCTGCCCGACCAGGCTGAACCGCAGGCGGAGCTGGAGGCGGCGGCCCACGAAAAGGTGCGGGGCAGTGCACCTGCACTGTGGTAAAGCAGACAGCAGTGCGACGTGAACAGCGAGCATGGCGGGCAGCACATGCAACGTTATCAATCGCACCTCCCTGCGCTGCCCTGACCCCACCAGCCGCTGTCACTCCTTGTCCCTGTGCAGGTGGAGCTGCCTGCGGACCTCAAAGGATTTGACGCCGACTCGGATGTGCTGCCCCACCCCAAGCTGCTGGAGGGGGCAGGAGCGCTGGAGGAGCGGGGCCTGGCCCTGCCCTCCGACCTGCACTCCCTGGAGCAGGCAAGCTGGGCTGAGTCCGGCAGGCCAGCTGATGGGAGGCCCGGGATGCCAATGCAGCGCCGCTGCCGCTGCCGTGAAGCTGCCGCTTGACGTGTATGCACAGCTCGCGCTGCCTGCCTTTCTCACCACCCCCACCCGGCTACCCCTGTCCGCGCAGGCGCTGCTGCTGGGCTGGTGCCTGCACGTGCGCAAGGGCAGCGCCGCCGACGGGCTGCAGCCGTGGGAGATGGCGGCGTATGTGGACGCGGGTGCGCCGGGCGTCTGTGCTTCCAGGGGCAGCTGGGCACATCGGTCACGTCTGTTGCCTGCAACATTGGTCAGGGCCGTTGTCTGCATGCAACACCCTGCCAAGCAGTGAGGCAAGTGACTGCCAGCACCGGGCTGCGGCCACATCAGGCCTTGCCGGCATCAACTGTGCGTGGACAGTTGCCCACACTGCTTGCTCTCCCCTCCTCGTGCTCCGCAGTGGCGCGCCAGGAGCGCACCCAGTTCCTGCTGCACTCTGCGGCGGTGCTGCAGGCGGCTCGGCTAGAGAAGCAGCGCAGCCGCACGCGCGACCGTGCGCTGCTGCAGGTGGGGGCGCGTGTGCAGCTGTTGCACTGGCAACCAAAGTGCCTGTACTTGTGGCAACGGACGTGTGGCCCAGAGCCGACCTGCAATACACACTTGGTCGTTGATGTGCCCCCATCCTTTGCTCCGCTGCAGTTTGAGGGATTGGCGGAGGCGGTGCAGAAGGCGGTGCCACAGCTGCCGCCTGCCACCCGCCTGCGGTGAGCCGCTGGTTTGGCAATGGGGCAGTGCTAACACATGTTGCTTGGCTCCCTTGCTTGTTGGCCATGTTGAGGCTACAGGCCGCCATCGTCTCCCGTCCCCATTGCCGGCCCACAGCCCTCTGAAGCCCATGCACCGCCGCCCCCCTCCCTCCCCTCCCCCCTTCTCGCAGCTACGCCTTCTCCGTCTGGTTCCCGCTGGCGGTCCAGCTGCGCAAGGAGCTTGGGGAGCTGCTGGTGGCGCTGGGCCTGGTGGGCGCCGCGCTGCAGCTGTTTGAGGCGCTAGAGCTGTGGGACAACCTCATCGTGTGCTACCAGCTGCTGGACAAGCGCGTGCAGGTGGGCGGGGGGTGGGTGGGTTGGGGTTCTGAGGCCGGTCAGGGTGGTGGTGGTGGTGCATTTGGGGAGCGTGGCGGGTAGCTGGTTGGCCAAGGTGCCTGGCTTAGGCGCAGCAGGGGGCTTAAACGCGGCAGGTGACTGGGAGAGAGGCGTGCCAGCCGCAGGATAGCATGCGTGCGTGGCGGCGCTTGCGCCCGACTTGCACTCGTGCATGCTTGCGCACCGACGGTCGAGAGTGGTGGGTGAGCCGGCCCCATGCCGCGCCCTGACACCCTCCTCTAGTTAGCCGTCGCAGAGCAACCGTTTCTCATTAAGGCAGCCGCCCCGGCTCTTTGAGAGCCGCTCACTGTGGGGCGATCTGTGTCGGATGGTCACGACATTTCTACTCTGCCTCCCACCTCTTCATTGATGCACCTCGCACCAGCAGCATGGCAGTACTTGCATGCCTGTGGGACTGCCACCTCATTGCACATCCCTTGTTTCCACCCCTCCTGCTGCCCCCAGGCCGAGCAGCTGATCAAGCGGCGGCTGGAGGTGACGCCGGACGAGCCGCGCCTGTGGTGCGCTCTGGGGGACCTCACCCTGGACGACGCCGCCTACCTGCAGGCGAGTGCTGCTGGGTTGATGGGTGGTGGGTGGGGAATGACTGTGGCTGGCTGGAAGGGAACGAATGTGGTGGAGGAAGGGGGTGGAATGCGGGCCTAGAAGCAGGGTGAGGCAATTACCGCTCGCTGACGGGTGTGGCGCTCTGTGCATGGCTCCCTCATGCTGTACCCCTCCTCCTGCGCTTGCCCGGCGCAGGCATGGGAGCGCAGCGGCCACCGCAATGCGCGGTGAGTGGTGGCAGTGGCCATGTGTTGTGGTGCTGCATCGCCGGCATTGCTGCCTGCTGCCACCCTGCCGATCGTGCCTGCCTTGCCAACTGTCTGCCTCTACTTCCTACCCCCCTCCCCGGCAGGTCCCAGCGCTCCCTCGCCCGCAATGCGCTGCGCAACGAGCGGTACGCCAAGGCGGCGGGGCATTGGGAGGCGGCGCTGGCGCTCAACCCGCTGCACCCAGAGGGCTGGTTCAGGTGAGCAGGAGGGCGGGCGGGGTGGAACAGTTGGGCTGGTGGCAGGACGCGCTTTTGCAGCATCTCTGGAGTGGCTGACATGCCGAGCAAGCTAGGGCCCTGCAGCCCTGCTGCCTTGCTCCCCCCGCAGCTCACATGCCCTCCCTTCACTGCCCCCGGCCCGCAGCCTGGGCTATTGCTACATCAAGGAGAAGGACTACCCAAAGGCGCTGCAGGTGGGGCGGGACAGCAGGGCGAGCTGCCACTCGCTGGCCTAGCAGGGCACAGCAGCATGCGCTGAGGAGGGTTTGGGCGCCGTGTGACAGCTACATGCGGCATGCCGTCAGCGGCCGCTTCAATGGGCTCATGGTCAATGAGCCTTATTTGAGCATCCCCTCCTCCCTTTATTAAGCATTTCCTTCCTCCCCCTGCCCGCCCGCCCCCAGGCCTTCACGCGCAGCTCCCAGCTGGAGCCGGACAACGGCGAGGCGTGGAACAACCTGGCCGCCATCCACATGCACCTGCAGCACTGGAAGCAGGCCTTCAACGCGCTGTCGGGTGAGCTAGGGGCGAAGAAGCCTGCATCCGTGGAGTGTAGGGAGGCGGGGGGTCTAACACCTGGCAATGCCATGTCGCCACCCACCGCACTGTTGTTCACCACTTGTCCACCCACCACACCCCTGCACCCGCCTGCCTGTCTGCCTGCCCCGCAGAGGCGGTGAAGCACAAGCGGGACAGCTGGCAGACGTGGGAGAACTATGCTCAGGTGGCGGCGCGGGTGGGCCAGTGGCAGACGGCGGTGCGTGCCCTGCAGCAGGTGCTGGCGCTCTCACAGGGCCAGCGGCTGGACCTGTCTGTGCTGAGCGCACTGGTCGACCAAGTGGAGGCGGCCCGGAGGGGCGAGGCCGGCAGCACAGCAGCCGCAGCAGAGGGCGGCGAGCAGCAGCAGCAGCAGCAGCAGCAGCAGCAGCAGCCAAGCGCGGCGGCCAGCGGCGGCGATGCCGCGCCAGCCGCAGAGGGCATTGCGCCTGTCGCGCCAGCGGCAGAGCCGGCGGCAGCGGCAGGCGAGGGCGGCAGTGAGATGGCTGACCTGGCATCCGCGCTGGGAGAGCTGAGCACGGGCGGCGCCCCCGGCAACCCGCTGTCGGATCCCGAGGCGGTGCAGCGGGCGGAGGAGCGGGCCCAGGAGGTGCTGCAGCAGTCGGTGGGCAACCTCATGAAGCAGGTGGCGGCCACCGTCAGCGGCGACAGCGCGTTTTGGGAGGTGTACGCCAGGTGGGGCGGGGTGGGGCTGCTTGGTTGTTGTTTGCAGAGAGGGGTGGACGTGGGGGTGGGGCCCGCTGTTAGTGACGCCTGCATCCTCGCGGCTTGTCCTTTGGTGCACTCCACTGCTTGCCTTGCTTGACGTGCAGCTGCACAATGCACAATGCACATGCGCTGCCGCCAGCTGGCCGCTGACGAAATGCCTAGCGCATTTCACGCCGAGCGCCGAGGGCCGCCGCAAGTGGCCCGCCGTGCGCGCCCGTGAGGCACGAACTAGTCAGGTTATCCGAGGCCAGATTTGCATCGACACATGCTTTGTTGCACACAGTTGCTGCTCCGTGGTGCATCTGTTTGGCAACTGCAAGGCTCTGCGTTCCCACACATTGTCCTGCCATCACACCTCCTTGCAGGTACCAAGCTGCCAATGGCTTCCCTGATGCCGCCAAGGAGTGCCTGCTGAAGCGGGTGCGCGCCCTGGGCGGCGCCGGCTGGCAGGCCAGCGCCGACGGCTTCCGTACTTACGCCGCCGCCTCGCTGGCGCTCTGCCGCGCATACCTGCAGGTGGGTGTTGGCAGGGGAGGGCGGGAGGGTGGGAGGGTGCGAGCTCCCGGAGGCATGAACTGTGGCGTGCCTGCTGCACTGCGGCACTACACTCTGCAGCATGCATGCGTGCACCTTGTGCTCACGTTCTGCATGGCCCCAGCGGCCGGCCTGTGATGATCAGTTGCAAGCGCGAGCCACGCGGCGCCCCTCGGGGCCGCCGCCGGCCGTGATACTGTCGCTAGTCAGGTTATCTGAGGCCATGTGCATTCAAAACAAACATGCATGCACTCTGCTGTGCACCGAAAACTGGCGTCTAATTCTAAGATAGGTTTTGGTGCCTCCCATGGCTCCCCAAGCATGCATGCAACCAATGCGCCCCTGCTCTTCCGTCTCCTCGCGCAGGCCGCCGAGGGTGGCGGCACCGCCGCCCAGCGCGACCTCTCCTCCGCCCGCCTGCACCTGCGCGGCCTCATCAAGCAGGCGGCAGACCGGTACGACGAGGAGACCGCCCACAAGCAGCTGCAGGAGATGCTGGCCGAGGTTGAGGAGCGGCAGCGGCAGGCGCAGCCGAGCTGAGGCCTTGCAAGCGGCGGCAGCGGCGGCGGCGGCTTTACCCTTGTATGCCCCCCGGGCGTTGGCCTGCTTCCGAATGAATTCATCTATATGTGATGTGATTGATGGCGTGCAAGGGCGCGCAACGCGAGTGGCTCACTTGAGCATTTGCTGCGTGGCCGAGTAAATGGCCAGAGGGGCTGTGCCTGCCTGCAATTCACTCACCATCGCTGCCAGATCTCAATTCAACAGTCACTGTTCTCCCGGAGGCTTCTATTTCCCAGCCGACTCGTCCGCCGCCTCCTGCAAGCGTCAAGCGCTCCTCTTCGCCCACAGCAGCCTGCACAGCATGCGAACGTTGCTGCAAATCGGCCCCCCGGGAGGCAGCAGTGAGCGGCCTTTTGTGCTCAACCCTTTCAGCCTTGTGGCTGCAGCGGAGGGCCTGCACCTGCCGCCAGCACCCCAGCACGCCAGCCAGAGGCCCTGACGCCTGCCTGACGGAGCGGAGAGCGCCCCTTGTCCCCGCCCGCCGCTTGCCGCTGCCACTCGCCGCCGCCTCCTTCCGTCTGCTGCCGCCGACTTCCTGCGCTTGCACTGCCGCTCCTGCAGACGTCTTCACGACCATTGTGGCGGTAGGTGACGACTCCAAGCGCGGCGGCGGCGGCTTCAGCCTCGGCCCAGGTGCGCCGCAGCTCCGCCCTAGTGGGCATGCAAGGCCACCTGCCGCCTGCCAGCTGCCCATGTGTTTGAGTGGCTTCAGCACACCAACGCTGCTTCGGCTTCAGCAGTGCACCGCCCCAACCCGCTCCTCCGCCCTGCTCCTTGCTCCCCGCCGCAGTGGCCTGGATCAGCGGCATCTGCCTGCTGGTGGCTGTGGCCATCTGCCTGCTGGTCGTCGCCTGTGTGCTGCGCCGCAAGGACCGGCGGCACGTGGCGGCGCTGGAGGCGCAGCAGCAGGCCCAGATTGCTGCGGCGGCTGCGGCGGCAGCGCAGGAAGCGGCGTACCGGGCAGCCCACCCGCCCACAATACCCGTGGTCATTGTGAATCCTGACGGCGAGTTTGAGCTGGCGGAGCGGCTGGAAGTGAGCAGCAGTTGGCCCAAGGGCGGACTGGCCAGTCCCAAGCTCGCAGCTGGCGGCGCCGGCAGCGTGAAGGGTGCAGAGCCGCCCATTGGTTTCCGCCCCTCGCAAGTCTGAGCCGTCAAGTGGCAGGATGCCCCACACCAACTGAACCACCACCTGTACTTTATGATTCATGACAACCGCTTTTTACCCAGCGGCCCCTCTATTCTTGGCCTCTATTGACGTCCCTATCCTTCTGTGTGCGTTCCCAACTCTGGTGTCTGCCTTGCCGCTCCTCTCCTGCCGTTTAGAGTGTCTTGCCCTGGTCTTGCTCTACTTCCAAATTCATGGCGCTTGAAACATGCGCTCCCTGGCTTCACACCCCCATACCCTGCCTATTAAACATGCGGCCGATGCCGCTCCAACCATGAAGCTCGTCGCGCACTGCAAAGTGGTGCCGAGTGGTCACGTATGTAACAAAGTGACCTCAGGAGCGTGCAGCTATTGGAGCGATCTGAGCTAAACGTGCGCATTTTGAGCATGGCAGGAACATGAGCACGGTGTCCATGCAGGCTTTCATGCTGCCGCCGCTCTTGCTCAGCTGGTGCCCATGCTTTCCTCAGCTGCCACCACTGCCCTTGCCCAGCTGGCGCACCCGCTTCGCCTCAGCTGCCGCCGCCGCCCTTGCCCTGCTGCTTGTCCTCCTGCTTGTTGCCCTTGTCCTCCTGCTTCCCTCCCTTGTCCTCCCCCTTCCCCTGCTCCTTGCACTTCTTGGCCTGACCGGGAGGCACGCCGCCGTTGCCCTTGCCGGGCACCTGCGCCCAAAGCAGAAGGACAAGCGGGCAGACCAACTGGAACGCGCCTTCATTCGGTCACTTAAATGTGCAGCTGCCACCCAAGCACTCGACCTGCACCTGCCCCACCCCACAGCCCCACAGCCCCACAGCGGGTGCCGCCGCACCTGCATGCAGTCGTCCTGCTGGGCGCTCTGAGTGCTGGCAGCGCCCGGCTCGGGGGATGGAGCTGGGGCGGGGGAGAGGGAGCTGGCAGCTGGGCTAGCTGACAACGCGGGGCTGGCAGGGGAGGGGAAGGGGCTTGACCCAGAAGGGGAAGGAGACGGGGAGGCAGCAGGGCTGCCTGGGGCGGGGGAAGCACCCCCGCCACAGCGGCAGGAGGAGAGCGCAGAGGCCAGGGCCGTGGCGACCGCCGGCTCAATGTCCCTGCTGATGCTCTGCCAGGCGGAGCAAGGAAATAAAACATGAACGGGTTGGTGAGGATTGTGGGCAGGTGGGGTGTGCATCCTACCAATGCGAGCCAACGCGGAAGCGCGAGTCCTCACGACATGCAGGACACACCTGCGCGGCGGCCTCTGCATTGCCATTGGCAGCCTGCACGCTGGCGGCTGCCGAGGCAGCAGCCGAGGCATACTTCTCCTGCACCGCCTGCGAGCTGGCCTGGGCCTGGCCATTGCAGCCTGCCAAGAGGAGGGGGTGAGGTGGAAGTGGTGGCGTGGCAGGCATTGGCAGCGCCTAGGGAAGCGTCCATGCCAGATGCTAAATGCACTTGTACCACTCAGGCGACAGGACTGGACTCCCCCAGGGGCCCACCATTCGCCACTGCATCGCTGTAGGCCTGAGCTGTGGCCTTGGCCACAGACTGTGCATCGGCAGAGCCGGAGGCCGAGCCTTGGCAGCCCTGTCCGCCATTCACTGCCACCTGCAGCACACATGGTCTCAAGATCAACGTGTTTCCGGGTCTTTATCAAGCGCAACAACAGAGTGGATTTCGAGGTGACAACAAGTGCAGAAAAGTGAGATTGACCGAACAGGTCTCGAGAGGCGGCGTTTGACTGTCCACCCGCTACACGCCGTGCCGTCCACACCGTGCCTCAGCCCACCCTGACCTCTTTACCAGGGGCGCAGGGCTCTCAATCAACCCACCTGCACATTAGCTATTGCTGTAGCTGAGGCAGTGGCAACTGCTTGTGCTGAAGCGCTCGACGCCTCCGCATCACACGGGCAGCTGCCGCACGAGGCAAATGCGCGCCCGACAGCCGCCGCGACAGCGTCCTGGGCGGTCGATTGAGACCCGGCTGAGGCCGTGGCTGTGCACTGGGCCAGCTGCCGGGCGGCGCTGCTAGCCAGCCAGCAACCCAGCAGCAGCAGGAGGGTGGCAGGCAGGCGGCCAGCCATTTGGTGGCAGGTCTATCTGCTGATGATGCACAGATCACGACTTTCGATGTGAAATAGCCTCCGAGGCGCAGGCAGAGGTGACGTGTGACTTTGGTGCCAGGCAATGCACCGGGGGCCCAGTGCCACCGCTGCTGCTGTTGGCTTGCCCTCCCTTGCAGCGTTTGCAGTGACGCTGTGTCCCCTCCCACGCCCCTTGCAAGCGCCCACAACAACATGGCCAGCAGGTCGGCAAGCCTCCTGTGCATCCTCGCTCTAGGTTTGCTCGCGGCCTCTGCCACAGCAGCACCAGCTGGAGCAGGTGCGAGGGAAGGCGAGCGGGCAGGGTTGGCTCGGCCGAGAGGCGGCAGCAAGCCGATGCCTGCTGCTCGGCCAGCTCCAACGCCGCACAGCAAGCTGTGTGCAGATGGTGGCAGGGAGCGGGTCCCGTCGTTTGGAGCAGCCAGATGTGAGAGCAGTGCCACTTACTCCCGCGCCGCCGCCGCCGCCGCTGCCGCAGGCGCAGTGCCCCCCGAGCTCCCCGCATCGGTGCAGTGGCGCGGCCTGCTGCAGGCGGCTGACGGCAATCGCGGGGGCAGCGTGAAGACGGCCGTCATCTTCAACCTGAACACGCGGGGCCAGCCCGTCTTCTGCATCAATGTGCGCACAGCAGCCCAATTAGTTGGCGCGGCTGGACACCACCCAAAAAAGCTGTTCCCCCGCTGCCTTGCCCATGGCTTGATGTGAGCGGCTCTGCAGGGTGCCATTGCCGCAGGTGACCAAGCCGTTCTCGGATGCCAGCTATGGCGCCAGCGGCAGCGAGAAGCCGTCGGGCGGCGACATCGACGCCCTGGCCCAGCAGGCGAGGCTGGCTTGGCTGTGCGCTGCCTACGCTTGGTGCGTTTCGATGGGTGGGACATGCCGGCGGCAACGCCCCCGCAATGCCGACAGAGCGCACCACCCGCACTGTCTCTGCGCCCCTGTTCAGATCTGCACCGACTACCAGGCCGCCGGCGTGCAGCTCTTCTCGCAAGTCCAAGCAGGTCCGCACAAGGGAGGGCGGCCCGGCTAGGAGCCGCACTGTGTGTTCTCGCCCGGCTGCATTTGCACCAGCATGCCTCTGGTGAGCATCGACCCCCATGCTCTCTCCAACCCATGCTCTGCTGTGCACCCCACCTGCCGGGCCAGGCGGCGACCAGGCCAAGGCGGCGGCGCAGGCGGTGAAGCAGGCGCAGTGCAACGACCCCAGCTTTGTGCCCAACGCAGTCACCGTGGCCAGCATCCGTGCGGAGGGGGGGCCCGCAGCCAGGTTTAAATTTACTGCCAATGCGCGCCGCGGGTTGCGATGTGCAGTGGGGCGTTTGGGGACCACGCTGCCCTTGAACTAGTGCTCTCAACTGCTGCTCCACTGCTGTCCCCCGCCCGCTCTTCAGAGGCACAGCAGACCCTGGGCAGCCTGGCCGAGGTGGAGGCCTACTTCCAAAACTGGATCGAGGCCCTGCAGGCAGTGGGGGTGCCTGGTAAGCAGGGGTGCCTGGCCTGTGTCGCACCAGGTGGCGCCTGGCAAAGCCACCTTGCCGGCGCAGGCGGGCATCTTGGAACACTCGCACCAGAGCTTCTTGTTGCCGACTGTGGTCATTGTGTCACTCAGCTGCCCCACACCCCCTGACCCGCAGCCTGCATCACTGTCGTGGAGAGCGATGCGAGCGGGGAGCGGGTGGCGGACGAAAAGTGTGAGTGGCTGCGGCGGGGGTGGGTGATGCTAGCTGATGGTGCACAGGGCCAGTGCCAGAAGGCAGCGTGAGGGGAGAAGTACCTTCCAAATCTGTGCCCCGGACGCAGACTACAAGACGGCCTAAGCACCACCACACCAGGACCAGCCGAGCTGGCAGCTGGCCCGCCATGCCCGGCGCCAGCTGTTGAACTGTGCCATGCCATGCCCAAGTGCACCACCACAGGTGTGAAATATCTCAGGCCACTGCACACTGTTAGTCACATCAGGCGGCTCGTGCCGCGACAAGTCCAAGGGCATGCCCCGGAGGCCATGTAAAGCTACCAGCAGCGTCAGGTTTATTGGCAGGAGCTGAGACAGACGGGAGAGTACAGGGCGCTGCAAACAATTTCGGAGGTTGTGTTTGAGACGCGGTGCCATTTCGTGGGCCGCAGGCCGCTTTGCGCAGGTTTCGGCGTGCTTGGGGCAGTTCATTGCAGTACGGTGAAAGATGGGCAGCACAGGGCACACCCATGCTGCCGTCAGGTATCTATCATGTGGGTGGCAGGGGCTTGCAAGCAGCTTAGGGTCCTCCCCCCGGGCTGCTCAGCTGGAGCCCCAACAGGCTCTACAGGTGGAGGCCCCAGGGCTTGAGCGCTCGCTCCACCGCCGCTGGCGAGTGCGCATACGACAGCAGCAGGCCGTAGTTGGTGACGGGCACACCCGCCTCCTGCGGGGTGGTGTGGTAGAGGACAGTGGGGGGCATGAGACGGGGAGCAAGGCGCGCAGCCAGGCAGCCTCACCGCGCCCGCCGGGCCGAGGATGAGCGTGAATGTGAGCAGTGAGCTGCCCGCCTGTGCTGCGCCACGGCTGCAACCACAACAACAGCAGCAGGCGCAGCAGGTGCAGCAGGAGCAGGCGCAGCAGGCACCAACCTGCAGGTCCAGGATGCGGGCCCGCATCTTCTGCTGGTCAATCATGCAGCCGCCGCAGTGGATGGCCAGCGCATAGCTGCCCAGGCCGCCGCCCTCTGCGGGGGCAGGCACACAGGGACAGCACAGTGAGGGGGAGCCGGGGCTGCTGCATTGACAGCAGCCGGTTCGTCCCACTTTCGTTGCACACAGCGTAAACGACGGTGCGAAAGACTGGGTACAGCAGCCCTGTGCCTAACACCCACCCGGCATCAGCCAGTGCCGCCTGCCACCACCATCGCTGCCTGCCACCACCCCCGCTCACCGGGCGCATCCAGCTCCGGGAACTCGCGGCCAAAGGCGTGGTCCACGGTCACGCTGCGCCCGCCCTGCGCCGCCACCTTGGCGGGGATCTGGGGCGTGGGGTGAGAGGGGGGAGCAGGGAGAGGGCGAGGGTGAAGGCAAGCAGCCAAGGAGTGCAGTGGTGGATGGCAGATGCAGGACAGAAGCCATGGCGCCACTGTGCTTGTGAGTGCTCCAGACACGTGCTTGAGGTCAGCATGGCCGGCGCTGCAGCAGCAACCCGTTCATCCCACCTGCACCATGCCGATGTCGTTGCAGATGTCGGTGATGCGGTTGTGGTTGCATGCCTCAGCCACCAATACTTTGTCGCCCGCCTGGTGGGAGGGAGGGTAAACGGAAGCACAGGCAGAAGGGGGGTGATGGTGCGTGGAGGCTGGGCGACATTCGCTCTCACACCAGACAGTTCAGCTACACACACACCCTTGCTTCCGCCTCTCCTGCCCACCTTGAGGCGTTTGAAGGCCTCCAGCCCCTGCACAAACAGCGGCAGCTGGCCGCGGCTCTGGCGGTGGATCATGGCAATGCTGCGGGGTGGAGGGCGGGCAGGAGGGGTGGGGCCATGTCGGCAGGGCGCCTGTATGCGTGTGCCGTTGAGCGCATGCTGGCATTGTCTCAAGAGGCCTGCCTCGCAACCATGCATGCCCCTCCACACCGGCTGCGCTGCCTTCTGCCCCACTTCACTTCCTCTGCGGCCCCTCCTGGCCTGCCGCCGCACCTGAAGGTGGTGAAGGGCACCAGCTCCTCCCCAGTGGCTGGGTTCAGTGTCCAGGGGTGCAGGATGTCCACGGCCTGGGCAGGAGGTGGAGGGAGGCGGCAGAGAGGAGGCTGGGTTCCAACAACTAAACTGACCTTCCAAGGCAGCCAAAGGGCCCCCACATCCCCCCACATCCGGCCAACCAGCCAAAGGCCCACAGCGACGACGGCAGCAGCAAGGCTCGCCCACAACCGCCACTCCACCTGCGAGTCGGTGACGATGAGCTTTGGCCCCGGGTGCGCCAGCACCGGCTGCAGGGCGCGCAGGAAGCGGGCGCGCTCCGCCTCCACCAGGGCGGGGTCGGAGCTGCGGGTGGGCAGGGCAGCAGGAGGTGGGCATGCGCATGAGTTGAGGCGAAGAGAAGGCAGGGCGGACCGCAGGTGGGCACAAGGGGTGCAGGCGCAGGCCGCTGGGCCTCCAGCACTGCACATTCGTCGCCCACACCCACCCCCGCACCCACCTGCGTGCGTGTGCCAGGTTCATGCGGTACGCCAGCGTGGACGCCCAGTGGCGGATGGCCTCCTCCTGCACCAGCGCCTGCAGGTGGCAAGGAGAGAGGGGGAGGGACGGAGAGTGGGCAAGTGGTCCGAGACCTCAAACCTCAATCTGTCTGCACCACAGGTTTTTCAGCTGGCCCAGGCAGCAGCACGAGCTGCACACTGCGCGGCGCACCTGGGGGCGCAGCAGGCGCAGGGAGGGCGTCTCGGCATCCATGGGGACGTTGAGGAACACCATGGCGTCACCTGCGGCAGTGACCAGACATGTGCGTTGGTGGTCGGCACAAGCAGCGCCTCGCCCACACAGGGCAACTTGGGGTGCTGCTCGAACGCCCCTGCATTAGGATGCTCCCACTGCAACCACGCAGCCCACCACAAATGTTGCCTCACCCGTCAGGTACTGCTGCGGCAGGCTGTGCGGCACCTCGTGCCGCGCCGCAGCCGCTGCTGCCGCCTGCAGGAAGGTGGCCAGCTGGTCGCTGGACGCCTCATGCCTCAGCTCCAGCTGGCGGCTGGGGATGGTGCCGCTGGGGTTGAGCACAGCCTGCAGGCGAGGCAGCGCAGCCGCCACGGCGTCGGCGCTGGCTGCCGCCCCGCTGCCGGACAGCTTGGTGTTGAAGACCAGCACTGCGGTGGAGCCGGCGGCGGCCGCCTTGTCCAGCAGCAGCGCCTCCCAGCGCAGCGCGTGCGGCAGCTGCTCCGCCGGCGTGCTGCGGGCAGGTGGGCATGGTGGGGGAAGGTGTTCAGTTGGGCAGGCAGGTGCAGGCTGGTTTCTCTGGACATGCCGCGGCAGCCGGGCAGCCAAGGAACCCAGCCACCCAGCTTCCCACCCCCCTGCAGGTGCACCGCGCCACTCCACCTGCCTGCCCAGCCCGCCCCCACCTGGCGAGGCGCGCCGCGTCCACCACCACCACCGCCACGTCCGTCTCCTTCAGCACGCTCAGCACCTTGCGCCGCTTCTTCTCCCCAAGCAGCCCCTCCTCGTCGATGCCGGCTGCAGGGGAGGCAAGGGGTGTGGTGGCAGCATGCTCAGACTGGACTGCATGCTCAGACGGGGAAGACGCCAGGTGGCCTCTCGGGAGCTCGGCACACCCCCCATGGCCGCTGGTATCCTAGCCAGCCAGCATGCCAGCGCCACCCGTTTGCAGGCTGGGATGGCATCAGCCCAACTGCCGTCTGATTGTCCACCGGCACCCCCACCACCCAGCTGCCCTCCCCACCCAGCCAGCCAGAGGCTGACCGGTGTCAAACAGCTTGGCGGGCCCCACGTCGTGCAGCTCCATGAGCACCACCTTGGTGTCGGCGGTGGTGCCGGGGGTGGAGTCCACGATGCTCGTCTCGCTGGGCAGGGGCGGGCAGGCGGGTTGAGGCAGTGCAGGCGTGAGCCACTGGTGCTGTATTAGGGGGCGCAGCTTGGTGCCAGCAGGCTTGGCGCATGGCCTCTCCTCTCTGGATGGACTGGTGTCATGCGTCACAAGTATTAAGCTATATAGCGCATGCTCTCTATGTATCAAGCAAGCAAGCGTCAAAGAATGGCATGCAAAAGGGCGGACATCCAGAGCAGTGGGAAAGCAAATCAGGTAGCAAGTGGGCATTGTTTTTATGTACGACTGACATGCCATGCTGGCTGCGTGCCTGCCCCGCCGCCCCGCCTCACCTGCGGGTGATGCGGTTCATGAGGCTGCTCTTGCCCGCGTTCATGCAGCCAAAGATGCCAATGTTGGTGCGCGGCACATCGCTGCCCTTGGCTGGCCCGCCGCCAAACAGGGCCCCTGCCTTGGCCGCCGCTGCGGGTGCCGCCTGCTGCGCTGCTGTGCAGGTGGTGTGCAGGCCGCGGCGCTGGCTGCCGCTGCCGCGGTCGGTTGAAGCTGCCGCTGACACGGGGGCCCAGGTGGCCGTGCCGCGTGCGCTGCTGCCTGCCGCCTGCTGCTGCTGCTGCTGCTCCCCTGCCGACTGCATGGGCACCGGGTTGAGGCGGTCCCGGTAGGAGGGCGGGTCACCCCACACACCCGGCTTGAGCCGTTTGTCAACCATGGACAGGCGCGCGTTGAGGCACTTTTGGCACTCCTCCGCTGTGTCGGTGATGCACGGCTTGCCTGGGGTGGGAGCAGGCAGGTGGGCAGGGTGAAGAGCAAGATTGAGGGAGGGAGGCTCTTCATTGCTGCGGCAGCGTGCAAAGCACGGCAGTGGCATCGGGTGTTCCACCCCAACACACACACGTGCTCACCCTCGTACAGCGTGTAGTGCTCGCGGTACTTGGTGGGCGTGAGGATGGGCATCAGCACGTTGGCGCCCCGCCGCAGCGCCACCTCACGCCCCACCGCGTCAATGGCCTGCGGGGGTGGGTGGGGAGAAATAAATTAGCCAGCTGAACCCGCCGACTCGCCACTGCACCTGCCCCAGCCCCTGCAGTCCATCCCCAGCCCCTGACCGCGCTCGCACCTGCAGCGCGGTTGTGGCCGCGATGTTGACGTTGCCCAGCGTGATGCGGGCCAGCGCGTTCATGCGGGTGGTCAGCGTCAGCATGTCCATCATGTGCTGCAGTGAGGGGTCAGGTGGGTTTCAGGAGGTGAGTGAGGGGTCAGTGAAGGGGATGAACCCACACGGCTCATGCCGCTGCGCCTTTTGAGCGGCGCTTGCCTAGCAGCCCCTGAAGCCAGCAGCCCCTGAAGCCAGCAGCCCCTGAAGCCAGCAGCGTGCCGCCCACCTTCTTCTTGTCCACGTGCCCAAACTGCGCCTCCCACATGTCCGCCACAGGGGTGCCCGCCTCGGTGATGTAGGGGCCCTGGGAAGGCAGCGGGCAGCAGGTGGGCTGGGTGAGGCAGCGAGCAAACGGGGTAAGAGCCTTGGAAGCACTGTGCAGTCACTGCGTGGGGCCCTTGCATGCGTCACACCCGGCGTCCGCAGCAGCACAGAAGCCTGCACAAACCCTCACTTCCCCCCGCATTCCCCCCGCAAGCCTGAGCAGCGACCCATCCGCCGTGCCCCAGCCAGGGCGCCCACCCACCATGCCGATCATGTCTGCCCCCAGGTCCCGGAAGAACATGACGTCGCCCGCCAGGTCGCGCAGCGTCTGGCCCGGCAGCCCCACCATCACGCCCGTGCCGATCTGGGGTGGGGGGAGGGCGGGGCGGGAGTGGAGGTCGAGCTTGGTTGGCACCTGGGACCAAGCCCATCTTGTTGCGTGCAACATAGCCTATCCTGCAATCGGATGCACCCGTACTTACGCCAATTGCAGCCCGCACAGCCCTCCCCCCTCAGACAACAGGCACGTGAAGGCAACCGGCCCGCACCATGAAGCCCAGGTCCTTGAGGTCGCGCAGGCAGCGCACGCGGGTCTCCCACTTTTGGGTGGGCGGGTGGATGGACGCGTACAGCTCCGGGTTGGAGCTCTCGATGCGCAGCAGGTAGCGGTCGGCGCCCGCGGCACGCAGCCGCGCGTACTGCTCCTGCGGCAGCTCGCCCACTGCGGTGTTTGGGGCAGTTGTGGAGGGCGGTACTTTGAGGGCTGGTTGCGTGCGGTACGGCCCAACAAGCTTTGAGGGCTGGTCAGCGAGGCGGGAGGGATGCATCTGGCAGCCATGGGCACAGCACTGCGGCAATCCAGTCCCACCTGTCTGTCGCCCACACGCCCACCCACCCATGCAGCCTCCCACCCACCCGACAGCGCGACGCAGAGGCCCAGCCCCGTGGCGTCGGCGGGGCGCCGCGCCTCGGGGTTCTCCGCCCGCTCCGCCAGGTCCAGGGCGATGGTGCTCTCCTTCACCGACTTGACCTGCGGCAGACATCGGGTCCATTGATTGACGGGCTCCACCGCCTTGCAGCACGAGTGGCGGCTGCTGTGGCGCTACAGCCGCCAAGCAGCATCCTCCCCATTCTACACTCAAACCCCACCCTCTCAGCCCCTCACCCCCACCCCCCCACCCATCAGCCACCCACCACGTCCTCCAGGTACGCCATGCGCTGCGGCGTGTTGAGCTCCCCCGACTGCAGCATGAGCGTGCCCATGCGGTGCTTGAAGGCCCACTCCGCCACCTCAACCACCTCCTCGCGCGGCATGGTGTAGCGCCGCGCCCGCCGCTGGTGCTTGCGGATGCCGCAGTAGCCGCAGTCGTTCTCGCACACCTGAGCGCATGGTGGGAGGGCAGGCGGCAGTGTGGGGTGAAGGGATGCATGCAACTACAGCCGCCAAACGGCAGCAGCGCTCCATCCTTGCACAGGCGAGCATGTCGCACCGCCACAAGGCCCCCATCCTGCAACCACGCCGGCCACCTTGCCAGCAGGCTGCGGCGCCTCAGCACCCAGTACAGCCCCCGCCAGCCAGCGGGGCCTGCTCACATTGCTGAACTCCACGATGCCGCGGTAGTAGACGTCCTTGCCGAAGAAGCGGGAGGAGACGGACTCGGCGTGCGCCCACAGCGCATTGTCCAGCACCTGGGGGGGGCGGGGGGAGCGGCATGGGGAAGCAAGAGTTTTCGGAATGGGCGATGTCAATGGAGACGCCAAACAGCCAAGGGGCAAACAGCCTGAAGTAGGCACTGGGAAACCTGAGCGTATGCGGCAGCCTCGTGCTGTGGCCCGCCTTGCATGCGCCCCCGACCCCGCAGCCCTTCAGCAGCCGCCATGCCCAGCTGCCATGCCGCCCGCCCCACCCCGCAGCCCACCTTGCTGCCCTCCCCGGTGCTGGTTGCCTTGAGCAGCGCCTCCATCTGGTCCACACTCAGGTCCAGCACGTCGCCCGGCTGGAAGGTGGTCCCCCAAAAGCTGCCTGCAGGGGGGTGGGATGGCACGGGGGAGCAGGGCATGTGGTGCGTGCCAAGCGCAGGCGCACAGTCCACAGCTGGCTGGTTCAACGGCATGATTGATGGGGCTGCAGGAGCGATTGGCACTTCCAAGCACCTCTAACCGACGCACGCAACCCGCCGGCGCCCATGAAGCGGCCGCGCACCCAGCACTTTGACGGCCTCTTCTGCCGTCACCGCATTCTCCCAGGGCAGCGCCTTGCTGCAGCCAGCATGGGCGGGCAGGGCCAGATGAAGCCAAGCATTCTGGCAAACAAGCGGGGTGCAGGCACGCAAGGGCCGGGATTCCCGCTCTCATGAGAGGCATGGCACCGCCACCGCAGTCCACAACTGAACTAAGCAAAACTGCCGGGTTGGCAAACCAAATCCTCGACGCGCTACTGCCTTACCGGCCCTCCATCTCCTTGAAGAGCTTCTGGACCGCCGCCAGGCTGAGGCGCGGCGCGGCGGTGTGCAGCAGCCGGGCGGCGCCCAGCGCCGCCGCTGGCAGCAACTGCTGCAGCGCGGGCCGGCTGCCCGCCAGCATGATTGTCGGTTGCGCCTGGGGTGCGCGGGGCTGGTTCAGGGAAGCAAGAGGGCAGGGGGCGCGGTCGCAGGCCCTGGGGGCGGGCCTTTGGGGCTGCCGCCGTGCTCTTGCAACTTGGCAGTCGATGCTGTGGGTGGGTGATCGGCCCAGGGGCAGTTCTTGAAGGGCCTGTTGACCTGCCCGATTGTGAATCACGGACACGCATCTTTTGGGACCGCTCGCCCTCCCGCCAGCTTTGTATTCCTTTGGCTTTTCCGGATCCCAGCTGCCGCCGCCAGCCCCGCAGCTCAGAAGGGTCCCCCAGCCTGCTCAAGAAGTGGGCTCTGCCCTCCCCAGCTCCCCCTCGCACCCCCTGACACCCCGCCAGATCGCCATGCTGAGCGGCATGGCCCGCGCCGGTGGCCTTGCTGCCACCAGCGGCCTGGCCGCCGCCGCCAGCGCCGCCGCTGGTGGCCTCGCCGCCCAGCTNCCTGCTGCAGCGCCGCGGCGTGGCCTGGTCCGTGGAGCGCGAGCCGCAGGTGCGGGGCTGGCCGGGATCCTGCTGCCCCGCCTGTGCCCCCACCGCAGGCGTCGGTTGGTGCGGGCCGGCCACATGTTCCCGCCCTCCGCTCCCCGCTCGCTCACCATGCCCTCTGCCCACCCCGGGCCCCCCGCCCTCTGCGCCCGCAGAAATACAAGAGCGTGGACGACATCATCCAGGACTCGGTGATTGTGGAGAGCCTGGAGAAAACGCGGGAGGCGGCCAAGGACCCCGCCCGCATCCGCGACATCCTGGCCGCCGCCAAGGAGCGCTCCTTCCTCACAAACCACACGCCAGGTGGGCGGCGCAGCGGGGATGTGTGCGGGCAGGCTCAAGGGTTGCTCTGCATGTGCATTGGAGCAGATGTGCGTGCTGGGCAGAGGGGCTGGTGGGCAGCGCCTGGGCAATCTGGCGCCGGCTGGGGCTCGGCCTTGCATGGGCAGTGGCGACCCACTGGCGGATGCCTGTCTCAATCTGCCGGGTGCTGTCTGCTAGCCGGCGCTGCATGCTTCCATTGCAGACACTGCCAGCCCTTTGCTGCTGTAGAGCCGGCACAAGGGTTCACCCGCCCAATCGTACCGCTGCATCTGACTGGCCGCCCTCCCCTCCCGGCCCTCCCCCGCTTGCCAGGCCCCTCTGAGTATGTGCAAGGCCTGACCTACGAGGAATGCGCCACGCTGTTGAACGTGGATGTGGCCAACGAGGCCATCATGGGCGACATCTTTGACACCGGTGCGACTGGGGGCACTGGGGGCAGCTCGTTTGGGCCGCGCCTGTGCGGTGCCGGAATGCAAATCGGCAGCAACCTCGGTTTTTCGAGCAGTTGGCAGGCATGTCTCACTGCTGCTGGTGCTGCTGCCTGGTGCCGCCTCCTTCCTGCCAACCACCATGCCAATGCCCCGCTCCCCGCTGCCCGCCCCTCCCTCCCCGCAGCCTTTGCCATCAAGCAGCGCATCTACGGCAACCGCATCGTGCTGTTTGCGCCGCTGTACATCGCCAACTACTGCGTCAACAACTGCCGCTACTGCGCCTTCCGCCAGGGCAACAAGCACCTGGAGGTAGGGGGTGGAGTGGCGGTGGGGTGGCGGTGGGGTGGCGGTGGGCAACAGCGGCTGCTTGCGCAGACATGAGCTGCCAACCAACTGCCAACATGTTCAATCGAGCATCATTTTGGTTCCATGCTTGTCACCGCCATGCACATTACCGCCCTGCCCCACTCACGCGCCTGCCCACCCCGCCGTCCCTCCCCCCCGCAGCGCTCCGCGCTGTCTGCGGAGCAGCTGCGCGAGGAGGTTGCGTCGCTGCAGCAGCAGGGCCACCGCCGCCTGCTGGTGCTGACTGGGGAGCACCCCAAGTACACGTACGACCAGTTCCTGGAGGCCATCGACGTCATCTCCTCGGGTGGGCGGCAGTGGCGGTGATGGGCAGGCTGCCAGCTGTGCGTCAGGTGTGGAGCATGGGCTGCTCCTGCAGGTGACGGCTGGCAGTTAGAGCGCCCAGGTGGTGGCTGCCGAGGCAGATGGCGTGCCATGCAGCTTGCCCGTGAGCGTGTTGAACCCCACTGAACCGCGCCCCCGCCCTGCAGTTCGCACCGAGCCGTGCGGCAACATCCGGCGCATCAACGTGGAGATCCCCTCCCTCTCCCTCTCCGACATGCGCCGCCTCAAGGCCACAGACAAGGTGCGGGGGGCTGCCGCATGGCGGCCGGGGCGCTTGGGCAGCTTGCGGCGTGTGTTGAGTACAACAGCCCTGGTCGCCCGCCACGTCCCACTGCTCGCCATTGAGTGCCACACACCCACACCCATCCCTTGCCTTGGCTGCCCCGCCGCAGATTGGCACCTACACGCTCTTCCAGGAGACGTACCACCGCCCCACCTTCAAGCACATGCACATCGCGGGGCCCAAGTCGGGTGCGTGAGGTGCTGGGCGGGGGTGCATCCGGCCCTTGCAGCTGCTGCCACCATGCATGCAGGCTCGCTTCTTCTGCCTGCCTCCCGCCGGCGCCAACCCCTCCACCCACCCGCCTCGCTGCAGACTATGACAACCGCGTGCTGACGCACGACCGTGCGATGCGGGCGGGGCTGGACGACGTGGGCCTGGGCACCCTGTTTGGGCTGTACGACTACAAGTACGAGGTGAGGGGGGGAGGAAGTGGCACAGATGGATACATGTGGGAGGGGGTGGGGCAAAAAGTGGGGGCCTTGGGCAGAGCGGGGGGCTGAGGAGCACTGCGGTGGGTCAATTCAGTGGTACGTAGCTGCATGCAGCAAGTCCACACAGTGCACCCTGGAGCTTTCACGTCATGCCCACCACCCACCCCACTAATCCACCGCCCTCCCCACCCTCCCCCCGCCAGGTGCTGGCCACCCTGATGCACGCCAACCACCTGGAGAGCGAGTACGGGGCGGGGCCCCACACCATCTCCGTGCCCCGCATGCGCCCCGCAGACGGCTCCGACGTGAGTGCTCCTTGACAGGCAGCAGCCGGTTCTGTGCTGCACCAGACTCGCTGGCGTTGGCCTTGCATCATAGCAGCAAGGCAGCTCACCCTGCCCTGGGTCCGCCCTGCCCCCGCCCTGCAGGTGTCGCTGGCGCCTCCCTACGCGGTTGACGACGCCACCTTCAAGAAGCTGGTGGCCATCCTGCGCATCGCGGTGCCCTACACCGGCATGATCCTCAGGTGCGGTTTGAGGCGGGGGGGTGGGAAGGACGAGGTTGGCTGGGTGCCACCGCATATGGCGGATGCACATGAAGCTGGCGACTTGGGCCTGGGGACGGCTACTCCTGCCAGCTCACAGCCTCACACTGCTGCTGCTCAGACCTCACCTGGCTGCCCCTCCCTGCCCCCTGCCTTGCAGCACGCGCGAGTCCCCCGAGATGCGGCGCGAGCTGCTGCGCGTGGGCATGAGCCAGGTGCGTCGGCCAGCAGCCAGTGTAGTGGTGCATGCATGACGGTGCGTGGCGCGAGCTCTCCTGCCGACCGTGTAGCCCATGGTATGCCAGTCCGTGCGCATCCCACATTCACCCACCGTGCCCTCAATGCCCGTCCCTGCCTGCAGATGAGCGCGGGCAGCAAGACGGATGTGGGCGCCTACCACCGCGACGACTCCAAGGCCACGGAGGAGAACCTGGCGGACCTGCAGGCGCGCTGGGTGGGGTGGTGTGTTGGTGGGGGTGTTGCTACCAGCAATGTGAGGCAGGCTTGGATGCACGCTTCTTTGAACTCTTTAGGTTGCGAACTCGCACTCCTTTACCCATTCCCCACCCCCACCCTGCCGCCCCGCTGCAGGGCCAGTTCTCGCTGATGGACCACCGCCCCGTGAACGAGATTGTGGTGGACCTGATGAAGGAGGGATACGTGCCCTCCTGGTGCACCGCCTGCTACCGCAAGGGTGCGCGCCCGCTGCTGGCTGCTGCGGCACGGTGGCCCGCTGCGCGGCGGGCCCATGCCAGCACCCTGCCGGCAGGGCAGGACTCTGAAGCATTGGAAGTTGCCACGTGCTCTCAAGCTGCCCCCGACTTGCGCTTGCGCCTCACCTGCACCTGCCGCATGGCCCCACCCCCGGCTGTGCAGGCCGCACCGGCGAGCACTTTATGAAGATCGCCAAGGCGGGCAACATCCACTCCTTCTGCCACCCCAACAGCCTGTTCACGCTCCAGGTGCGCGCTCTGGCTGGCCGGGGGCTTGCTTGCACAGCCTGCGTGGGCAGCCCGCCTTGATGGCGTGCGGCAAACAGCACGCCGCAACCGCCACACTGACTTGACTGGTCACTGACGTGGTTGTTTCCCACTCACATGCGCACTGTCTACAGGAGTACCTGAACGACTACGGCAGCGAGGAGGCCAAGCGCGTGGGCGAGGAGCTGATTGAGCGCGAGCGCGTGGTCGGCCTCAGCGAGAGCGCGCAGGTGGGGCGGCGGCGGTGCAAGGAGGGCGGTACAACTGTATCATGTGCATGCAAGCGTGGAGGGCATGCTAGCAGTTGCACCGGCTCCCTCACCCATCCTGACTGCGGTCCCCCCACTGCCTGTGTGCAGGCGCTGACCAAGCGCAAGCTGCAGAAGGTCAACGAGGGCGAGCACGACGTGGTGAGGCGTGTGGCTGCAGAGTGGAGGCGGTGGGCGGTGTGTGTGGTCATGCCGTGGGGCAGCTGGACGTGTTGCTGCACCCTTCTCAGTGCGTCCCTCCCTTCCACTCCCCTGGCCTGCAGTATATCTGAGCCAGTCAGAGCAAGCATGCTCACGCGCGCCCCTGCAGCATCTGGTGCCATGTGCCGCGGCCACAATAAGCCGGGCCTGCGGCCCGGCCTGTTCACTGCCTTGTCTGTGTCATTGCCCATCCCCCCAGTCCCATCCATCATCCCGCGTCAATTCTTTTGCGTCTTGTCTTGTACCCTCAACACACCTGACCCTCTGCATCCGGCGCTTGATACCCGCGCTATGCCTGCATCTTACAGACGTCGTCTGCTGCTATCGAACACAACGAACAATGCAATGCGGCATCCACCATGCCGGCGCTGCTGGCTCGCCACGCAGTTTAATATGCACACATAAACAGTGTCAGCAGGCGAGGCAGTGTGGGGCACAATACCAGGTGTCGCTAGGAGAGGGTTGATGCTGTGCAGCTCAGCGGGCGCGCACGCACTTGCCCATGCTCTCGGCTGGCACGGTGGCGTTTCCACCTTCAAGGGTGGGGGAAAGAACGCCACCACGTGAACATCCCTCAAGCCACATCCCTCAAGCCAAAGGTGTCCCCACCTCCACCACCAAGGGCAGCACCCCCTCACTCTGGAGGCGCAGGAAGGAGGGGTAGGAGGGGTCCACGCCGGCCGCCGCCTCGCACTTCAGCCCCCCGCCACACGAAAAGTCGCCAGCGCCGGCGGATGACGGCGGGCAGCAGGGGCTGCCCTCCGCCTTGCCACATCCCTGTGGTGGGGCAGGTGGGGCAGCAGCTCAGCCTGCACGAGTGAGGCAAGGCATGGCAAGGCAGGCATCCTGCAACGGAAGTGGGGCAGGCACCCATTCACCTCGGGAACCGGCAGGCACAGCGAGGGCTGCGGGCAGGCCCCGGGGATGCCGGGCTCCACAAAGGAGAACATCTGGCAGAAAAGGTCGGCACTGCGGCAGCAGGTCTGGTAGGAGGGCACGCCTGCAAGCCGGGGGCGGAAGCCTTGCTCGCGCAACTCTCTGACGAGCGGCGGCGGCGACGGCAGTGGCAGCGGCAGCCTACTCAGGCGTCCCTCGACACGCCTTACCGACCACGGGCTGGCAACAGCATGTAGTATAGAGCTGCCCGCAGGCCTGCTGGGCTGAGAGCCGCCTGCGAGCAGGCAACCGGTCTCGGGCTGCAGCGGCCAGTGCCGCCAGCAGCAACAGTGCAACTGTGTGGAGCTTCATGGGGAGTGCAGTGGACGTTCAAAACAATTTCGCAGCCAGCAAGCCCTGGACTTAACCCTGCCGGCGCCGCCGGCGCCACCCCCATGCTGCCGCAGCCTTCGGCTGGCTGATGTGCCTTGGGCGCTCTTACGTTGTTGTTTCTGCCTGGCAACGTTGTTGTCACTGCCTGGCAGGTGCACAGACGTTACAATGAAAGGGGCAGAACAACAACTGTATATGGCTGGCAATATACACACCGAAGCTGGAGCGAGCTGGAGCTGGCGGAGCTGGCGGAGCAGATCGATGAGCAGATTTCGGCGGCATTGGCGGCGGCGGCGGCGGCGGCGGCGGCAGCGGCTTTGAGCGGCGGTGGCAGCGGCGGCGTTTACAGTGGCTTTGAGCGGTGGTGGCATCACAGGCAGCGCCATCCGCAGCGTGCAGCGGCAGCAGCCTGATTTGGCTTGCCCCAGATGTAGCATAACCAGTAGTGACCCGCATGACTTGCAGTTCGTTCGCAGCTCCCCTATCCTCCCTGAGCACTGACTTTTTGGCTGAGCACTGTACCCTCTTATGTTCCTTGCACGTATTTCAGTGCTGCAGTACTGCACTGAGGCACCTTCTACTTGTTTCAGCCTGTAACTGGTATGAAGGCAAGAGCAGCTGAACGGCTTTGTGGGCCTGGCGCTCCAAGAAGTGAACAGCGGGTTGGGGTGCCACGCAGCAGATGCTAACTCAACAACGCGGGTAGGTGGAGGAAGGGCGAAATACATGCATTGTCCAGAGGATCAGATTCAAAGTGGCGTCAGGCTGAGCAGGGTTCACTTCCACCATTCTGGGCCGCCAACGGGCAGGGCATCACAGCGAGCATACACGGAGAATCAACTTGTGTGTCAGGCTGGCAGCTTGTTTGCCAACAGCAGCGCCAACGCCGCCTCACTGCTGGGCGCGGTCGTGGGGCTCCCGCCACCACTCGGGGCCGCCCTTGGGCACTATCGCGTAATAGTTCAACCTGGGGTGCGAAGAGTGGTAATGCACCTGCGGGGAGGTCATCGATGTGTTTTTTTGTGATGTGTGGAAATCGTCATGGAACAACCAGGCCCTCACCACCCACCNGATGTGGTCCAGGTTGACGGAGGCCGCCACGCCGGGCGTCTGGTACAGGTCGCTCACATAGCCCCGCAGGTTGGGCATCTCGTGGCTGCGGCACACGGCAGGGCAGGGAACTGGGGGCGGTCAAGGCGCATGCAGTCTGGGCGGCAGTGGGTGTGGAGTCCTCAATCCATGCTGGCAGGATAGCTGGGCCGCCAACTCGAGGTGCATGTGCATTCCACCACACCGCCCCACGCACATGAAGTTGCGATTCGTTTTGAAGTAGCTGACGTAAACATGGTCGAACCGGATGAGAGTGTGGAACAGGCGGACTGCGGGCAGGGGGAGAGAGGGAGGCGGGGCTGGGTGGGGCATGCGCCACACAGGTGGCTGCTGGTGGGCAGCGCTCCCAACCGGGGCACTGTTGGCAGCCATGCAGAGGACCCACGCTGCCTCCAAAGCATACGCCCCACAACCCCACACCCCGTCCACTCACTGTCTGCCTCGGTGAGGCGGTCGCCAGCAATGTAGCGCTGGCGCCCCAGGATCTCCTCACATCGGTCCAGCGCTGAAAACAGCTCGTCAAACGCTGCGGCCAGCGGGGGCAGCAGCATCAGGTCGTTTGAGAACAAGCAGTGCAGGGCATGCTCAGGGAGCAGTGAATGCGCGTGGCTGCCAAGGCTGCGCACGGGCGGTCGCAACCCATCCAGGAGGGCTGGACCAGCTCCATTGCCATGCATGTGCGCACCCTGCTCGTACGCCTCCTGGCTGGTGGCAAAGCCGCAGCGGTACACGCCTGCAGGGCAGGAAGGAAGTGGCACAAGGGGCGTTCAGAGACGAGGGAGTGCAGCACTGCTCCCCCAGCAGCGGCACAACCAGAGCACTTGGCAGGGCAGCAACCGGGCCAACTGGTCCCCCCTGCCCTCGCACCGTTGTTGATGGAGGGGTAGACCTGGTATGGCGTGGGCGTGGAGGCAGGAGAGGGAGGAGGGGGTCAGGGGCCGGGGGTTGACCAGCAGAGCGGACAGCGGCGGGTGCAAGCAGCAGCTGGGATGAAGAGCCATGCTGCGCGAGTGCAATTCAAGGAGTTCCAGCAGCGTAGCAGGCACCTACACCCCTCACCCAGTCGTTCACGGCATCAATCTCCTTGCGCAGCTCCTCGGGGTACCTGCAGGCGGGCCAGAAGCCACCGTTGGTGCCAGCAAGGTGGATGACCGGCGGCGTCCCATGGGTCGATTGGGTGCCCGGCTGTGGCTCAGCAAACCCAAGCGGCTGTGGCTCACCAAACCCAAGCCCCCAAGGTCCCATCGTCCCATGGCCCCACTGCCACCCCCCCGCTGCCGCTCCGCGGTCGCAGCGAGCGCACTCACAGGTCCAGGTCCGGGTTGGCCGCCAGATGGTTGAATTCTGCGTTGAACATGCGCAGAATCTCGCTGCTCTCGTTGTTCACGATGCAGCCCTGCAGGCGGGAGAGCCCAGGCAGGCTGTGAGAGGTGGCAGGCGGGGCCACGCGTGACACGGGGGGTGGGGCCAGGCCGACTGATGTACAGGTACTGCACTCGTGTGCAGCAACCTAGACACAAACGAAAGCGGGCAGGGTGTATCCCCGCGTGCCTGCACGTTGCACAATTCCCCAGGGCCGCCACGACCGCCCCAGCCTTGCCTTCTGCTTGTCCCACAGGATGGGAACTGTGTACTTGCCAAAGGTGTCGCCGCTCTTCTCGTACAGGTCGCGCACAAACTTGGCGCCCGTGACTGCAGCAACCCAATGCATCGCAGCATGCGGTTCTCAAGCAGGCAAGCTGGTTGCTGTGCCTTGCGAGGTGCCAGCCAACAATGCTACCCAGCGCACGATGCTGCTCCTGCGTCACGCGCGGCCCACCCCATCCCCTGCGGCCCCACCCACCCGTGTCTGGGATGCAGCCCTCGCAGCCAAAGGAGCCGTGGCCGGTGGGGCTGGACAGCGGCGCGTCGCCCGGTGCCGCGAACGCCCAGCCGCTGTGCTCGTCCTGGTCGGGCCGCGTGCGCTGCAGCAGTCGGGGATGGGAAAAGGGTTTTGGCTGGGTGCAGTGGCAGGTAGGTGGCAGGTGAAAGTATAGAGCGGTGTGATCTCAGCAAGCAGGGTGGCCCCCGCTGCCCCGGGGTTCCCTCGCCTGCCAAGTGGGGTGGGTCACCGACAGCCCGATGACGTCGGTCAGCCCCTGCAGCACAGGATGAATCAAGTCGAGGGTTGGCAGCCCAGTGTGCCCACAACAGCTAGAGCACGCGTGCACGCACAGCATGCACCGGGCCGGCAGGCCATCAGCGCAAGTGCAGTGCCGCGTGCACACGCCGGCTTGCCTTCATGTTGAGCACCGCCACGCAGCGCGAGGCCCAGGGGCAGGCCAGCGACACAAACAGGTGGTAGCGCCCCGCTGCGGGTGGGGCAGACAAGTGGGTGGATGTTCTAAGACATGCAGTGTGCCGTCATCTGTGGCTATGGGAAAGCGGGTGCGACTTGAAGGCCTCCCGCAACGGAACAAGCTGCTGCCTCTCACCCTCGGGCTCAAACTCGCCGCCCTTGCGAATCCACTGCCGGTACACGCTCTCCTGCAGGTGGCGGCAGCGAGTGGATACTCTGAGACGTGCAGTGCCCCAGCATCTGGGGTTGTAGGTGCAAAGGGCGCCCACGTCTGAACCAGCCATACCTTGCGCGCAAACTCTCCCTTGGAGCCCATCTCGTCGAGCGCCGTGCGCGCCTTGGCGGCGACAGCAGGCGCGGCGGCGGCCTGCGGTGCCATGGGAACAGCGCTCAACGGCTCAATAGATGATCCCACCCGTCCAGTCGAACCAGGACATGCATGAGCAATGAGTGGGCTGTGTTGACATCATCGTGGGTGGCGGCGACGGCAGCGGCGGCGGCGGCGGCGGCGCAGCTGCCACCCGCCTCGGCACCGTCACGGCGCCGACTCACTGTGCTGGTCATCAAAACAGTGCGAGCGCTGCGCTGGGGCCGGCAGGCGTGCTGGGGGAGGCGGAGGGTGCGCAGGGTCGCCACTGGCAGGCTGGAGACCAGGGCTCGCATTCAATTAGTGGGTCAGCCCGCTGCAAGCGATCGGAGCGAAACGAACCAAGCAAGGTCTGCGCCTCCAGATCCAGGCACACAATGCCTCATGTAGACCGCGGCTCACCCAATGCCCTGCCACAATCACCCATCCTCGCACTGAGAAGTGGTTGGTGTGGCAAGTGGGTATAAGGTGGGACCAAGGACGTGGGGGAACGAATGCTGCAGGGATGCCGCACCGTGCAGCCGTTTCGAGCGACGGCGTCCTTCAGCCACTGGCCGCTTGCAACATTGCGTTGCCCTCGGACCGGGCCTCGGACCGGGCCTCGGTGCTGGCACGAGGTGCTTTCCCCTGCGCAGCTTGCCCCCTAAACTTAGTCCGCAGCACACATTGCTCCACCCTCGTGCCATTCACACCCCCAGCTGCCGAGGTCATCGTTACATTATGTTGACGAGTTGCGTGAGGGGCCTAACACCTACAGGGAAGCGAATGGGAGCCGAGCGAGGAAAGAGAAGCGGATGTGGTGGGGCGTGCCCAAGGTGGGAAAAATAGGAGCGGGGCTGGGGCTGAGGGGGTCCACCTGCTGCAGCGGCCCAAAGCGAGTATCCGCTCCACGGCTGCGCTGCTTCCAGCGGGGACGACTCAGCCCCACCCCGTCGTGGCTGCTGCTGCTGCTTGCCGTGGCGGCGCTGGTGGCGGGGGTAAGCTGAGCGCCGACGCCCGGCTGGTGCCGCCCTCTCACTCCATGACCATGGCCTTCTTCAGCAGCGCGCCCACGGTGTCGCTGGGCTCAGCGCCGACTGCACAGCGGTCAAGCAGGGAAGGGCGGCATCAGCATACGGAGGAACTTAGAGTGCATAAACTTATGGTCACAATGAACCGCCCAGGCTGCCAAGCTCAGCACAGCGTCCCCTGAGTGCGCCGGAGGGCTGCGCGGCTGCACACGGCATGCCACATTGTCCAGGGTGTACGCAGCTTGCAGCAGCCTCCACGCACCGGACAGCCACTTCTTGATGGCGGGGGCGTTCAGGTTGGCCTCCTTCTGCGGCAGCAGCAGGGGGTGGAGGCAGCCGTGGTAAGAAGGTGTCCAGACCCCACGCAGCACAAGCCTAGCTGCCGGTCGGGTGGGCAAACAGCGCTGCACCAGCTGCCATCCGTGCATGGGCTGCAGGGAGCTGCTGCAGGGAGCTCCGCAGTGCCCAGCTGCACCACACGCTTCCATGGCCAGCGGAGCTGGTGCTGCCACAGTGCTGCTTGCTGCCTAGCAGTGCCCCCTCCCGCCCGCCATTGCAGCCGGCACGAACCTTCAGCGGGTCATACCTGCAGCACACAAGCAGGAAACAAGTCAGTCAGGTGCCAGAATGGCAGCGCCGCCTTTAGCAGCCCGCTGCATGGAAGCGTCACAGCGGCACCGCCAGCCCACTGGTGCTGTTTGCACCCTTGCCCCCTTTGCCGCGCGGCTCACCAGCCCAGGTACTCCAGCGGGGCGCCATCTCGCCGCACGCGCGAGTCAATCGCCACGATGCGGTAGAAGGGCAGCTTCTTGCGGCCCATGCGCGTGAACCGGATCTGCGGGCGGGCGCGAGAGCAGGGCAGCAGCAGCAGCAGCGTCAGCCTGGCGTCAGCAGCGGCAGCGGGAGCCAGGCGGCAGCAGCGACAGCCAACGACTCTCTCAGCAGCGTGCGTGGCGCATGCTGCGCTCCACCCGCAGCTGCAGTGATGGTGGATGCTGGGGTGGGACAGCCATGCTGCAGCGGCAGCAGCAGAGGCGGTGCATGCATGTCCACCACTGCCGCCCGGCAGCCGGGCCCATGCATGCCGCTGCCGGCGCGAGCGACACTGCGGCGCAACGCTGCTGCCTGCAGCTGCATGTGTGCCTGCTTGCACAGCACATCCCCTGCACTCAGCACCAGCGGCGCCGACAACAAGGGGCAACACACACGGCAGCCACGCGGGGGCAGCCAGGGCAGAGCGCCGCCCAGGCCGCCGCCGCCGCCCGCCTCACCCGCACGCGGTTCTCCACCACCAGCGGGGCTGCTGCGCAGCGGGGCTGCACGCTGACGGCCTGCAGGCGGGACGGAGGGCCGGGAGCGGCTGGTTTGTGGCGCATTCGCTGGGCGACAGGCCGGAGCACTGGGCAGGGATAAGGGCGGGGCCCACGCACCGCCGCGCGCAGCGCCTGGTTGCTGCCCACGGCGCTCTTGAACGCCAGGTTGCTGCGGGCCGTGAAGGAGCACTGCAGGGCCGCCATCGTGCAGACGTCCCAGCCGGCGCGATGGACCACTGGGAGGCTCTGTGGGCGCGTGCAGAAGCGGGGGGCGGGGCGGGATGCGCAGTTTGCAGCGCGCTGGACTCATGCAGCCTGCATGGATGTCACTTCCCAGCACACAAACAAGTTGGCGCCCTTCAGGCCGCCCCCGGCACTCGCACAGCACAATTGGATCGCGGCACGCTGCCCCCACAGGGCCAGCGGTGCTGGGAGCCCCCTCACGCTCGGACCCGTTCCCCTGCGGCGCCCGCGTGCCAATCAACAGCTCCCGTTCAACTTGCACAGTTCCGAGGATGTCCCGGGAGTAGCCGAGCCGGCAGCAGCTGGGAACAGCAACAGTTCAAGAGCGGAATGGCGCCAAAGGCGAGGCTGGGGGGCTGCAACGGTGGGCGTCAAGGAGCCCTGCCGTCGCCTCCCCATCGTGCCGCGCCCACCAGCTGCTGCACCCCCGCCGCCGCCGCCACCCGCTCTCCGCCGCACCACCCTCTGCTGCGCAGAAGCCGGCGCCGGCCCACAAGAAGCAAAAGGTGGAGACGGGGGGCGCTAACATCCTGCGATTTTTCGACAAGCAGCCAGAGGTGGGGCTGTCGGAGGGTCCGGGAGGGCTGGCACCACCACCTTGCAGCCGCAAGCTTGCGACACTGGCATGCGTTTGCACGTCCGACTTGCCCACCACCCCTCGCTATGCGTTGCACCACACAGGAGGGCGCTCATCGGCATGAGGAGGGCGCAGCGCGGCGCGTCACTCCGCCGCTGGGCGCCGCAGCCGATGGCCCCAGCCCACCCCCTGCCGGTGGCGGCGGCGCAGCGGCAGCGGCTGGCGCGGCTGCTGCAGGGGGCCGGCCCGCCATGCTGAAGCAACTGGCGGCACTGCAGGACCTGGCACCTGCCGAGAGTGTGAGTGGGGAGGGTGGAGGCTAGTGGCTCTGGCTGGCAGTGAAGCGACCAGCCGCCTCCTTCTCCGCCACGTGTTGCATT
>RRZL01000080.1:601882-615796 GCA_006782975.1 Chlorella sp. Dachan | reverse complement strand
CGCCTGCACCAGGGCGGCGAGCAGCTACTGGAGGGCCTGCTGGCGCGGCAGCGGCCAGCGGCTGCGCAGCCCCAGCAGCCCCAGCAGCAGCAGCAGCAGCAGCAGCAGCAGGAGCCGTCGAGCGGGTCGGGCGGCGGCAACGGCGTGCATCGCACGCCGGCCACCCAGCTGCGCAGCATCCTGAAGCGCCGGGCAGTCGGATCGGCCGGTTCTGGCGGCCGCCGCACCCCCGCCTCCTCCGTCAAGTTCAGCCTGGCTGACTCGGGCAGCAAGGGTGGACGGGGTGTGCGGGGTGGCAGCGCCGGCCACCTGGGCAGCAGCGGCAAGAAGCGGCAGGCGGGGCAGAAGCGCAAGGCACTGCTGGAGCTGCTGGAGCAGGTGGAGACGATTGTGCAGAGCGGCAGCAGCCCCGACGGCGGTGATGGTGCTGATGTGGAGGGCACTGGCGATGCCACGGCAGCGGCAGATGGAGCAGCCGCTGATGCAGCAGGCATGGAGGCCGTCAGCGACAAGGAGAATGCCACCGGCGGCGCACCACCAGCCAAGCCCGGCAGCCAGGAGCGGGATGGCGTGGCGGGCCCCACTGGCAGCCAGCAGCTGATGCCGCCCCCTGGCGGTGTGCAGTGCTGCGGCGGCTTGCGGGGCTGGCAGCAGCAGCCGCAGCAGGCACCGCTGCAGGTGCAGCCGCAGGCGCAGCAGCAGGCACCGCAGCAGCAGGGTGCACCAGCTGTGATGCCGGCTCAGCAGCCGGCCCAGCCAGCGGTGCAGCAGGCCCAGCAGGTCGGCTTTGACAGCGAGGAGGACGAGGACGATGCGTTGATGGCGCAGCTGGAGCTACAGCTGCTGACACAGGTGGAAGCACAGCATGCGGCACGCCAAGCTGCTGCTGCCGCCAAGCAACAGCATGGCGGGGCAGCCAAGCAGCAGGGTGGAACCGCAACACACGTGGTGCCAGGCCGCCCACAGGCTGCCCCGCCTGCCGCTCAGCACCCCGCAGCACAGCAGGCCCAGCAGCAGCAGGTGCAGCAGGCGCAGCAGCGCCGCCAGGCCCAGCAGCCAGCAGCAGGCCAGCAACAGCAGCAGCAGCCCAGGACGCTGCCGCGGTCTCCCTATGACCGTGCAGCCCGGCTGCCTGCGGTTCCAGCGGCAGCAGCAGCAGCTCAGCCGGAAGCGCCAAAGCCTTCAGGCCCGCCACACACGGCAGCACCCGACCCTGCGGCTGCTGCTGTGCTGCAAGGCTCTGACAGCGGGTGGGAGGATGAGGTGGATGTGGAGCTGCTGGACCAGTTTGAGGCGGCGGCGCTGCAAGAGCGTGCAGATCGCTCCTCGGGTGGTGCAGCTGGGGCAGCTGGAGGCGCCTCTGGCCAGCAGCAGGCGGGGGCGGGCGTACAGCCGGGTGTGGCAGCGGGCGAGGGCCAGCCAGGGGAGGCTGCGGGGCAGCCGCGGTACGCGGGCGGGCGCGAGGAGGTGCGGTACGAGGTGCGGGACATCTTCTCCGCGCCGCACGAGCAGGTGCTGCTGCTGCACAACAAGTACCAGGTGCGGCGGCGACGGGTGGGGTTGGAGAACGGGGCTGGGCATGAGGATGTGATGTGCATGCTGTGACCAGCTCAAGCTGCGTGATTGACGTTGAACACCCATGAGGCTGGGCAGTTAGAGGTGGGTGACTGGCGACATCTCACAAGTTGCACCTGCTCCAAGTGAGCCCACCCTCCTGTCCTCATTTGCAGAAGCGTGACGTGTACGCGCACCTGCAGTCGCCGTGGTGCGACCTGCCGTACCGAGTGGGCGACTCAGGTGGGCGGGCGCAGCACGACCCAATGCTGTGCCTCATCTCCAGGCATGTTGGAGCAGCAGCTTTATTGAATGGACGCCTGCAGTCACAGCTTGCTCTGCTCCGCTCTGCTCTGCTCAAGGTCACTACCGTCACTTCCACGCCACTCCCACCTCCCCCTCTGCCCCGCAGTCAACGTGCTGGCCCAGTTGGACTTCTTTGAGGGCCACCACCACTGCCTGCTGAACATGGAGCAGGGCATGCTCATCCTGCACCCCGACGTCCTGCTGTCTGGTGGGTGGGGGGTGCTGGGCACCCAGAGATGGGCACCAAAGCCGTGGGCAGGGAAGGGAGCTAGCTGAAGAAAGCGCTGCAGCCTCAATGCCGTGCCCAGCACACAAGCACACATCCCAAGCCCCCTCGGCGCCGCCCCACCCCTGCAGGCACGCGCATCACGAGCAGCAACGAGTGCACGCGCCGCTCCTTCCTGGACGAGCGCATCGCGGGGGATGGCTCCAACGACAAGGCCGTCAAGGGCACGCTCACCCACAACCTCATCCAGGTGCGCCGGCGTGCTGCAAGGCAGAGGAGCTGGCTGTAGCTTGGGCAGCCGGCTCTCTGCATGCCCCTGCCGAGCTCCAGTGCTGACTTGGCTTGCAATGTCCTGTCATGCCTTCCACCCTCCCTGTGCAGGCAGCGCTGACCGGCGGCCTGCGCACGGACCCACAGCTGAAAGCCGCTGCGGAGAGCATCGTGGCAGACGCCACCGAGGTGGGTGGCTAGCGTGTTGTCTCAGCCGGGCACCCAACAGATGTGTGACCTTTGTGGCACTGGTGGCTGCCAAGCCTTGAGCCCCCTACTAGCGGCTGGGGTTGGGTCTGGGTCTCTTCACCCCCCACACCAAGTCTCCTCACCTGCCGCAGGCGCTGTTTGAGGTGGAGCTGAGCGAGGAGGACGCCATGGCCTGCCTGCGCCAGGCCTTCCCCGGCATCAAGGCGTGAGCTTGCGGTGCTGAAAGGGCGGCTAGGCAAGCCGTTGCTGGAGCACCAACACAGGACTGCTGCATTATGCTGCTCTCAGTGCCACTTTCCCGCCCTGCCCTCTTTCACTCGCAGGTGGATGGCGCGGTTCCTGCGGCCCGAGCCCGCCACAGACGCAGTGCTGGGTGCAGGCTATGATCCGCTGACCAACCGTGATGTGCGGCGCCGCGTGGCGGTGCAGGTGTGTGCACCTGACCAGCAAGCAAAGAGCATGCAGGGGTCTCGACGGCTAATGTGTGCACATGGTGGCCCATGCGCTGCCACACAGGCCGCTGGTTGGTGCCGGCATCCCCTCGGTGTTATGCTGGATCAACTGCCATGCCAACCCACCCACCCGCAGGAGGTGGTGGACATTGAGGAGAGCATCTGGAGCACCAAGTTCGGCGTGAAGGGCATGATTGACATCAGGTGGGGAGAGGAAATTTCGCAGGGCTCAGGCATCTGTAAGCAGGCCCGTTTTGGGGTACGGGCGTCCTGCCAACCGCTCTGCTGCGTGTGTTTCCCGCCGCAGCACTCAGCTGGTGCTTGATGACCCGCAGCAGCAGCAGGCTCAGCGCGGCAGCGGCGGCTGGATGCAGGCGGCTGGCGCGGGCGGCCCTGCCCAGCGGGCAGCTGGGCCCGGCGGGCGGCAGGTCACCGTGGCGCCGGTTGAGATCAAGACCGGCAAGCTGCACGAGACTCACAAGGCGCAGGTGAGGCACTGCCGTTCAAGGCTGAGTGCGTGTTGCCTCCCTCATTGCCCTGCCCTCGTCCTCCCCAATCTCGCCCCAGCTGTGCACCCCAAGCACCCTCACCCACTCGACCCTGCCCCAGGTGCTGCTGTACCTGCTGCTCATGGAGGAGCGGTACGGCCGGCCGCTGGAGTGGGGCATGCTGTGGTACACCCACCAGCCGGGTGAGCCGCGGGTGGAGGTGGGCTGGGAGCCAGCGGCTGCCAACATGCCGGTCTGACCTGATTGGCGATTACATGTGCATGTGGATGTGGATTCTACCTTGCTGCACACCACTGCTCCATGCACTGCCCTCCACCGCTGTGCAGACCCCCAGCTGGTGATGAAGCGGCCCATGGAGCTGGCCTGCCTGATGGCCGTGCGCAACAGGCTGGCCGCCGCCATTGCACACCTGGAGCTGCCGCCGCTGTCGGGTGGGTAGTCTGCAAGGGGCATGTGTGGGCGGAGGGGGAGGCAGGACACGCCCGGCTTGCGCCTGAGCACGCTTGGCTGCCCCATGGCCTGCATGTTGTTGCTGTTGCCAGCTGCTGGCCCACATCCTACCACCACACCCAACTTGTCCGCCCGCAGAGGAGAAGCGCGCGTGCAACTGGTGCTTCCAGCAGGCCAACTGCGCGCTGGCTCACAAGGCCGAGCGCGGCGCCGCTGCGGCCACAGTGGACAGCTTTGTGCGGCAGAGCACCGACCGCGGCGGCGGCGTGCTGGACCGGGTGCAGCAGGAGCTGGCCGGCAAGTATGAGCGGGCGGCGGGGCACATGACGCAAGCAGGTGCGTGCTGCCTGGGCGGCAGGGGCCAAATGACCAGATGCATGGTTCCTGCTGCAGATTCTGCAGTCCGCTCGTAAAAGACCAAAGGTGCCCAGCTGCATGCTGCCTGCCCGCTGTGCAGCTTGCCTTTCTGCTGCTTCACTCTACTTTGACATGTGCCACATCAGCCCTTTTCTCCGCCCCTCTCCACCCTCCCCTCTCCCCCCACCCCAGACTGCGAGTTCCTGCGCAAGTGGGAGGGGCTGGTGACGCTGGAGGAGGCGCACAGCGTGTCACGCCGCCCCGAGATCTGGGGCCTGACGGGCGGCGAGCGCCAGGCGCTGGGCCGCTGCCAGGCCGGCCTCTTGCTGGTGGTGAGTAGTGCAGCACCAACATGCATGGCATCGGCGCATTGCAGTGTGCATGCAAGTGGGCCCATGGTCCCATCCATGCCTCGCTCTCCCGCCCACCTCCCATCCCCACACCCGCTCCTGCCCCCTTGCCCCTGCCCCTCCCTGCCGCAGCACGTGGACGAGCAGGAGGGGCTGTACACCTTCCGCCGCCCCGACGGAGGCCCCATCGAGTGCTCCTTCACCGACGGCGAGATGCTGCTGCTGTCGGTGGAGGGCAAGCACGTGGCAGGTGCGGGCTGAGGCGGATGGGGGGAGCTTGGGTGTGGGGCGAGGATTAAGGTGGAGCGGCCCCGTCACTTTCTGCCCATGGCTGCCCAGTTACAAATGCTCCCCCCACCTGCCCTGGCCTGCAGTGGCCCGCGGCTTCTTCTACACCTGCACAGCCACGCAGCTCACCGTCTCCCTCAACAAGCCGCTGCGCCCCGGCCTGCTGTGGCCCCGGGGGCTGCCGGCAGTGGGGCCACCTGGCGCCCCGCCGCCGCCCTGTGATCTCTCGGTGCTCTGGCGGCTGGACCGGGACGAGGCCAGCAGCACGTTTGTGCGGCTGCGGGGCAACCTGTTTGCGTTGTTCCGGTGAGCAGCGGGCGGGGAGGGGATGCTGTTGCTCGGGGGTTGCCTGTGCCCAGCTGGATCGCAGCGCTCAAGCTCAGGCCGCTGCTCTGCTCCCCCATGTGGCTCACGCTATGACGGCGCTCCTTGATCGCATGCCTTAGGCAACTGAACCCTCTACCCACTTGCTCCCCACCTCCCCAGGCGCGAGTTTGACACGCGGCAGGACCCTCAGACACGGCAGCTGGTGGTGGGCCCCGAGCTGCCCGCCTCGCAGCACGCCGCCAAGCTGCGGCGCCTGGTGGTGGAGCTGGCGCCGCCCCAATTTGCGGCGCCCGACCCCACCCAGCCCGACCCCACGCCCCCCGGCATGAACAGCGAGCAGCACGTAGCGGTGCAGCGGGTGCTGGCGGCGCAGGACTATGCGCTGGTTCTGGGCATGCCTGGCGCGGGCAAGACCACCACCATTGTGGCCATGGTGCAGGCGCTGGTGGCCGCCGGCAAGACCGTGCTGCTCACCTCGTACACCAACAGGTGGGGCGGAGGTGGGGTGCTGGCTGGGTGGGTGCAACTGCTGCGTGATGCTGGGGCGGTGGCAGACCTTCAGTCTCTGGGGTGTAGGCAAGATGCCCGGCGTGCCTGCTGCCCTTCACATGCTCTCGCTCTTGCCCATCATCACGCCGCTGTCCCCCCTCCAACCCACGCCTCTCCCCCACGCCTCTCCCCCACGCCTCTCCCCCACCCTGCAGCGCGGTGGACAACATCCTCATGAAGCTGGCTCGCGAGCAGGTGCCCTTCCTGCGTCTGGGCCGCGCCTCGGGCGTGCACCCCGCGGTGCGCCCCTGGCTGCCCGGCGGCGAGCGGTATCCACACAAGAACACGCGCGAATGGGGCCGCCTGGCAGAGACGGTGCCCGTGGTGAGGCTGGACGGTTGGGGAGTGGTTGGGGAGCGGTGATGATCGGTTTGGGCACGTCAGGGGGCTGGGGAATGGAATGCTGCTATTGGGGGGAGGGAAGGGAAGGGAGCACGCTGCAGCCTTGCTTGTTCTGGCTGCAGTGTGCTGGATTGCGAATGCTTGCTTGCCTGCCTGCCTGCCTGCCTGCCTCCAAGCTCACCAAGCTGCCCATGTCCTGCGCCCTCTCCCCAGTTTGGCGCCACCTGCTTCGGTGTGAACCACGCGCTGCTGAAGGACAAGCTGTTTGACGTGTGCATCATCGACGAGGCGGGCCAGGTGTGCTGTGGAGGCAGGGTAGTCGTGTGCAATGCAGGCAGCCTGGAAGCTGGATGAGCACACTGGCGCCGGCCGCAGCTGCGTTGTCCTCGCATCTGACTCGCACTCATGCACCCCCTGGCATCCCCCTCGCATCACTGTCCCACCCCGCCCTGCCCCGCCACTCCCCCAGATGGTGCTGCCCGCGTCGCTGGGCCCGCTGCTCAAGGCCCGCGCCTTTGTGCTGGTGGGGGACCACAACCAGCTGCCGCCGCTGGTGACGTGCAAGGAGGCGGAGGCGGGGGGCCTGGGCGAGTCGCTGTTCAAGCGCCTGTCTGACGCGCACCCGCAGGTGAGGGGGGCGGGGTGGCAGGGGTGGTGGGAGCGGTGCGGGGAGGGGGCGGGGGGCGGGGTGGGGGTGGTGGGTAGGGGCAAGTGATGCCACCTGGCCTGCTGCCTTGGCCTGCTGCGTCGCGTGATTTGCCGGAGTATGCATGCATGTCGCCCCTGCTTGCGCCGACTGCTGTTCCGCCTGGCCCTCACTCTCCCCCCCTGTCAGGCGGTGGTCACGCTGCCGGTGCAGTACCGCATGGCCGCAGACATCATGGCCCTGCCAAACGCGCTCATCTACGGCGATGCGCTGCGCTGCGGCACGGGTGGGTGCACGCACGGCGGAGTTGTGCATGGGAGGAGGGCTGGCGCCAGTGTGGCCCAGTCACTCACTCACGTGTGTCTGCATGGTGCCTGGCTTTGGGCTCCCGCAGGGCAGCCAGCAACCCCTCCTGACTGCCGGCTGCCCCCACTTTTTGTCCTCGCGCCTGCAGACAGCGTGGCGCAGGCGGCGCTGGAGCTGCCAAAGGGTGCCGTGGGCATGGTGGCCGGCCTGCCGCCCTGGCTGCAGGCGGCACTGGACCCGCACCGGCGGGTGCTCTTCCTGGACACCGCGGCGGTGGAGGGCACTCGCGAGTCAGGTGTGGCTGGGTGGGGGCGCGTTGGCCGTTGGCGGTTGCGTGGCAGGTGGGCGGTGCTTGCTTGCTCCCTGGGTTTGCGTCTCTGCTTTTGCCGACCTTTCTCAAACCGACACATCCTCCCTCTCTCTCCTCCCGCGCCTTGCCCCGCCAGCCAATGGTGGCGACTCGGGCAGCAACCCCGGCGAGGCGCAGCTGGTGCTGCGCTTCCTGCAGGCCGCCGCCGCCGTGGGTGTGGCGCAGGAGCAGCTGGGCGTCATCTCGCCCTACCGCGCCCAGGTGTGCTTGCAATGCCTGTGCTGGAACTAGCTGTGTATAGCAGCTGACAAGCTGGTGCTGTGTGGTTCAAGGCTCGTTCACCCTGACACAACAGCCCATCGCCAGCAGCGTGGCCATTCAGCCTCCCTTTGCCCTCCCCACCCACGCACTGCCCAGGTGGCGCTGCTGGACCGGCTGGTGCGCGGCGCACGCCTGGACGGCGTGGAGGCGCTGACTGTGGACAAGTGCCAGGGTCGGGACAAGGACTGCATTGTGCTGTCGTTGGTGAAGAGCAACGCGGAGGGGGAGGCGGGTGAGGCAGGGGGCAGCGGGGGGCCTGGTGTGCCACATCCCGAGCGGCTGCTACTGAGCACGGCCTCGTGCAGTCTTGCTCACCCAGCCAGGCTGCATCGTCAGGCCGCGCGTGCGGCTCTCATGCATTGCTCTTGCACACCTATCCGCCCTGCTGCCCCTCCCGCCCGCAGGCAAGCTGCTGCAGGACTGGCGGCGCATCAACGTGGCCATCACGCGCGCCAAGAGCAAGCTGCTGCTGCTGGGGGACGCGACCACGCTGCGCTCCATCCCCCTGTTTGCCCGCCTGCTGGACCTGGTGCGCCAGCGTGGCTGGTACCTGCAGCTGCCCGCTGACGCGCTGGCGGCACGGGGCTGAGGCTCCGGCGCAGTGGAGCAGTTGGCTTGGGTGCACAGCAGCCCCTCCTCCTCGGGCTGCAAGATACTGAGCCTGTTTGACGCCAGCACGCCCGCCCGCACTGCCCGTCTGACTTTCAGCTATACGTTTCTTTACTGGATTGTCGCATGCTTGTTTGATTTGCGCTAGCTCTGCACCACTGTTGATCAGTTGGCCTTGTGCCAGAGCCACACGCCAAAGATCGGGAATGGGAATCCGAGAAGGTGTGTCAGGCTTGGGGGTGATTGCAGGTTGAGAGAGTGACAAGGGCGGGGTGGGCAGCGGTTGCGTGTTGGGGTACTGTAAATAAATGCAGGGATACGCGGTTTGTGTGCCTCCGCCTGCCCTGCCCGCGTAAACAGCGCTGCGCACTTTCATTTGCTTGCTTTGCTCTGTAACGCGCAATGCATGCTGTGCCTCAGAACTTTGCCCAGTTGTGCAGCGATAGCCATAAATCAACACCAGAAATGCTCAGCGCAGAACGATGGTTTCTTTGGGCCAGCCTTGCCGCAGGCTGGATTGACAACTCAGGCGCGACAACCTCAGCGTGACAACTTCTCCGCAATATTTACCGGGTTCCCTGGCCTAATCGGGAGGGCAGGCCAAAAAGGTTACATCACAAATCAGGCTGAAACATACGTATGTACATTGCGCTTAAACAGAGAGAGGCGTTGGGCGCCCGCAGCTGGCGCGTGCAGCATGCCAGCTGCGTGCTGTGTTACTGCCCCGGCTGACAGCAGCCGCCGGTGCTGACTTCCGCTGCAGCAGTGGCCGGAGCAGCGGCAGCAGCATCGCTGCTGATGTCCTCCCGCCCCAGCTGCTTGGCCAGCGTGTTGCTGCAGTGGGTGCGCGACAAGAGGTTGCTTGGTGGTTGGAAGGCAGGCAGCAGAGTGGCCCTCGCAGCCTGGTGAGTCCTGCCCTGCAGACGGCACACATGGCCAGGAGCCCTTGGCATCGCAGCCCCTGCACAGGCACCAGACAGAAACGCCACACACATCCCACCTGAGCGCCAGCGCGTCGCAGTGCACAGGGTACGCCCGCAGCATGTAGTACGCCGCCTGCAGCGGCGTCAGGATGCGCGTCACGGTCTGGCAGTTGAGGTCCATCACCGCGCGCTGCTCGCGCCGCAGGTTGTCCTGCACGAGTGGACGGAGAGGAGGAGCGGGCGCTTCCCAGTGGGGCGAGTCCAGCACGGTGCGGGCAACGGTGTGAGGGATGGATGCTGGCTGCAGGAGGCACCCGTGCCTTGTGCCATCCCCTCGCGGACCCAGCCCCCCGTCAACACCCCTCGAACGTCCACCCGTCCAATCACTGGCCCGCCACCGTTTGGCCGGCCCCACCCCATCCCACCCCTCTGCNTGTGCAAGGCCGTTCAGTGCTGCGGCAGCAGCGAGGGCTGTGGGCAGCAGCAGGTTAGGCAGCCACACCCAGCCACAGCCTGGGGCATAAACAGCTGCCTCAGTGATCCGACCTGCCAAGGTGCAAACAAGCCCCGGCACGCGCCTGCATGTTGAGGTTGTGCCGCTCCTGGTAGATGCCGCGCATGCGCTGCAGGTGCGCGCGCCGGTTGAGCAGCAGCTGCTGCTGCTGCTCCCCCGTCAGCGCCATGGCGTCCAGGCAGCGCCGCCAGCGCGCCGAGTCGTCCGCGCTGCCGACTGCAGGGAGAGTGGGGGGCGGGGCGGGGCGGGGCGTGAGGATGAGCCAGCATTTGGCACTGAAAGAACTTGGCAGGGTGGGCCATTCAGCACACCAGCAGTGCCACAGCTCACCCCTCTCTGCTGGCTCCCAGAAAACGCGCCAGGCAGGCGCCCCTCCTCGACCCGCCCACCACTCACTCCGCGAGAAGGAGGCGGGGTCGCGGGTGATGAGCTCCACCACCTGCACGCCGGCGGTGCGCAGTGCCGCCTGGCACAGCTGGCAGCCGCGCCCCACAAGCTGGCCCAGCTGGATAGACACCTCACGGCCCAGCGGCTTGGCTGCAGGGGCAAGGGTGCGCGCGGCAGGGGTGTGGGTAGCGCACACGCGGCTAGCAGGCAGCAGCGGCCGTGGCAGCCATGGTAGGTCCGCTCTGCCGGCAGCATGACGTGGGATTGCACCAGAGCTGCGTGCCCGCCGCCCAGCGCACCCGGGTCTGCACTCTCCTCCAGGCTGTGCTGCTGCAGGAAGGCGCGCAGCTTGGTGATTTGCTCGTCAAAGCCCTTGTTGAAGTCCATGCCTGGGCAGGGGGAGGCAAGCACAGGGCGGACACAGTCGGGCAGCTGGGCCGCTGCCGGTGACGGAACGTTGCACGACTGACTGGCAGCTGTGCACCGCTCTGCACTGCCATGCCTTCAGCAACGGTCACTCGGCCCTGCCCTGCCACAGCGCACCTGCCAGGTCCTGCGGCGTGGGCTGACAGGGCGCACACGGCCCACACTCTGGTAGGCCCTCTGCTGCGTCGCCTTCCATGCCGGAGCTGCAGCCAGGCAACGGCGGGAGCACCTGGCATCACCACAACCTGCGTCCCGACGTGTCGCTGGTTTACCAGCAGAGAAGTGCTCTGGCCACAATCCAGCCAAACCTCCTTGCATCCCTGCGGCAGCCCGTGTTGGCTGCAACGCCCGCCACCCAACCGGCCCGCTTGCACCTGGCGGGGCTGTGCTCCGCCGCCACGTCCAGTGCATTCTTCAGCCGCTGCACCTCCTTCTCCTGGCTTAGCAGCTGCGCCTGCAACTCGTCGTTCAGGCCCTGCACGTGTTGGGGTGGCGGGGGGCAGCAGGAGGGGGCGAATGGAGCATGGAGGACGGATGAGTGGAGGGGTCACTCGGTGGGCGGGCCGCATGCCGCAGCCTGCCATTTCTAGCACACATGGGCCTTCATTGCGGATTGCGGTACACACCCAGCTCCCTGATGCGGCCCCGCCAGTCATGAGCGCTCATGCCCCCGGGCCCCTGGGCCCCACCTCACCTCCAGGATTTGGTTGCGGCTCTGCAGCGCCTGCAGCGCCTGCAGCTGCTTGCTCAGTGTGGCAATCTGCTCCTCCATCTCGTGGAACTTGGCCTGCGGGATGAGGGGGCACAGATGTCGAGCAATGCCAGTCGCAAACACCAGGTGTCGAGCGGTGCTAGTTGCAACGGCAGGCCAGCGCCGCTGTTGCCAACCGGGGCAGTTCCAGCAGGCTGGGCAACAACGGCAGGAACGCAGCTGGCAAGCTGACGTAAACAAACTGCGCATCGTGGCGGCAACGGCTCTCTGCCTTGTGCAAGCAGCGCCAGCACCCGGCCAACAGCGCCCGGCTGCTGCCACAGCCCTGCCTGCCCACCTTCTTGCGCTCGCGGTACCGCTGCTGCGCAATCTTGTTGGCCTCCTGCTGCTTGGCCGTCTTGTTGCGGCCCTTGCTGCCGCCGGCGCCACCCTCTGCCGATGCCGCCTCGTCGCCGCCGCGGCCCAACCCCGCAGAGAGGCTGACGCTCGCGGTTCCAAAGCCGCCCACTCCGGTGGGGTCCAGAGGGAGGTCAATGCCGGGCATGCCCAGCGGCGCACCGCCCAGGCCGCCCAGCCCAAAGGGAGGCGCCGCCACGGGTGCTGCCATGGGCGCTGCCCCCGCAAAGCCGCCCGGCAGCATGCCCAGGCCGCCGCCAGGCTGTACCAGCGGCATCGCCGGCGCAGGCACGCCGCCGTTGAGCAGCGGCGCGCCATTGGGCAGCAGCATGCCGCCGCCCGGCAGCGCTGCCGGCACTGCCGGCACAAACTGCGGCTGCATGCCCCCTGCCACGCCCGGCTGCGGCAGCAGGCCGCCCACCGACTGCGCCGCATCCAGCTTGGCAGTCTTGGGGGCGAGACCCGCAGCGCCAGCGTCTGAGGAGGGTGTGCAGGCAGCAGCGGCGTTTGTTCACACCGTGCCTGCGCATGCCAGGCAGCAGCCGCAGTCTCCTGGCATGCGCAGGCAGCAGCCGCATGCTGCTGCAGTCTCCGGGCCCCTGCATGTCGCTCACCGCCCTGCCCCCTCGGCTGCGTACCTGGCTCCAGCGAGCGCTTGCCCCGGCTGAGCTGCTCAACATAGTCGTTGAAGAATATGTCAACCTGCCATGGCATTGGGCAGAGCACACGCTGAGCGGGTAGCTGCTGGTGGCTGGGAAGCAGGCCGATGAAGGAGGGCGGCGGCGGCGGCGCAGCAGACTGGCTTGCAAAGGGGGGCGCGGCGCTCACAACAGCCTGCAGCGTGATCAGTGGGCAATGCAGGGGCAGGCAGGGGGCCCGTGTGAGCTCTGCAGTGCGCGCTCAAAGCCGGGGCGCCTCACTGGAATCATCTCGGCGCCTGGCCCTCCCTCCATGTCGTCCGGCCCGCCAAACAAATCCGCCAAGGGGTCCCCCGGGCCCTCGCTTGGCCCGCCGCCCAGGAAGGCCATAGCTGAGGCCACTGCTCGCCACACGCCCTCAGTTTTCGTGCTGCCTCTGGGACAGTTAGTTGGGGGTGTAAAGGCAACGAGTAAGCGGCCCGAGCCCCGACCCTGTTTGCATGGAAGGAGAAGGAGCCAGGACCCGTCGGGCTCCCCGTCGCGCTCTGCTCGTTCTTTGCCCTTGCTGAGCCTGGTCGTGGCGTAAAGTTGCAATGATCGTCGGAGGCCAGGCCTCGGTTCAGAGGCGAGGCGGTTCAGAGGCACAGCTCTCCTCAAGAGCGGCGCGCCGCTACCGCTCACGCAGTGCCGCCGGCGATGTTGCGCGCACTCGGTCACACTCCAGGCGTCTTGCTTCCAGTGGCGTTGGAGCCATGGTGGTCTGATGAGTGCTGGTCAGGCCCCGTTTGGTGGTACTGGCGCCTTGCCATCTGCCCGTCCGCCGCGTTCCTATTGCACCCCCGTGACGGAGTGCATCACATGCGGATATTTTGAGCACTCGGGCTGCCGGCCCGGAGTCGTATAGCAAGCAAAGATACGCAGGGTCACAGCCAGTCTGAGCATGCCGGCTGCCGTTGCTGGGGCGCCACGCTGGGTGCGCACCCGGCCATTGACCGCTGGCTGGCTGGATGCTACGCGACCACCTGGGAAGTCTACGTGCCAGAGCCCTGGGAGAGTTGCCTGGAGCAGTGGGTTTTATCAAACAGCGTGCCTGGGGTGAAGGGGCGGGTGGCGCTCCGCCTGCATTCGGCACAGAACGGCGCCAGCGGGACACACGTCGGCAGGCTGTCCATGCATCGGCTGCTGTGTCGCATTGAAAAAGCGCACCACATTGCAACACATATTGCGCTTGCAAAAACATACATCCTGGGCCGCTTCTGGCTCCCCCGCCTCCTCTGACGGTTGACTCCCGGCTGGAATGAACTCCGGCGGGCCGCTCAATGGGCCCGCCGAGCCACTGGCCGCCCAGGACTCTTGGAAAGGCCTGCGGGTGGACAGCAGGCCGGGAGAGCGGCCTGACCAGGGCCTGAACGCCGAGCCCGCTGCACCAGAGACCGCACCGCTGGTCGAGCCGTGGGCCCCGGAGGCCTCCAAGGCGGAGGGCACAAGCGAGCACTCGACAGAGCCGCCGTCGCCGCCGCCGCCGCCGCCGCCGCC